>OX421971.1:130707212-131089450 GCA_949128135.1 Parasteatoda lunata | reverse complement strand
CCACGAGAAGACCGAAAAAGAAGCATACATTAAAAATAATACCTTTGAAAAGTTATGCAAACGAACAATGTATTTTTTTTTAAATTGCATTTCATTAACCAACAATGACACTTTATAATTGATTGACCTTTACATTGTTCAACAATACTACAGTACCCAAAAGTATGTCTCGACTAGGTTGAGAGGATTGATTTATCAACCCCCCCCCCCCCCCGACAAAAAAAAAAAAAAAAGAACGAAAAGTGGTGGCAGAGAATTTCTTAACCTTAAAATTACTATGAAAAAAAGGCAGATTTGACACCACTTTTTACTACTGCTAATTCGAAAACTAACTGAATCATTTAAATAGTATATTATACACATGTGAAATTGGTATGTTTTAACAATTTGTTGGCCTTTTGGTTTTAGAAATTAAAAAAGCCAACGACACGTGGTGTTCCCGGGTGGTCAAGTACTGACCGATGATGCTTGACTTCGGTGATCGGACGAGAACCGGAGTTTTCATCATCATGGTAGGGCCGTTGACGTACACCATTTTAATCGAGTAGTACCTACCTACCTTTGCACTCCAGTCTAGCTACCAGAAGTGACTATTAGGAATCGCCAACGCGCGAGGCAGGGAGCTTCTGCAACACCCTGCTCGATCCGGCCCGAAGTGGCCGGATCGAAGCGTGGCCCCCCCTTAAGCGACCGTCCGAAGAGCGCGTTTGCGAATGCTACATATCCCCCCTTCCCTTTACAAAAAGTGGGCCAATTGGACACCGCCGATGACCAACCTTATAGCGCCCTTTCGAAACGAAGAAAGTAAGTACTCACCTGTCATATCGCCAGGCAGGGTGCTTTGCATCCAAGCCGTTCTCCTACTCCTCCTCCTCCACGAGAAGACCGAAAAAGAAGCATACATTAAAAATAATACCTTTGAAAAGTTATGCAAACGAACAATGTATTTTTTTTTAAATTGCATTTCATTAACCAACAATGACACTTTATAATTGATTGACCTTTACATTGTTCAACAATACTACAGTACCCAAAAGTATGTCTCGACTAGGTTGAGAGGATTGATTTATCAACCCCCCCCCCCCCCCGACAAAAAAAAAAAAAAAAGAACGAAAAGTGGTGGCAGAGAATTTCTTAACCTTAAAATTACTATGAAAAAAAGGCAGATTTGACACCACTTTTTACTACTGCTAATTCGAAAACTAACTGAATCATTTAAATAGTATATTATACACATGTGAAATTGGTATGTTTTAACAATTTGTTGGCCTTTTGGTTTTAGAAATTAAAAAAGCCAACGACACGTGGTGTTCCCGGGTGGTCAAGTACTGACCGATGATGCTTGACTTCGGTGATCGGACGAGAACCGGAGTTTTCATCATCATGGTAGGGCCGTTGACGTACACCATTTTAATCGAGTAGTACCTACCTACCTTTGCACTCCAGTCTAGCTACCAGAAGTGACTATTAGGAATCGCCAACGCGCGAGGCAGGGAGCTTCTGCAACACCCTGCTCGATCCGGCCCGAAGTGGCCGGATCGAAGCGTGGCCCCCCCTTAAGCGACCGTCCGAAGAGCGCGTTTGCGAATGCTACATATCCCCCCTTCCCTTTACAAAAAGTGGGCCAATTGGACACCGCCGATGACCAACCTTATAGCGCCCTTTCGAAACGAAGAAAGTAAGTACTCACCTGTCATATCGCCAGGCAGGGTGCTTTGCATCCAAGCCGTTCTCCTACTCCTCCTCCTCCACGAGAAGACCGAAAAAGAAGCATACATTAAAAATAATACCTTTGAAAAGTTATGCAAACGAACAATGTATTTTTTTTTAAATTGCATTTCATTAACCAACAATGACACTTTATAATTGATTGACCTTTACATTGTTCAACAATACTACAGTACCCAAAAGTATGTCTCGACTAGGTTGAGAGGATTGATTTATCAACCCCCCCCCCCCCGACAAAAAAAAAAAAAAAAGAACGAAAAGTGGTGGCAGAGAATTTCTTAACCTTAAAATTACTATGAAAAAAAGGCAGATTTGACACCACTTTTTACTACTGCTAATTCGAAAACTAACTGAATCATTTAAATAGTATATTATACACATGTGAAATTGGTATGTTTTAACAATTTGTTGGCCTTTTGGTTTTAGAAATTAAAAAAGCCAACGACACGTGGTGTTCCCGGGTGGTCAAGTACTGACCGATGATGCTTGACTTCGGTGATCGGACGAGAACCGGAGTTTTCATCATCATGGTAGGGCCGTTGACGTACACCATTTTAATCGAGTAGTACCTACCTACCTTTGCACTCCAGTCTAGCTACCAGAAGTGACTATTAGGAATCGCCAACGCGCGAGGCAGGGAGCTTCTGCAACACCCTGCTCGATCCGGCCCGAAGTGGCCGGATCGAAGCGTGGCCCCCCCTTAAGCGACCGTCCGAAGAGCGCGTTTGCGAATGCTACATATCCCCCCTTCCCTTTACAAAAAGTGGGCCAATTGGACACCGCCGATGACCAACCTTATAGCGCCCTTTCGAAACGAAGAAAGTAAGTACTCACCTGTCATATCGCCAGGCAGGGTGCTTTGCATCCAAGCCGTTCTCCTACTCCTCCTCCTCCTCCACGAGAAGACCGAAAAAGAAGCATACATTAAAAATAATACCTTTGAAAAGTTATGCAAACGAACAATGTATTTTTTTTAAATTGCATTTCATTAACCAACAATGACACTTTATAATTGATTGACCTTTACATTGTTCAACAATACTACAGTATTCAAAAGTATGTCTCGACTAGGTTGAGTTATCACCCCCCCCCCTCCCCCGACAAAAAAAAAAAAAAAAAAAAAAGAACAAAAAGTGGTGGCAGAGAATTTCTTAACCTTAAAATTACTATGAAAAAAAGGCAGATTTGACACCACTTTTTACTACTGCTAATTCGAAAAAGAAGCTAATTGAAGCATTAAAATAGTATATTATGATGCTAAATTGGTATGTTTTGCTTGTAGAAATTTAAAAAAAAAAGTAGCCAACGACACGTGGTGTTCCCAGGTGGTCACCCTCCCAAGTACTGGCCACGCCCGATGATGCTTGACTTCGGTGATCGGACGAGAACCGGTGCTTTCATCACGGTATGGCCGTTGACGTACACCATTTTAATCGAGTAGTACCTACCTTTGCACTCCAGTCTAGCTACCAGAAGTGACTATTAGGAATCGCCAACGCGCGAGGCAGGGAGCTTCTGCAACACCCTGCTCGATCCGGCCCGAAGTGGCCGGATCGAAGCGTGGCCCCCCCTTAAGCGACCGTCCGAAGAGCGCGTTTGCGAATGCTACATATCCCCCCTTCCCTTTACAAAAAGTGGGCCAATTGGACACCGCCGATGACCAACCTTATAGCGCCCTTTCGAAACGAAGAAAGTAAGTACTCACCTGTCATATCGCCAGGCAGGGTGCTTTGCATCCAAGCCGTTCTCCTACTCCTCCTCCTCCACGAGAAGACCGAAAAAGAAGCATACATTAAAAATAATACCTTTGAAAAGTTATGCAAACGAACAATGTATTTTTTTTTAAATTGCATTTCATTAACCAACAATGACACTTTATAATTGATTGACCTTTACATTGTTCAACAATACTACAGTACCCAAAAGTATGTCTCGACTAGGTTGAGAGGATTGATTTATCAACCCCCCCCCCCCCCGACAAAAAAAAAAAAAAAAGAACGAAAAGTGGTGGCAGAGAATTTCTTAACCTTAAAATTACTATGAAAAAAAGGCAGATTTGACACCACTTTTTACTACTGCTAATTCGAAAACTAACTGAATCATTTAAATAGTATATTATACACATGTGAAATTGGTATGTTTTAACAATTTGTTGGCCTTTTGGTTTTAGAAATTAAAAAAGCCAACGACACGTGGTGTTCCCGGGTGGTCAAGTACTGACCGATGATGCTTGACTTCGGTGATCGGACGAGAACCGGAGTTTTCATCATCATGGTAGGGCCGTTGACGTACACCATTTTAATCGAGTAGTACCTACCTACCTTTGCACTCCAGTCTAGCTACCAGAAGTGACTATTAGGAATCGCCAACGCGCGAGGCAGGGAGCTTCTGCAACACCCTGCTCGATCCGGCCCGAAGTGGCCGGATCGAAGCGTGGCCCCCCCTTAAGCGACCGTCCGAAGAGCGCGTTTGCGAATGCTACATATCCCCCCTTCCCTTTACAAAAAGTGGGCCAATTGGACACCGCCGATGACCAACCTTATAGCGCCCTTTCGAAACGAAGAAAGTAAGTACTCACCTGTCATATCGCCAGGCAGGGTGCTTTGCATCCAAGCCGTTCTCCTACTCCTCCTCCTCCTCCACGAGAAGACCGAAAAAGAAGCATACATTAAAAATAATACCTTTGAAAAGTTATGCAAACGAACAATGTATTTTTTTTAAATTGCATTTCATTAACCAACAATGACACTTTATAATTGATTGACCTTTACATTGTTCAACAATACTACAGTATTCAAAAGTATGTCTCGACTAGGTTGAGTTATCACCCCCCCCCCTCCCCCGACAAAAAAAAAAAAAAAAAAAAAAGAACAAAAAGTGGTGGCAGAGAATTTCTTAACCTTAAAATTACTATGAAAAAAAGGCAGATTTGACACCACTTTTTACTACTGCTAATTCGAAAAAGAAGCTAATTGAAGCATTAAAATAGTATATTATGATGCTAAATTGGTATGTTTTGCTTGTAGAAATTTAAAAAAAAAAGTAGCCAACGACACGTGGTGTTCCCAGGTGGTCACCCTCCCAAGTACTGGCCACGCCCGATGATGCTTGACTTCGGTGATCGGACGAGAACCGGTGCTTTCATCACGGTATGGCCGTTGACGTACACCATTTTAATCGAGTAGTACCTACCTTTGCACTCCAGTCTAGCTACCAGAAGTGACTATTAGGAATCGCCAACGCGCGAGGCAGGGAGCTTCTGCAACACCCTGCTCGATCCGGCCCGAAGTGGCCGGATCGAAGCGTGGCCCCCCCTTAAGCGACCGTCCGAAGAGCGCGTTTGCGAATGCTACATATCCCCCCTTCCCTTTACAAAAAGTGGGCCAATTGGACACCGCCGATGACCAACCTTATAGCGCCCTTTCGAAACGAAGAAAGTAAGTACTCACCTGTCATATCGCCAGGCAGGGTGCTTTGCATCCAAGCCGTTCTCCTACTCCTCCTCCTCCACGAGAAGACCGAAAAAGAAGCATACATTAAAAATAATACCTTTGAAAAGTTATGCAAACGAACAATGTATTTTTTTTTAAATTGCATTTCATTAACCAACAATGACACTTTATAATTGATTGACCTTTACATTGTTCAACAATACTACAGTACCCAAAAGTATGTCTCGACTAGGTTGAGAGGATTGATTTATCAACCCCCCCCCCCCCCCGACAAAAAAAAAAAAAAAAGAACGAAAAGTGGTGGCAGAGAATTTCTTAACCTTAAAATTACTATGAAAAAAAGGCAGATTTGACACCACTTTTTACTACTGCTAATTCGAAAACTAACTGAATCATTTAAATAGTATATTATACACATGTGAAATTGGTATGTTTTAACAATTTGTTGGCCTTTTGGTTTTAGAAATTAAAAAAGCCAACGACACGTGGTGTTCCCGGGTGGTCAAGTACTGACCGATGATGCTTGACTTCGGTGATCGGACGAGAACCGGAGTTTTCATCATCATGGTAGGGCCGTTGACGTACACCATTTTAATCGAGTAGTACCTACCTACCTTTGCACTCCAGTCTAGCTACCAGAAGTGACTATTAGGAATCGCCAACGCGCGAGGCAGGGAGCTTCTGCAACACCCTGCTCGATCCGGCCCGAAGTGGCCGGATCGAAGCGTGGCCCCCCCTTAAGCGACCGTCCGAAGAGCGCGTTTGCGAATGCTACATATCCCCCCTTCCCTTTACAAAAAGTGGGCCAATTGGACACCGCCGATGACCAACCTTATAGCGCCCTTTCGAAACGAAGAAAGTAAGTACTCACCTGTCATATCGCCAGGCAGGGTGCTTTGCATCCAAGCCGTTCTCCTACTCCTCCTCCTCCACGAGAAGACCGAAAAAGAAGCATACATTAAAAATAATACCTTTGAAAAGTTATGCAAACGAACAATGTATTTTTTAAATTGCATTTCATTAACCAACAATGACACTTTATAATTGATTGACCTTTACATTGTTCAACAATACTACAGTATTCAAAAGTATGTCTCGACTAGGTTGAGTTATCACCCCCCCCCCTCCCCCGACAAAAAAAAAAAAAAAAAAAAAAGAACAAAAAGTGGTGGCAGAGAATTTCTTAACCTTAAAATTACTATGAAAAAAAGGCAGATTTGACACCACTTTTTACTACTGCTAATTCGAAAAAGAAGCTAATTGAAGCATTAAAATAGTATATTATGATGCTAAATTGGTATGTTTTGCTTGTAGAAATTTAAAAAAAAAAGTAGCCAACGACACGTGGTGTTCCCAGGTGGTCACCCTCCCAAGTACTGGCCACGCCCGATGATGCTTGACTTCGGTGATCGGACGAGAACCGGTGCTTTCATCACGGTATGGCCGTTGACGTACACCATTTTAATCGAGTAGTACCTACCTTTGCACTCCAGTCTAGCTACCAGAAGTGACTATTAGGAATCGCCAACGCGCGAGGCAGGGAGCTTCTGCAACACCCTGCTCGATCCGGCCCGAAGTGGCCGGATCGAAGCGTGGCCCCCCCTTAAGCGACCGTCCGAAGAGCGCGTTTGCGAATGCTACATATCCCCCCTTCCCTTTACAAAAAGTGGGCCAATTGGACACCGCCGATGACCAACCTTATAGCGCCCTTTCGAAACGAAGAAAGTAAGTACTCACCTGTCATATCGCCAGGCAGGGTGCTTTGCATCCAAGCCGTTCTCCTACTCCTCCTCCTCCACGAGAAGACCGAAAAAGAAGCATACATTAAAAATAATACCTTTGAAAAGTTATGCAAACGAACAATGTATTTTTTTTTAAATTGCATTTCATTAACCAACAATGACACTTTATAATTGATTGACCTTTACATTGTTCAACAATACTACAGTACCCAAAAGTATGTCTCGACTAGGTTGAGAGGATTGATTTATCAACCCCCCCCCCCCCCGACAAAAAAAAAAAAAAAAGAACGAAAAGTGGTGGCAGAGAATTTCTTAACCTTAAAATTACTATGAAAAAAAGGCAGATTTGACACCACTTTTTACTACTGCTAATTCGAAAACTAACTGAATCATTTAAATAGTATATTATACACATGTGAAATTGGTATGTTTTAACAATTTGTTGGCCTTTTGGTTTTAGAAATTAAAAAAGCCAACGACACGTGGTGTTCCCGGGTGGTCAAGTACTGACCGATGATGCTTGACTTCGGTGATCGGACGAGAACCGGAGTTTTCATCATCATGGTAGGGCCGTTGACGTACACCATTTTAATCGAGTAGTACCTACCTACCTTTGCACTCCAGTCTAGCTACCAGAAGTGACTATTAGGAATCGCCAACGCGCGAGGCAGGGAGCTTCTGCAACACCCTGCTCGATCCGGCCCGAAGTGGCCGGATCGAAGCGTGGCCCCCCCTTAAGCGACCGTCCGAAGAGCGCGTTTGCGAATGCTACATATCCCCCCTTCCCTTTACAAAAAGTGGGCCAATTGGACACCGCCGATGACCAACCTTATAGCGCCCTTTCGAAACGAAGAAAGTAAGTACTCACCTGTCATATCGCCAGGCAGGGTGCTTTGCATCCAAGCCGTTCTCCTACTCCTCCTCCTCCACGAGAAGACCGAAAAAGAAGCATACATTAAAAATAATACCTTTGAAAAGTTATGCAAACGAACAATGTATTTTTTAAATTGCATTTCATTAACCAACAATGACACTTTATAATTGATTGACCTTTACATTGTTCAACAATACTACAGTATTCAAAAGTATGTCTCGACTAGGTTGAGTTATCACCCCCCCCCCTCCCCCGACAAAAAAAAAAAAAAAAACAAAAGAACAAAAAGTGGTGGCAGAGAATTTCTTAACCTTAAAATTACTATGAAAAAAAGGCAGATTTGACACCACTTTTTACTACTGCTAATTCGAAAAAGAAGCTAATTGAAGCATTAAAATAGTATATTATGATGCTAAATTGGTATGTTTTGCTTGTAGAAATTTAAAAAAAAAAGTAGCCAACGACACGTGGTGTTCCCAGGTGGTCACCCTCCCAAGTACTGGCCACGCCCGATGATGCTTGACTTCGGTGATCGGACGAGAACCGGTGCTTTCATCACGGTATGGCCGTTGACGTACACCATTTTAATCGAGTAGTACCTACCTTTGCACTCCAGTCTAGCTACCAGAAGTGACTATTAGGAATCGCCAACGCGCGAGGCAGGGAGCTTCTGCAACACCCTGCTCGATCCGGCCCGAAGTGGCCGGATCGAAGCGTGGCCCCCCCTTAAGCGACCGTCCGAAGAGCGCGTTTGCGAATGCTACATATCCCCCCTTCCCTTTACAAAAAGTGGGCCAATTGGACACCGCCGATGACCAACCTTATAGCGCCCTTTCGAAACGAAGAAAGTAAGTACTCACCTGTCATATCGCCAGGCAGGGTGCTTTGCATCCAAGCCGTTCTCCTACTCCTCCTCCTCCACGAGAAGACCGAAAAAGAAGCATACATTAAAAATAATACCTTTGAAAAGTTATGCAAACGAACAATGTATTTTTTTTTAAATTGCATTTCATTAACCAACAATGACACTTTATAATTGATTGACCTTTACATTGTTCAACAATACTACAGTACCCAAAAGTATGTCTCGACTAGGTTGAGAGGATTGATTTATCAACCCCCCCCCCCCCCCGACAAAAAAAAAAAAAAAAAGAACGAAAAGTGGTGGCAGAGAATTTCTTAACCTTAAAATTACTATGAAAAAAAGGCAGATTTGACACCACTTTTTACTACTGCTAATTCGAAAACTAACTGAATCATTTAAATAGTATATTATACACATGTGAAATTGGTATGTTTTAACAATTTGTTGGCCTTTTGGTTTTAGAAATTAAAAAAGCCAACGACACGTGGTGTTCCCGGGTGGTCAAGTACTGACCGATGATGCTTGACTTCGGTGATCGGACGAGAACCGGAGTTTTCATCATCATGGTAGGGCCGTTGACGTACACCATTTTAATCGAGTAGTACCTACCTACCTTGCACTCCAGTCTAGCTACCAGAAGTGACTATTAGGAATCGCCAACGCGCGAGGCAGGGAGCTTCTGCAACACCCTGCTCGATCCGGCCCGAAGTGGCCGGATCGAAGCGTGGCCCCCCCTTAAGCGACCGTCCGAAGAGCGCGTTTGCGAATGCTACATATCCCCCCTTCCCTTTACAAAAAGTGGGCCAATTGGACACCGCCGATGACCAACCTTATAGCGCCCTTTCGAAACGAAGAAAGTAAGTACTCACCTGTCATATCGCCAGGCAGGGTGCTTTGCATCCAAGCCGTTCTCCTACTCCTCCTCCTCCACGAGAAGACCGAAAAAGAAGCATACATTAAAAATAATACCTTTGAAAAGTTATGCAAACGAACAATGTATTTTTTTTTAAATTGCATTTCATTAACCAACAATGACACTTTATAATTGATTGACCTTTACATTGTTCAACAATACTACAGTACCCAAAAGTATGTCTCGACTAGGTTGAGAGGATTGATTTATCAACCCCCCCCCCCCCCGACAAAAAAAAAAAAAAAAGAACGAAAAGTGGTGGCAGAGAATTTCTTAACCTTAAAATTACTATGAAAAAAAGGCAGATTTGACACCACTTTTTACTACTGCTAATTCGAAAACTAACTGAATCATTTAAATAGTATATTATACACATGTGAAATTGGTATGTTTTAACAATTTGTTGGCCTTTTGGTTTTAGAAATTAAAAAAGCCAACGACACGTGGTGTTCCCGGGTGGTCAAGTACTGACCGATGATGCTTGACTTCGGTGATCGGACGAGAACCGGAGTTTTCATCATCATGGTAGGGCCGTTGACGTACACCATTTTAATCGAGTAGTACCTACCTACCTTTGCACTCCAGTCTAGCTACCAGAAGTGACTATTAGGAATCGCCAACGCGCGAGGCAGGGAGCTTCTGCAACACCCTGCTCGATCCGGCCCGAAGTGGCCGGATCGAAGCGTGGCCCCCCCTTAAGCGACCGTCCGAAGAGCGCGTTTGCGAATGCTACATATCCCCCCTTCCCTTTACAAAAAGTGGGCCAATTGGACACCGCCGATGACCAACCTTATAGCGCCCTTTCGAAACGAAGAAAGTAAGTACTCACCTGTCATATCGCCAGGCAGGGTGCTTTGCATCCAAGCCGTTCTCCTACTCCTCCTCCTCCACGAGAAGACCGAAAAAGAAGCATACATTAAAAATAATACCTTTGAAAAGTTATGCAAACGAACAATGTATTTTTTAAATTGCATTTCATTAACCAACAATGACACTTTATAATTGATTGACCTTTACATTGTTCAACAATACTACAGTATTCAAAAGTATGTCTCGACTAGGTTGAGTTATCACCCCCCCCCCTCCCCCGACAAAAAAAAAAAAAAAAACAAAAGAACAAAAAGTGGTGGCAGAGAATTTCTTAACCTTAAAATTACTATGAAAAAAAGGCAGATTTGACACCACTTTTTACTACTGCTAATTCGAAAAAGAAGCTAATTGAAGCATTAAAATAGTATATTATGATGCTAAATTGGTATGTTTTGCTTGTAGAAATTTAAAAAAAAAAGTAGCCAACGACACGTGGTGTTCCCAGGTGGTCACCCTCCCAAGTACTGGCCACGCCCGATGATGCTTGACTTCGGTGATCGGACGAGAACCGGTGCTTTCATCACGGTATGGCCGTTGACGTACACCATTTTAATCGAGTAGTACCTACCTTTGCACTCCAGTCTAGCTACCAGAAGTGACTATTAGGAATCGCCAACGCGCGAGGCAGGGAGCTTCTGCAACACCCTGCTCGATCCGGCCCGAAGTGGCCGGATCGAAGCGTGGCCCCCCCTTAAGCGACCGTCCGAAGAGCGCGTTTGCGAATGCTACATATCCCCCCTTCCCTTTACAAAAAGTGGGCCAATTGGACACCGCCGATGACCAACCTTATAGCGCCCTTTCGAAACGAAGAAAGTAAGTACTCACCTGTCATATCGCCAGGCAGGGTGCTTTGCATCCAAGCCGTTCTCCTACTCCTCCTCCTCCACGAGAAGACCGAAAAAGAAGCATACATTAAAAATAATACCTTTGAAAAGTTATGCAAACGAACAATGTATTTTTTTTTAAATTGCATTTCATTAACCAACAATGACACTTTATAATTGATTGACCTTTACATTGTTCAACAATACTACAGTACCCAAAAGTATGTCTCGACTAGGTTGAGAGGATTGATTTATCAACCCCCCCCCCCCCCGACAAAAAAAAAAAAAAAAAGAACGAAAAGTGGTGGCAGAGAATTTCTTAACCTTAAAATTACTATGAAAAAAAGGCAGATTTGACACCACTTTTTACTACTGCTAATTCGAAAACTAACTGAATCATTTAAATAGTATATTATACACATGTGAAATTGGTATGTTTTAACAATTTGTTGGCCTTTTGGTTTTAGAAATTAAAAAAGCCAACGACACGTGGTGTTCCCGGGTGGTCAAGTACTGACCGATGATGCTTGACTTCGGTGATCGGACGAGAACCGGAGTTTTCATCATCATGGTAGGGCCGTTGACGTACACCATTTTAATCGAGTAGTACCTACCTACCTTTGCACTCCAGTCTAGCTACCAGAAGTGACTATTAGGAATCGCCAACGCGCGAGGCAGGGAGCTTCTGCAACACCCTGCTCGATCCGGCCCGAAGTGGCCGGATCGAAGCGTGGCCCCCCCTTAAGCGACCGTCCGAAGAGCGCGTTTGCGAATGCTACATATCCCCCCTTCCCTTTACAAAAAGTGGGCCAATTGGACACCGCCGATGACCAACCTTATAGCGCCCTTTCGAAACGAAGAAAGTAAGTACTCACCTGTCATATCGCCAGGCAGGGTGCTTTGCATCCAAGCCGTTCTCCTACTCCTCCTCCTCCTCCACGAGAAGACCGAAAAAGAAGCATACATTAAAAATAATACCTTTGAAAAGTTATGCAAACGAACAATGTATTTTTTTTAAATTGCATTTCATTAACCAACAATGACACTTTATAATTGATTGACCTTTACATTGTTCAACAATACTACAGTATTCAAAAGTATGTCTCGACTAGGTTGAGTTATCACCCCCCCCCCTCCCCCGACAAAAAAAAAAAAAAAAAAAAAAGAACAAAAAGTGGTGGCAGAGAATTTCTTAACCTTAAAATTACTATGAAAAAAAGGCAGATTTGACACCACTTTTTACTACTGCTAATTCGAAAAAGAAGCTAATTGAAGCATTAAAATAGTATATTATGATGCTAAATTGGTATGTTTTGCTTGTAGAAATTTAAAAAAAAAAGTAGCCAACGACACGTGGTGTTCCCAGGTGGTCACCCTCCCAAGTACTGGCCACGCCCGATGATGCTTGACTTCGGTGATCGGACGAGAACCGGTGCTTTCATCACGGTATGGCCGTTGACGTACACCATTTTAATCGAGTAGTACCTACCTTTGCACTCCAGTCTAGCTACCAGAAGTGACTATTAGGAATCGCCAACGCGCGAGGCAGGGAGCTTCTGCAACACCCTGCTCGATCCGGCCCGAAGTGGCCGGATCGAAGCGTGGCCCCCCCTTAAGCGACCGTCCGAAGAGCGCGTTTGCGAATGCTACATATCCCCCCTTCCCTTTACAAAAAGTGGGCCAATTGGACACCGCCGATGACCAACCTTATAGCGCCCTTTCGAAACGAAGAAAGTAAGTACTCACCTGTCATATCGCCAGGCAGGGTGCTTTGCATCCAAGCCGTTCTCCTACTCCTCCTCCTCCACGAGAAGACCGAAAAAGAAGCATACATTAAAAATAATACCTTTGAAAAGTTATGCAAACGAACAATGTATTTTTTTTTAAATTGCATTTCATTAACCAACAATGACACTTTATAATTGATTGACCTTTACATTGTTCAACAATACTACAGTACCCAAAAGTATGTCTCGACTAGGTTGAGAGGATTGATTTATCAACCCCCCCCCCGACAAAAAAAAAAAAAAAAAGAACGAAAAGTGGTGGCAGAGAATTTCTTAACCTTAAAATTACTATGAAAAAAAGGCAGATTTGACACCACTTTTTACTACTGCTAATTCGAAAACTAACTGAATCATTTAAATAGTATATTATACACATGTGAAATTGGTATGTTTTAACAATTTGTTGGCCTTTTGGTTTTAGAAATTAAAAAAGCCAACGACACGTGGTGTTCCCGGGTGGTCAAGTACTGACCGATGATGCTTGACTTCGGTGATCGGACGAGAACCGGAGTTTTCATCATCATGGTAGGGCCGTTGACGTACACCATTTTAATCGAGTAGTACCTACCTACCTTTGCACTCCAGTCTAGCTACCAGAAGTGACTATTAGGAATCGCCAACGCGCGAGGCAGGGAGCTTCTGCAACACCCTGCTCGATCCGGCCCGAAGTGGCCGGATCGAAGCGTGGCCCCCCCTTAAGCGACCGTCCGAAGAGCGCGTTTGCGAATGCTACATATCCCCCCCTCCCTTTACAAAAAGTGGGCCAATTGGACACCGCCGATGACCAACTTTATAGCGCCCTTTCAAGACGAAGAAAGTAAGTACTCACCTGTCATATCGCCAGGCAGGGTGCTTTGCATCCAAGCCGTTCTCCTACTCCTCCTCCTCCTCCACGAGAAGACCGAAAAAGAAGCATACATTAAAAATAATACCTTTGAAAAGTTATGCAAACGAACAATGTATTTTTTTTAAATTGCATTTCATTAACCAACAATGACACTTTATAATTGATTGACCTTTACATTGTTCAACAATACTACAGTACCCAAAAGTATGTCTCGACTAGGTTGAGAGGATTGATTTATCAACCCCCCCCCCCCGACAAAAAAAAAAAAAAAAAAGAACGAAAAGTGGTGGCAGAGAATTTCTTAACCTTAAAATTACTATGAGAAAAAGGCAGATTTGACACCACTTTTTACTACTGCTAATTCGAAAACTAACTGAATCATTTAAATAGTATATTATACACATGTGAAATTGGTATGTTTTAACAATTTGTTGGCCTTTTGGTTTTAGAAATTAAAAAAGCCAACGACACGTGGTGTTCCCGGGTGGTCAAGTACTGACCGATGATGCTTGACTTCGGTGATCGGACGAGAACCGGAGTTTTCATCATCATGGTATGGCCGTTGACGTACACCATTTTAATCGAGTAGTACCTACCTACCTTTGCACTCCAGTCTAGCTACCAGAAGTGACTATTAGGAATCGCCAACGCGCGAGGCAGGGAGCTTCTGCAACACCCTGCTCGATCCGGCCCGAAGTGGCCGGATCGAAGCGTGGCCCCCCCTTAAGCGACCGTCCGAAGAGCGCGTTTGCGAATGCTACATATCCCCCCTTCCCTTTACAAAAAGTGGGCCAATTGGACACCGCCGATGACCAACCTTATAGCGCCCTTTCGAAACGAAGAAAGTAAGTACTCACCTGTCATATCGCCAGGCAGGGTGCTTTGCATCCAAGCCGTTCTCCTACTCCTCCTCCTCCACGAGAAGACCGAAAAAGAAGCATACATTAAAAATAATACCTTTGAAAAGTTATGCAAACGAACAATGTATTTTTTTTTAAATTGCATTTCATTAACCAACAATGACACTTTATAATTGATTGACCTTTACATTGTTCAACAATACTACAGTACCCAAAAGTATGTCTCGACTAGGTTGAGAGGATTGATTTATCAACCCCCCCCCCCCCCCGACAAAAAAAAAAAAAAAAGAACGAAAAGTGGTGGCAGAGAATTTCTTAACCTTAAAATTACTATGAAAAAAAGGCAGATTTGACACCACTTTTTACTACTGCTAATTCGAAAACTAACTGAATCATTTAAATAGTATATTATACACATGTGAAATTGGTATGTTTTAACAATTTGTTGGCCTTTTGGTTTTAGAAATTAAAAAAGCCAACGACACGTGGTGTTCCCGGGTGGTCAAGTACTGACCGATGATGCTTGACTTCGGTGATCGGACGAGAACCGGAGTTTTCATCATCATGGTAGGGCCGTTGACGTACACCATTTTAATCGAGTAGTACCTACCTACCTTTGCACTCCAGTCTAGCTACCAGAAGTGACTATTAGGAATCGCCAACGCGCGAGGCAGGGAGCTTCTGCAACACCCTGCTCGATCCGGCCCGAAGTGGCCGGATCGAAGCGTGGCCCCCCCTTAAGCGACCGTCCGAAGAGCGCGTTTGCGAATGCTACATATCCCCCCTTCCCTTTACAAAAAGTGGGCCAATTGGACACCGCCGATGACCAACCTTATAGCGCCCTTTCGAAACGAAGAAAGTAAGTACTCACCTGTCATATCGCCAGGCAGGGTGCTTTGCATCCAAGCCGTTCTCCTACTCCTCCTCCTCCACGAGAAGACCGAAAAAGAAGCATACATTAAAAATAATACCTTTGAAAAGTTATGCAAACGAACAATGTATTTTTTAAATTGCATTTCATTAACCAACAATGACACTTTATAATTGATTGACCTTTACATTGTTCAACAATACTACAGTATTCAAAAGTATGTCTCGACTAGGTTGAGTTATCACCCCCCCCCCTCCCCCGACAAAAAAAAAAAAAAAAAAAAAAGAACAAAAAGTGGTGGCAGAGAATTTCTTAACCTTAAAATTACTATGAAAAAAAGGCAGATTTGACACCACTTTTTACTACTGCTAATTCGAAAAAGAAGCTAATTGAAGCATTAAAATAGTATATTATGATGCTAAATTGGTATGTTTTGCTTGTAGAAATTTAAAAAAAAAAGTAGCCAACGACACGTGGTGTTCCCAGGTGGTCACCCTCCCAAGTACTGGCCACGCCCGATGATGCTTGACTTCGGTGATCGGACGAGAACCGGTGCTTTCATCACGGTATGGCCGTTGACGTACACCATTTTAATCGAGTAGTACCTACCTTTGCACTCCAGTCTAGCTACCAGAAGTGACTATTAGGAATCGCCAACGCGCGAGGCAGGGAGCTTCTGCAACACCCTGCTCGATCCGGCCCGAAGTGGCCGGATCGAAGCGTGGCCCCCCCTTAAGCGACCGTCCGAAGAGCGCGTTTGCGAATGCTACATATCCCCCCTTCCCTTTACAAAAAGTGGGCCAATTGGACACCGCCGATGACCAACCTTATAGCGCCCTTTCGAAACGAAGAAAGTAAGTACTCACCTGTCATATCGCCAGGCAGGGTGCTTTGCATCCAAGCCGTTCTCCTACTCCTCCTCCTCCACGAGAAGACCGAAAAAGAAGCATACATTAAAAATAATACCTTTGAAAAGTTATGCAAACGAACAATGTATTTTTTTTTAAATTGCATTTCATTAACCAACAATGACACTTTATAATTGATTGACCTTTACATTGTTCAACAATACTACAGTACCCAAAAGTATGTCTCGACTAGGTTGAGAGGATTGATTTATCAACCCCCCCCCCCCCGACAAAAAAAAAAAAAAAAGAACGAAAAGTGGTGGCAGAGAATTTCTTAACCTTAAAATTACTATGAAAAAAAGGCAGATTTGACACCACTTTTTACTACTGCTAATTCGAAAACTAACTGAATCATTTAAATAGTATATTATACACATGTGAAATTGGTATGTTTTAACAATTTGTTGGCCTTTTGGTTTTAGAAATTAAAAAAGCCAACGACACGTGGTGTTCCCGGGTGGTCAAGTACTGACCGATGATGCTTGACTTCGGTGATCGGACGAGAACCGGAGTTTTCATCATCATGGTAGGGCCGTTGACGTACACCATTTTAATCGAGTAGTACCTACCTACCTTTGCACTCCAGTCTAGCTACCAGAAGTGACTATTAGGAATCGCCAACGCGCGAGGCAGGGAGCTTCTGCAACACCCTGCTCGATCCGGCCCGAAGTGGCCGGATCGAAGCGTGGCCCCCCCTTAAGCGACCGTCCGAAGAGCGCGTTTGCGAATGCTACATATCCCCCCTTCCCTTTACAAAAAGTGGGCCAATTGGACACCGCCGATGACCAACCTTATAGCGCCCTTTCGAAACGAAGAAAGTAAGTACTCACCTGTCATATCGCCAGGCAGGGTGCTTTGCATCCAAGCCGTTCTCCTACTCCTCCTCCTCCACGAGAAGACCGAAAAAGAAGCATACATTAAAAATAATACCTTTGAAAAGTTATGCAAACGAACAATGTATTTTTTAAATTGCATTTCATTAACCAACAATGACACTTTATAATTGATTGACCTTTACATTGTTCAACAATACTACAGTATTCAAAAGTATGTCTCGACTAGGTTGAGTTATCACCCCCCCCCCTCCCCCGACAAAAAAAAAAAAAAAAACAAAAGAACAAAAAGTGGTGGCAGAGAATTTCTTAACCTTAAAATTACTATGAAAAAAAGGCAGATTTGACACCACTTTTTACTACTGCTAATTCGAAAAAGAAGCTAATTGAAGCATTAAAATAGTATATTATGATGCTAAATTGGTATGTTTTGCTTGTAGAAATTTAAAAAAAAAAGTAGCCAACGACACGTGGTGTTCCCAGGTGGTCACCCTCCCAAGTACTGGCCACGCCCGATGATGCTTGACTTCGGTGATCGGACGAGAACCGGTGCTTTCATCACGGTATGGCCGTTGACGTACACCATTTTAATCGAGTAGTACCTACCTTTGCACTCCAGTCTAGCTACCAGAAGTGACTATTAGGAATCGCCAACGCGCGAGGCAGGGAGCTTCTGCAACACCCTGCTCGATCCGGCCCGAAGTGGCCGGATCGAAGCGTGGCCCCCCCTTAAGCGACCGTCCGAAGAGCGCGTTTGCGAATGCTACATATCCCCCCTTCCCTTTACAAAAAGTGGGCCAATTGGACACCGCCGATGACCAACCTTATAGCGCCCTTTCGAAACGAAGAAAGTAAGTACTCACCTGTCATATCGCCAGGCAGGGTGCTTTGCATCCAAGCCGTTCTCCTACTCCTCCTCCTCCACGAGAAGACCGAAAAAGAAGCATACATTAAAAATAATACCTTTGAAAAGTTATGCAAACGAACAATGTATTTTTTTTTAAATTGCATTTCATTAACCAACAATGACACTTTATAATTGATTGACCTTTACATTGTTCAACAATACTACAGTACCCAAAAGTATGTCTCGACTAGGTTGAGAGGATTGATTTATCAACCCCCCCCCCCCCGACAAAAAAAAAAAAAAAAAGAACGAAAAGTGGTGGCAGAGAATTTCTTAACCTTAAAATTACTATGAAAAAAAGGCAGATTTGACACCACTTTTTACTACTGCTAATTCGAAAACTAACTGAATCATTTAAATAGTATATTATACACATGTGAAATTGGTATGTTTTAACAATTTGTTGGCCTTTTGGTTTTAGAAATTAAAAAAGCCAACGACACGTGGTGTTCCCGGGTGGTCAAGTACTGACCGATGATGCTTGACTTCGGTGATCGGACGAGAACCGGAGTTTTCATCATCATGGTAGGGCCGTTGACGTACACCATTTTAATCGAGTAGTACCTACCTACCTTTGCACTCCAGTCTAGCTACCAGAAGTGACTATTAGGAATCGCCAACGCGCGAGGCAGGGAGCTTCTGCAACACCCTGCTCGATCCGGCCCGAAGTGGCCGGATCGAAGCGTGGCCCCCCCTTAAGCGACCGTCCGAAGAGCGCGTTTGCGAATGCTACATATCCCCCCTTCCCTTTACAAAAAGTGGGCCAATTGGACACCGCCGATGACCAACCTTATAGCGCCCTTTCGAAACGAAGAAAGTAAGTACTCACCTGTCATATCGCCAGGCAGGGTGCTTTGCATCCAAGCCGTTCTCCTACTCCTCCTCCTCCTCCACGAGAAGACCGAAAAAGAAGCATACATTAAAAATAATACCTTTGAAAAGTTATGCAAACGAACAATGTATTTTTTTTAAATTGCATTTCATTAACCAACAATGACACTTTATAATTGATTGACCTTTACATTGTTCAACAATACTACAGTATTCAAAAGTATGTCTCGACTAGGTTGAGTTATCACCCCCCCCCCTCCCCCGACAAAAAAAAAAAAAAAAAAAAAAGAACAAAAAGTGGTGGCAGAGAATTTCTTAACCTTAAAATTACTATGAAAAAAAGGCAGATTTGACACCACTTTTTACTACTGCTAATTCGAAAAAGAAGCTAATTGAAGCATTAAAATAGTATATTATGATGCTAAATTGGTATGTTTTGCTTGTAGAAATTTAAAAAAAAAAGTAGCCAACGACACGTGGTGTTCCCAGGTGGTCACCCTCCCAAGTACTGGCCACGCCCGATGATGCTTGACTTCGGTGATCGGACGAGAACCGGTGCTTTCATCACGGTATGGCCGTTGACGTACACCATTTTAATCGAGTAGTACCTACCTTTGCACTCCAGTCTAGCTACCAGAAGTGACTATTAGGAATCGCCAACGCGCGAGGCAGGGAGCTTCTGCAACACCCTGCTCGATCCGGCCCGAAGTGGCCGGATCGAAGCGTGGCCCCCCCTTAAGCGACCGTCCGAAGAGCGCGTTTGCGAATGCTACATATCCCCCCTTCCCTTTACAAAAAGTGGGCCAATTGGACACCGCCGATGACCAACCTTATAGCGCCCTTTCGAAACGAAGAAAGTAAGTACTCACCTGTCATATCGCCAGGCAGGGTGCTTTGCATCCAAGCCGTTCTCCTACTCCTCCTCCTCCACGAGAAGACCGAAAAAGAAGCATACATTAAAAATAATACCTTTGAAAAGTTATGCAAACGAACAATGTATTTTTTTTTAAATTGCATTTCATTAACCAACAATGACACTTTATAATTGATTGACCTTTACATTGTTCAACAATACTACAGTACCCAAAAGTATGTCTCGACTAGGTTGAGAGGATTGATTTATCAACCCCCCCCCCCGACAAAAAAAAAAAAAAAAAGAACGAAAAGTGGTGGCAGAGAATTTCTTAACCTTAAAATTACTATGAAAAAAAGGCAGATTTGACACCACTTTTTACTACTGCTAATTCGAAAACTAACTGAATCATTTAAATAGTATATTATACACATGTGAAATTGGTATGTTTTAACAATTTGTTGGCCTTTTGGTTTTAGAAATTAAAAAAGCCAACGACACGTGGTGTTCCCGGGTGGTCAAGTACTGACCGATGATGCTTGACTTCGGTGATCGGACGAGAACCGGAGTTTTCATCATCATGGTAGGGCCGTTGACGTACACCATTTTAATCGAGTAGTACCTACCTACCTTTGCACTCCAGTCTAGCTACCAGAAGTGACTATTAGGAATCGCCAACGCGCGAGGCAGGGAGCTTCTGCAACACCCTGCTCGATCCGGCCCGAAGTGGCCGGATCGAAGCGTGGCCCCCCCTTAAGCGACCGTCCGAAGAGCGCGTTTGCGAATGCTACATATCCCCCCCTCCCTTTACAAAAAGTGGGCCAATTGGACACCGCCGATGCCAACTTTATAGCGCCCTTTCAAGACGAAGAAAGTAAGTACTCACCTGTCATATCGCCAGGCAGGGTGCTTTGCATCCAAGCCGTTCTCCTACTCCTCCTCCTCCTCCACGAGAAGACCGAAAAAGAAGCATACATTAAAAATAATACCTTTGAAAAGTTATGCAAACGAACAATGTATTTTTTTTAAATTGCATTTCATTAACCAACAATGACACTTTATAATTGATTGACCTTTACATTGTTCAACAATACTACAGTACCCAAAAGTATGTCTCGACTAGGTTGAGAGGATTGATTTATCAACCCCCCCCCCCCGACAAAAAAAAAAAAAAAAAAGAACGAAAAGTGGTGGCAGAGAATTTCTTAACCTTAAAATTACTATGAGAAAAAGGCAGATTTGACACCACTTTTTACTACTGCTAATTCGAAAACTAACTGAATCATTTAAATAGTATATTATACACATGTGAAATTGGTATGTTTTAACAATTTGTTGGCCTTTTGGTTTTAGAAATTAAAAAAGCCAACGACACGTGGTGTTCCCGGGTGGTCAAGTACTGACCGATGATGCTTGACTTCGGTGATCGGACGAGAACCGGAGTTTTCATCATCATGGTATGGCCGTTGACGTACACCATTTTAATCGAGTAGTACCTACCTACCTTTGCACTCCAGTCTAGCTACCAGAAGTGACTATTAGGAATCGCCAACGCGCGAGGCAGGGAGCTTCTGCAACACCCTGCTCGATCCGGCCCGAAGTGGCCGGATCGAAGCGTAGCCCCCCCTTAAGCGACCGTCCGAAGAGCGCGTTTGCGAATGCTACATATCCCCCCCTCCCTTTACAAAAAGTGGGCCAATTGGACACCGCCGATGACCAACTTTATAGCGCCCTTTCGAAACGAAGAAAGTAAGTACTCACCTGTCATATCGCCAGGCAGGGTGCTTTGCATCCAAGCCGTTCTCCTACTCCTCCTCCTCCACGAGAAGACCGAAAAGAAGGAAGGATTTACCGGACGATTTCTGCACAATCATCGATTCACAAGAAGCTCACATTAACCTAATATTTTCCGATGTAAACACACAATACATTCATCATGAGTGGCTGGCAGAAAGGGCGATTTTAGCAGCAAAAAATGTGGACGTCAACGAATTGAATCTGAAGATACAACAGTTATTGCCAGGTAACTTGGTGACATATAAATCCATCCATTGATGCAATTTGTGTTCCCATTAAAGCTGCAAATTTTCCAACAGAGTTTTTAAATTCATTGGATTTACCAGGCATACCACCGCATAATATAGTACTCAAAGCTGGATCTCCGGTTATTTTGCTTCGTAATTTGATCCCACCACGGCAGTGTAACGGCACGCGATTAATCGTTAAAAAATAAATGAACAACGTTATCGAAGTCATTATTTTAAATGGCAAATTCGGGGGTGAAAGTGTATTACTTCCACGAATCCCTATTATACCCACAGATATACCAACTCAATTTAAACGCATTCAGTTCCCCATTAGATTGGCATTTGCAATGAATATTAATAAATCTCAAGGCCAAACAATGTCTGTTTGTGGCTTAGATTTGACCACACCATGTTTTTCACACGTACAATTATACGTTGCATGTTCTCGAGTGGGCAAACTATCCAGTTTATTTGTGTTAGCTAAAGATGGAATGACAAAAAATATTGTACACTCCATTGCACTAAGAGATTAATATTGTTGACTAATATTTTCAGAATTCGTTGTACATATAATTTATAAAAAAAAGTTACAATCAGGGCTGGAGTTTTTGCCGGCAAAAAGGGGTTTTGGCCAGGACAGTGGCAAAAACCTGGTAAAGACCGGCAAAAACCAAACTATTTAAATTGCTGATTAAATATTATTACAAAATACTTGAAGCAAATTTAAATCAAGCATAAGGAATAATAATTTTGATACATTACATGAAAAAATTATTTTTAAAATATTAATCATTAATATAAAGGAAATAATTTTTAAAGGATTGAAAGTTTTTGACCTCTTTTCATTTTAGAATCCTTAAATATATGTTTTTTCAACAAATTGTATTTTTTTTTTTTTTTACTTCTTCATAATAAATTTTGGTATGTATTATTTTACATATCACACTTACACTATATTTAAAGAGAGACATAAGAAAGCTAAGATGGATGTTTTATTAGATAGATTTTGATAATCACCTCATTTCTCAATATTACTTCAAAATGCAAACAAAACCACACAGTTTAAATTCTTGTGAAACTTCCAGTGAATTTTGGGAATTAATGTCTCATTTACAAACATGTCCTTCTAGTAGTACTGCCATGGAAAGAGTGTTTTTGAATTTTTCATTTGTACATTCTAAAATTCTGACTCTAAATAATGTTTCAAAACTAGTGTTCTGTTATGCTATGTTGAGACAGCACAAATTGTATTCTGATGATTAATAAAGTATTGAATTTGGGCAAATTTAAAAAATTGCATTGATACTTGTATATTTTAATTAACTACACATGTTGATAGATATTTTATGTTTTAAATTATAGTTATATTAATTTAAAATAAGTTCATTTAACTGGAAAAAAGAGAATAATCACTAATTTTCCGATCAATAATGTTTTAAACTACTAAAATGATATATTAATACATTATGATTTAATTATGAAATAATAATTTTGTTACTTTTTATTAATTATATATATTTATAGTATATATTTCAATTTTAGGAATAATTTTGTATCAAAAATGTGTTTTTGTACTCTCATTTTGGAAAATATAGGTTTTTGCCACTTTGCTTGGCAAAAACCTGTTTTTGCCAGGACGGATTTTACCGGTTTTTTCCACCTGCGGCAAAATCTTGCCAACCCTGGTTACAATAAATTAAAAAAATTATTATTTGGTGTGTTGTTATTTTCATATTCCGTCATCGTTCACAGCGCTCCATGCCTCTTCCCCTCTACCACATACGCACACACTTACAATAAATAATATATATTTTCATACTATAGAAACAATTCATATGGCAAAACAACTTTTGCTGGGTCAGCTAGTAATTATCTAATATTTTCTTCACAAAAGTCTTGGTTGTTGATAGTAATTGTCAAATGAAGAGTTTAATATCAAAATAATTGATAACTAAACATAATTGAAAATGATTGATTGATCATTCATAATTTTATACGTATGTTTATTAATAAACACGTTTTATTTACAATAGCTAATAATTATAAATAACTATTAATTATATAGCTAATAATTATAAAATTTTGGGTTTTTGGCACTTGTCAAAATGTTAAAAAGAGTTTTTTGGCGTGACAGATAAAACCACGGTTAAAACCGAATAAAACTGTCAATTGTCAATAACTTGCCTACAGAATTTATCAGGAATATTTTGTATTTAACTAATTTATACGTTAAAGTTAGTTTTTTTTAAAATTTATTTAATGCACGTCTAATAATTTGATAGAATTTAATTACTTTGAAACCAATAAATCTTCAGTCGTTTTTAATTACAAAAAAATTAAAACAAATACCACATTTATTTAAAACGAAGTTCACATTATTGTTTTAAAAAAAAGTTTGACTCTTAGTTAAAGCAACTAAATATTTTTAATTGAAAAAAAGTTAAGCAATATTTTCACGCTTTTTAATAATTTAACATTAGTGCTTACAATATTTTTTTTTCTTAAAATTTTTTCAATGCGTGTCCGTTTGATAATTTGCTAGATAATCAGTATAATTTTTAAACCAAAAAATATTCCGTCGATTTTATTTTCAAAAAAGAAAATAATATTAAAAAAAATGATAAAATAAATTTATTAAAAAAAATCGTAATCGCTTTATTACGATCACTGGTTACCCATTGGTCAAAAGCTTTTTTTTTTTTTTTTTTTTTTTTTTTTTTCTGGTTTGACTCCGATAAACGCCACAGCATTTCAAATCATGGGTTGCAAAAACTGTTTTAATCGATATTTGTTGTCGGATTAGATTTCAATCCTGGCTATATACGTGTTTCAAGACGTCACAAAATACTTTTCCTTCTTCAGTATTCATATTTACATTAAAATTACCGTCAAGACAGTAATTATAAGTTAATAATAAAAATAATATAAAAATACTTTAAATTATTATTATGTAAATATATTAAGAATGACTGCTGGTGAAAATAAAAAGAAAAAAGAATTCTAAAAAAATTATCAAAACGCAGCGGTCTTGTTTTGGATTTTATGGCGTGCGCACTTCATTCGGACGTCAACACATTTTTCAACTGTGTTCAAGAGTAATAGTAAACAGTGCACATGCGTCGTGACCCATTTTGCCAATGGGTAATAAACAAAAAAGCTTACAATTATTTTTACATTTTTTAAGTGTAGAATTTGGCTATTAGTCAATTTAGCTTTATTAATTTAAGTAGATAAACGAAAGGTCTAACGATATTTCAAATGCACGTTTTTTTTCCCCAGAAAATAATTGAAAAAATGTTTTACTAAAGTGAACATTTCTTTTTTTTTTTTTTTCCTTTTAATTTTTAATGCATGTATGTAAAATATTTTGTTACAGTTTTATTATTATTTTTAAACCAAGAATTCTAAAGTCATTTTTATTTTTAAAAGAAATTAAAATAAAGCTTGTGATTGTTTTTACTTTAAAACGTCGGTTTTAAGTCAATCTATATTTGTTATTTTAATTGAAAAAATTATAAGATGCTATCGGATGCTATGGAAGCATTTTTTTTGGAATTAACATTTTGTTATTGATTTATTCCTTTTTATTAACTTTTCATTGATTTAAAGATTTGTGATAGATAATTTTCGAACATATGTCAAATCGCGATACATCGTTATGTCTTACTGACGATGTATCACGATACAAAATTTCTTACATCGCCCAGTCCTACTCAACACCCACTGATTTTTACTTGAACTTTGATTTATACTGAAATTAACTAATTTTTAAGATTAAATTCAAATAAACGATTCACTTTTGCATAAATCAAAAATTCACTTTTAATTCAATTTATAAAATTATGACATTCATTTAATAAAATTTTTCTTTATAAAAAGTTAGTTTTAATTTCAAATATGAAATATTTGATGTGCATTTTTTTGCATTAAAAAAAATTTAAAGTGGGGTCTGACATATGCATGGATTTTATTTTTTTACACATTTTATTTTTTTTTTAATATTTTATAACCGTCGTTGAACAGCCAACCCAATTTTTGAGTTTACGACTACTAATATTCAATTCCGTAGCCTTGAAATTTTGAATCCAATCCAGAAGATGAGAGAATTCCTGGATCAAGTATTGGGAGAAATTTGCCTTCGCGGAGGACTTATTGATCGAACTAACCCGCATTTGCGTGGCATGGAGAGGAAAACCACGAAAACCTCCCATGATTAGCCTAACGGAAAGAGGACTTTAACCCATTATCCACCTACCACTGAGGATATTTTACGTCAGCATTGTGGTCAGTGCAAGCCAGATGCGGGTTTGTATCGACCAGCCATTGCCAGGATTCGAACCTGGTTCATCTCTTTGGAAGACGAACTCTCTATCCCCTGAGCCGTCCCTGCTTTCACACCTTTAATTAAACTTATTTAATCCTATTCAACTAATAGAACTTACTTTGTCAAGGTTGATAAATCTCGCCAAATACTAACAATATATAATACCAATAATATAAAGGCAGCAAGCCTTGTGTCACGCAGCGCATAGAAGTTCGTATCGAACCGCCATCGCTGGGTTACGAATCCTGTTCACCTCAATGGAAGGCGAACGCTCTATCACCTGATCCATCACGGCTCTATGGTCATACACATTGGGAGCAAAAAAAAAAAAATAAATAAATAAATTTGCAATTGTTGAGTTGCGCAAACCCCTTTGCCTTTTCGAGCTTACATAATATTTAAACGAACACTTGAAAATTTTTAACACTTAGAAATAGGTTTATTTTGAGAAATTTTAATTTTATTTCATAACATTCCAGAGTAAGGAAAAAAAAGTAGAAATAAGAGCTAAAAGTAATAAAATGTAATGGATTTATTGTTCCGGTTAGCATATACATTACATTTTTAAAAAAAAAATTACACAAAAAATATCCATTTAGAAAAAACTACATTATATATCGATAAAACTCTTCATAAAAATTTCAGATGAATTCAGTTAACACAATATAAAACAGTACATCACATTTGATAACAGCTAATAGTTTCTTTTATTTGAATACCATCCTTAAACGATTTTCTAGAATAATTTCTGATAATTTTTTTTCTCATAAAAAGGACCAAAACTTATAGTGTTTAATCCATGTTTAGTAAAATTAAGTGTTAGTGAGAAAAATTAAAAATGAATTGAAATAAAAAAAAAAATATTAAAAACTAAAATGAGTTTCTCTGTAGTTATTACTGCTGAGTATTGTAAAGAGTAATTATAAGGGACCTCCAATTTAGCTCCAAAAAAATAAACTATGAACACTAGGCAGAAAAAAAAAAAAGAATTTTGATTGTTATTCGGTAGCATATTTTTTTTTTTTTTTTTTACCTATACTCAAACAGAATTCGAGAATGATGTGGTATATTTGAACAAATCTAAAATAAGGATGTCCATGTTTTAAAAAAAAGTGAAACTCAAGTGCATTTCGATTAAGTACCTGAATTCACTTACAACAGAGCCAAGATCTGTAAGTAACGAAACTAAAAAGGAAGCGATAAAAAATTTGAACGTTTTAAACTCTTTGGCAATTCGATTTGTTCACATATTAAGTACTAGCTCTAATTGCTATTCTTAATTACTGAAATACTGTAGAAGACTGCAAACTTATTACTGTTATTAAAATACAAATGAGTTTCAACAAAATTAAAATTCTGCAATGAAATAAAATTATACAAAAGATCATGTGAAACTCGATAATATTTTGAAATAAATGCATATGAAATGCTATTTTAAGAAAAAATAGTGATTTTAGCACAATTCTAAAAATGAAAATAATGCAACAAAATGAAACTAAAAATGATACACACTTGCACTTATTAATGCGGACAGCGTGTGTGTAGCCAAATTTTTCAACAGAAAATAAACACCTTTTAATCACTTTTCAAGCACTCAAAATATTTTTAAGCACTTTAAAAAAATAACATAATTAGAGGAATTGCGAGTTTTTGGCAATTGATGGTTTTATTATTTTTTTTACTTACCTTTTACTCTTTTTTTTTTTTTTTTTTTTTGGTTTTATCTTTTTTTATCCGTCTTGTTAAAAAACCCATTTGACATGGTTTTTGACAATTATCAAAAACTCAAAATTTTGGGGAAAGGATAATTATTTGCTATTATAAGTATGAAGTATTTATAAAGAACCATACATGTAAAATTACAAGTGTTCCATCAATTATGTTCTTGAATTTTATTTAAACATAAAACATTTTTGTTTTGGAAATTACTGCCAAAACCCCAAATTTTGGTGCACAAAATATTAAATAATTATAAATAAAAATATGTCAAATTGTAATTTATCCAATCCCTTAATTTGTTTAACAATTGAAAATAAAAATACAAAAACAATTACCTTATAAAAAAACACTTAACAATTATCTCATTCTGTATTAATTTTAATAACTTTACTAAATATTGATAGTAAATCAACTAAACCCTTAAATTGATTGATTTAAAAAATTATTAACTCATTTTGTCTAACATTTATATATTTTGTAAATTATTAGTTTATTTACCAGGAAATATATTATATTCATGATTTACAGGATATATTCATGCACAGTGCAGAAAAATCATAAGCAGGAGTGCAGAAAAATCTCAGTCCCTAATATTTATTTAGAAAGTTTTTTTTTTTCTATCGAAATTTACCCAAAAATTTTAACATTTCTCTTTCTTTTAGTACAATAACTTGTTAAAAAATATTTTTCTAAAGTAAAATTAATACATGAAAAAAAAATTCGTTTGATTTTCTACAATTCTTGAATAAAGGAGTAGGGGAGAGTCGGGTAGCCCCCGCCCACTTAAGGAGTATTGCTTATATTTCTGTATAATATTGATTAATAATCAATATTTTTGTATGTTTCTATTGTTTTATCATCTAATTAAATAATGCAAAAAGAATAAACCAAAAAAAGAATAGTTTAACTTAAAAAAATAGAAATTTAAAAAATGTGACTACTGTATTCAACATATTTTCAAATCTATTGTTTACCATGTTACCAGCTGCATAAATACTTGAAAATAATCTTTTTTTAATATAAAAATTAATGTTCGACGGCCCATTGACTTGAAAAAATATTCTATACATATGAAATTGACAGTGGGGGGGCGGGGGTACCCGACACTCCCCTACGTGTTAAAAATTATTAGAAATCAAAATATATTGAAATAGAAATAGTTTATTAAATTAAAGGTCCCACTCATAAACCAATAAGTATTCAAACTAATAAATACACAAATTGACATTTAATGTTTTTTTACAAGGAAAAATTTGTAAAGTGACAAATTTTTTAACAATAAAAAATTTTGTAGGAGCTTTTTTCGCATTAGACATATTCTTCTAACCTGCACATAAGTAGTAACAACAAACATTAAGAATAAAGAAAAAAATTTATGACTACTTTAGTTTTACTTAGTCTTAAAAATTTGCTTAAATTGTGGCAAAAAATAATCGAAATCAATATTTATATTGATAATAATTAACAACTCATAGTTATTACTTATAATATATTAAGAGTACCATGTTTTTGGAAAACCCAATTAATAATTAAAAGATTTTGGCTATTTTTTTAATAAATGATATATAATATAAATGTTAATTACAGTAGTATATAAGCCCGGTGGCTGAGTGGTAGCGCTTCGCGCTCCTATGCCTGAGGTCCTGGTTTCGATCCCAGAATAAATAAGTACCAAGCATGCATGGGAACTAAACATTGGGGTTCCGCTTTCGGCCATAACCATCTAGAAAGGAGGAGGCCTTGACAGCCGAAACATGAGTCATCAATTCCTTCCATACCTACTTGGGGGGAAATGTGCAATGGCTGCTGAGGTATGTTCTCACAGCTATTAAACTAGCTATTTTATGAACAAATATTTACTATTAATAAGTAACAGAAATTTTATGAAGGCTTGCATTTATTTACGAAACGTTTCCCTATTTTTATGCGCGAAACATTCAGTACGTTTATCAATGTATGAAAACGAAACTATTACGTAGAAATTCTTTGAATGTTTCTATTTACTTGCAAAATGTTTTTTTTTCCCCATTTATTTACAAAAAATAACCTCACAATCCACAATAAATGTGTTTAAATATCTTTGCTTTAATTTTTATGCTGTGATCTGAAATTTAAAACTTTTAATAAAATAAATAATTATTATATAATAAATAGGAAAACAAGTCATTTTCTTTTCTCAAAAAGAAAAAAAAAAAAAAGAAAATCTAAGATAAAGGAATAAAAATGAAATATTATTTGTATTGTAAAATCAGTCAAGTAATAATATATATATATATATATATAAATTACAAGAATCATATTGAAAAAATATTTTTATTATCTATATAAAAACATAATAATCATCTAAATAAAAAATGAATTGATACCACATGATGATCTATCAAAATTAAAATACAGAAATCTTATTTTTAATCACAAAAATATTTGAATTTTTTTATAACTATGCTTGCTACTTTTTTTGATATTTTCCTGAAAATATATATATATATATATATATATATATATATATATATATATATATATATATATATATATATATATATATATATATATATATACAGTACCCTTCCAAATTATTAGGGACACTTAAAATATCTAAAAAAATGTCATTTTTCAAAGTGTCATAACTTTTTAAAAAATGAATCAATTTTCATAAAAATTTCAGGATATCATGTTCTGGCCTTCTACTTTCACCTAAAAATTACTAATGTAATGTATCTCAATTTTTTGCAAAAATTTGCACATTTGAACAAAGCAAATTTTTTTTTTTTTTAAATGTCAAGTTTGACAAGTTGATACTTTGTAACAAAATTTTTTGCATAAAATTTTTTATTTACACATTAAAGTACAAGTCATTGACTTTAAAACTCGCTAAAGTAAATGACTTTACGATTTTTTTTGACCGAGACATGAGATTTTGAAATTTTTTGTCATTTATAGTGAAAACGAAATTGTTGTGAATTCGAAAATTATTTAGTATTTAGTATTATTTTTTTGCAACTTTCTTATTCGGATTAATTAAGTTTTTTATTTAAAACATTATTACAAACAGGAACATTGTCTGTAAATTTGCAATAACAATTTTAAAAATCGACTCAAGAATTTTTTAAGAAATTTAACCTTTTTATAAAATTCAAAAACTTTTTTACAAAAACAAGTATAATAAAAAAAAAAATCTTAATATTTTGTAACATGTCCTTTTGCTTGTATAACTGCGTTTATTCTTCGCTGGCATACTTTCAATACAAGCTTTTGCTTTTGCAATAATATCTATACTAAATATATACTAAATAATTTTCGAATTCACAATAATTTCGTTTTCACTATAAATGACAAAAAAATTTCAAAATCTCATATCTCGGTCAAAAAAAATCGTAAAGTCATTTACTTTAGCGCGTTTTAAAGTTAATGACTTGTACTTTAATGTGTAAATAATAATTATTATGCAAAAAATTTTTTTACAAAGTAGCAACTTGTCAAAAATGACATTTTTAAAAAAAAAAAAATTGCTTTGTTCAAATGTGCAAATTTTCGCAAAAATTTGAGATAAATTAAATTAGTAATTTTTAGGTGAAAGTAGAAGACCTGAACATGATATCCTGAAATTTTTATGAAAATTGATTCATTTTTGAAGAAGTTATGATGCTTTGAAAAATGACAATTTTTTATAAATTTTAAGTGTCCCTAATAATTTGGAAGGTACTGTATATATATATATACTAACACAAAGATGCCGTGAATGAAAAAGAAAATAATGAAAAAGACAGTTGAAAAAATTACAAAATTTTTATGATTTTTTTACTGGTTTGTTTAAAAAAAAATTCATTACATTTTATTATTAGAACAATAAGTATGTTATATTACGAATAAATTATTCATTTCCATAACTTTCTTACATATTTTACACGTTTGAGATTAGTAGATCTACATCTTACTTAAAGTACAACAACATTTTGTTTCAGAAAAAACTAAAAAAATTTATTAAAATCTTTTTCTTCATGTATGAAAGCTTGTTTTGAAAAACATGTGTAAAAATATATATGTTTAAATCACTGAACAAAAAAATTAACAATTAAGTGTAGAGAAAATTCTTGTAAGAGTTACATTCAACAAAATTTTTTGTGCTGAGATTTGGTGCAACACAAAGTGGTTTTTTAACAATGACATATCTATGATATTTTTCGGACCAAAATTTACGATGTTAAAAGTTTTTGCTTCAAACTTTTTAAAAAGGTCATCAATTACTGTTTTATATTGTTCAAAATATCTAATGAAATCACTGTATTTAATTTACAACATTACAAACTTTTTCTTTTATTTCCCAATTGTTTGGATAAAGTTTTTTTTTTTTTTTTTCAATAAGAGCCTCCTGCTCCCTTTTAAGCTAAAATTCAGCATCACTGCTTCTAAATTACATAGAATACATAAGGGGGAGAAAAATATATATATATATATATATATACATATACATATATATATATATATATATATATATATTATATATATATAACATTTTTGTCAGAAGTAAATAATTACATGTTCCCTACATTCATAATATTTAACAAATCTGAGATAATTGAGTTTTTCGATTTCATTTGTTTGCAAATAAAATCATTAAGAGATTAATTAAAGTTTTTTAGAAGAACAAATCTGAGTTTTTTTACATAACTCAACACAAGATTTTTGCTGCATTTAAAATATTACTTCATTAGATCTAGCAAATGATAAAACGACTTATGAGTGCTGAAAATTTTAAAAGTAATAATACCATAACTAATAAAATGTAAATAAGTACAATAAAAATTTATAAAATTTTTATGCAATTGGTCTCTCAGGTAAAAATATTAATCCTAAAATTCTCAATTAATTCTTAAATTTAATGAATAAAAGAAAGATGGAAATTTTGAGGTGATGCAGCTTCGGGATTCTTCACGGCCCAGGAAACCCACATGAAAATACGTAATTAGTGAATAATCCCCAAGTCATATTCAAAGATAATGGTACTGAACAATAAATAGAAGATCACGAGAAGGCCATTTGTTTGCCAATGACGAAGAGGATGGCTTGTCACCAACGATGAAATTAAAAAGAGAAATAAAATTTTCTATCGCTATGAGGGAAAAAAAAAATTTGAAAATATTTAGTTGGTGCTGTATACATCAAAAATTCGAAAGATTTTTGCAGTTTGATTACAGAGGGCGAAAATTGAAGTTTGAAATTGAGAATCTTTTGCGAATTGCAGCAGATTTGCACACGAGAGGGAAAAAATCCTTCCCGCCGAATCCAGCTCAATATACACACATGCAAGTATTTCATCAAGCATGTAAAACAAATTAACTACGTAAACGAAACTACGGGACAACAGTACGCCGAAATAGATTGGGGTAGAATTAATTGTGAAAACGTTGAATAGGACAATATTTTTTTGTATAATTCCTGGCGAAAATCAACATGGTAAAGAAAAATATGTTATTTTGGAAAATGAAAAATTAGGAACTTTTTTAAAACACCCATTGAAAATAACACCTTTAATTGATTTTACAAAACGAAAATGAGCTCCTTTTAAAAACTCTACGCACCCCGTGCTGATTACCCAAAATAGAACTACAAAATAAAGAGAAATAGAAAATTTAACACAAACATTTGTTATCAAACACAGAAAACAAAAAAAAAATAATTAAGCTCAGATAAAAAAAATTTTAAAAACTCTCAGTCAAATTATATTTAAATACCGAGGAATAGAAAAATTACCTTTTGAAATATTGCTTCACTCCACCACTTTCAAAAAGAGACTGAAGCTTCCCGCCACCAGTGAAAGGAAAATAAAAGAAAAAATATAAATATAAAACAAAAATAAAAAATGCTGGAACGAATCACAGGAAAAATAAGAAAATGTATCGATATTTTTAAGTCATCATTTGAGTAGGTAGATGTTTTTCACTGCGACATTTATTATCAAAAAAGGAATCGGCGTCAACAGATTTTTGTTAAAAAGGAATTAAAATATGTAATTTAGGAAGTTGAAAACTTTAATAATAGAAGTGGATGATAAAACGAATTTAAATGAATCATACTTTGAAAATATATTACTTTTTAAATGTCTAAACTAAAAGTGATTACGAAAGGGAAATCATATGCTTACTAGGGCATGAATTGCACAAAAATTTTTTTTAAAGTGAAATTGATTTTCTTATTAAACTTTTGGAATTATTAAAGCGGGAATTGTAAGGACACCCATACAAGTATGAATACTAGCTCACGGTATATCTATCTCACGGACCCTAGACACACACAGTACTGGACACCTGCGGCGACTTGCTAATCCGCCTAAACGTAATCATCGCGTAGCTGCTTAACATAGATCCTTTACTTGCATAAACTCACTGCTTTCATTTTAGCATCTCCTCTGTTCCCTATTTTAAACAGCATAAGTAACCGGTGAATTTGAAATTTTTGACGAAATTTTTTATTTGCGGTTGTTGAAACTGGAACTACATTGTTTATCGGGGCATCTGCACCGGGGTGCTTATCTCCGGTAGAAAAATTGTTAATATATATATATATTATTTTTATCAGAAACATACTATTTTTCCTCAGAACAATAGGCTGAATAGTGCTGCTATCTAACGGTTAATTATTCAACTAGCTAAAGCTTTCTTTTTTTTTTTTCTGTTCTGGAATTGGAAGCGTATAGTGCTTCTATCTAGTGGGCAAAGGTTGTTGTTTTTTTTATCAATTCTGTTTCTTTCAAAAATAAAGCCAGAAAATGGGAACTGGAACTAAATTAATTTTACGGGAATCTACACAAAAAGTGCTTATCTCCAGTATCCTAACGAATAATTTCCTTAAGATGAAAAATTTACATGAGTTTTTACTAAAAAAGAAAATAGAATTTTGTAAGAATTAAATCTTAAGATTAATAATAATTAAAAAAAAAGGATTAAGTTCCAAGATCCGGCCGCTGCTTTCGGAAAAGTCATGAAAATTTATCGAAAATTACGTACGGTTTTGGATGCCAATTTCCTGACTTACCCCAGGTTTATTTACAAATTAAGGGAATTATTTACAGGGGGGATATACAAATGATGATAGCAACGCAGACGGATTATGATAACATACAATATGAAGTTGATGAGGGTCACTTTTTGAAAGGGGATGCTATTTTATTTACAATATATACAATTATTAAATTTCATCATTCAAGTATAAAATTTCATCTCATAAATAATATGGGTAGATGGAAAATTGAAAAAATTGTAGAAGAAATAGAAGGATAATTCTTCTTTTGAAAGTTCAGAAAAGATTCATAATTTTCAATGCTCTTTTCCAATAACTAGTAGCCATCTCGTGGTGTCCTCTATTGGTTGAATAGAGGGTTATTCCGGAGCCGTAAGATGCTTCCATCTGGTGTACAGTTGCTTTCAGGAAATTTAAGTTAAAGTCTATTATAATAATAAAGGGGATTAAAAGATAAGTGACGAAAAGGGAAACAAGATTTTTCTTGCTGTTCCGTACAGTTGAGATTCTTCTTGAGATTTCTACCTATAAAAAAAAAAGAAAAAAAATATATATAAATATTATATATTGGAGGATTGTATTATAGTTGGGTGGGTCGATTTTTAAAACTGTTCGGGGTCTGTATTTGATAGATTGATGATAGTAATCATATATTGGTAGCTTTTTTGAATTTCAACATTATTAATGAAAATTAAATTATTATAAAATTTTATGGTTCATTTTTGGAAGTATGCGTTGATATTTTTAATTTTTAAATCTTTACTAATGTTGGAATTTCTGTAATATCAGGGTGCGTTAGTTAAATACCTTAGTGTTGCGTTTTGAAGAGTTAAAATTTTTTTTTTGAAGGGTTTTAGCAACACCTCCGTATATTGCACATCTATAGCTGACTATGGGGCGTAATATCATTTTATAAAGCAATAGCTTGTTTTTAATGTTTAATTTTAAGTTTCTTTTAAAAAAAGGGGAATAGGACTACCGAAAACTTCTTAAATTTTAAGGAAAGGTTTGACGCGTGGTCTTTAAATGTTATTACATTGTAGAATGTTTGAAATTTTATTCATAAGACGAACACTATTGTTACATTATTTAAATTTCCTGTTTCAAATTTTGTAAAATAATAAGTTAAACATCTTTATGAAGCAAAAAAGAAAACAATGGAAATAAAAATAAAAATATGACAATTGAAGCCGACGTCTTCAAGGGGTACAGGCCTCGGAAACCATAAAACAAAACCTTTTCTATTGAGAGAGAGGACAAATGCCAAAATTAGCTCTCTCAGTACCCCGAAGGTTTTGTAGAAGTCCAGGAAGAAATACATGAAGTACATAAAACCAAATCGTAAAAGAAATTTTAAACAAAAACTTGAGAAAATGAAAACTCACATTAAACTGGTCAAACAGCGATTTTACAAACAAACTAAATACAAAGGAAACACTTGAAACAAAAGAAAACAACGCTCTCTATTAAAATGCGCAGAATGAAAAAAAAAAGAATAGTAAAAGAAAAGACTACGTAACAAATTAATATAATGCTTAACTGGGGCTGCTCAGTTAAGACTTGAATTTCGTCCTGTTAAAATAAATAATAAACTAGTATTCTTCAATCATTTTCTTAATCAAAAATTTAACATTACAATAAGTAAAAGGATAATCATTATTACACTAATTTCCAAGTAGCACTATTCACAAAAACGATATCGTAACAACTTAGCTTCGAACATTGTACAATACCGAAGCGAAACATTCTACGATATAAAAATGGACCCCTTCTATAACGTATATTCAATATCGCAAAACAATATTGTTCGATATTGTAAAAACGTTGAGGAACGATAGATATCTCTCAGCATTTACAAGCACTGTACAATGTCGACCGACATAGTCTACACGATATTCAAAAAACAAATGCTGTGGAATGCCGACAATGGCCAAAATTACGTTATTTGAGAAAATAAAAATTAGTCATGCCTGTTTGTAACCTGGAAAAAGCTGATAAAAAAAAACGTTCTAGCTTGTTTAAAATTAAATTATTTGTTATTACCAAAACTTATAGAATTTTAAAGTCTGCAGCTTAGTTATTAATAAGTTTGGGTAGGCAGGTATATTTTACTATTATTCTAGAAAATAAGCTAGAAAGTCAATAGTTTTGTTAAGATATTTCCTCTCTATTTCAGGGTACAAGCAGTCATTTATACTGTGAAATAATTTTAATATTTTAAGTAATTTGTGCAATAATTTTTACAGCATCTAAATTTTACTAAGTAGATAAATATTACAATATGTTTAATTTAAAACGATAAACTTTTTTGCTTTGAATTTTAGTATTATATAATCTGTATTTTACTAAAATAGTATTTATGGAAAGCAAAATTCCTTATTTTCACAGCATCAGGTTCGATTTTAAGAAAACTGATTTAAATAAAGCAATATTTACACTGATATTATCATAATAAAATAACTGGAGTCACTTTTTCTGATTTAAAAAAGGGTAAACATGGTAGAATAAGCTACGATTTAATTTACTTAAGGCCGTTGTCCATTAAAGTGTTTCCAAAATATCTATTATGGCTTGAACGGTTGTCAAATGTGTAAATGTAATATAATTTTTATTAAGCAGTAAAGAATAATATACTAATTTCTATTATTTATTGTAGTCTTTAATACAATCAATTGTTTCTAAAACAAAACTGTGACAGTTGAGGCAAACTTAGTCTTCCTGCCTTCCCAGTCGTTGGTGCTGGCAAGAACTTCACCAAATTTTTCAGCTTTTTCTAGTCGACTAGCTTCTTTGAACAGTCTGAAGGTAGCAGCTGAAAAAAAATAATAAGATATGAACTGTGGTTAATTTTAATATTTTTAAATTAAAAGATAAATAGTTATATTGAAAATATTACATGTACTAAACTAGACATAAGCATAACCCAAGTACTACTAACAGCATTTATGCTCATCCATAGGTTGACAATTCTGTTGTATAGAATCAGAGCTGTTTATATACTTTCAGGAGCACTGGGCCTGTTTTTATATGGGGGCCCTTTACGAGTAAGTTTATTACAAATGGAAAATATTATATTTTGTAATATAATAGATGGAAAAAAGTTTTTCTTTGAATAATTTTTTAAAAATATTTGATCACCTTTCGATGAGGTGATCCGGGTTGCAATCCCAGTATCGGCTGGGATTATAACCCGGCTGGTCAATACAAATTTTACATCTAACCTGCGCTTACCACAGTGCTGATGAAAAATATCCTCATTGGTAGATGGATAATGGGTTTGAGTCCTCTTGCTGTCAGGCTTATAGTGGGAAGTTTTCATGGTTTTCCTCTCCGTGTAATGCAAATGCAGGTTAGTTCCATCAAAAAGACCCTCATGAAGGTAAAGTTTTTCTAATACTTGATCTAGAAGTTCCCTTGTCTTCTGGATTAAGTTCAAAATTATTACTCTTCATAGTTGAACATTAGTGGTAAACCCAGAAAATTGAGTTGGCTGTTCAATGACGTTTATAAAATCAAATACAAAATAACTTACAATTATGCCTTTGTCACTAAGAAAAGACACACTAGTATCAAACAAATATTCAGATATGGGCCTTTCAATTGGAATAAAATTCAAAAAATGATCCCCGAAAATCCGTTGTTTATATATCGGACACCAAATATAAGTTAATCTATATGGGAAATGTTTGGTGTTAAACCAACACTCACTGAAAAATATTTTGCTTTCTTTAGTTTTGTCATTATTTTGTTTACTTAATATCCCATATTAAAAGTCCAGCATTCTTCACTTTTGACAAGTAATTTAGTGTAGCCTATCTGTGCCTTAACATATTTCCATGTTATATAATGCACGTATTAGAATGCTAAATATTCTTTAAGCCATTTTCAGAACTAAATGCATAGCTACACCAGGGATCGTGATTTTTTTTTTTTTAAAAATCACATTTTTTTTTTAAATTCAAGTACATTGTAAGAACTTTAATTTATTATTAAAAAAACTTTATAAATGTTTAATCAAAATTAAATTTATATTAAAACTATATAACAATATTTCAGAAGCTCTAACTTACTAAAATAATTTTTCATAATAATACATAGCTTTTAATGCATAGCAACCATTTTTAAACAAATGCATGATTGAAATTTAAAGATTTGATTAAATAGAGAATTTAAAGAATAGTTCAGGGGTCTGTCTAGGTCTTTCTGAGAGGTACACACATTTTGTGAAAATTTAGACATAATTTGTGAAAATTAAAAATTATATTAAAAAATATAGATTTATCGTTTCTTACGGGACACAAAAATAAAATTTTAAGAAAAAGTATTTTGTGAAGGTACCGCTAAGTGGTTATAAATTTGGCTTGGACACAGACCCCTGTTCTTTAACTATTAAAACGAAGTTTCAATTATCAAACCATAATTTTAATTTAAAATTGAGATTTTTTTCCCTTGATTTTTAATATGACAAAATAAATGCAACAGATTGTGTTTATAAATGTAGTCATTCATCAATAAATAAATAAATATTTAATCTATATATTTTTATATTAAAATATTCATTTTTAATCTTATATTAAAATAGATAAGTTAAGCTAAAAAATTTTTTTAAAAAATCCATGTACTCATTGGAATTTTCTTTCACAAAATTTCTTTATCGAAAATCTGATAATGTCAAAGATACTATAAAAATATTATGAGAACAAAATAACAGTTACCAGTCAATAACTCTACTGCTTCAAATGGACTTTGAAAGAGTTTGAAATAGAAGAATGACACTATATCAGGAAAAAACCACCTGAATTCATTAGCCCCTCTTTTTTTTCCCTTCTATTTTTAACATATTAGGGTAATTTATTTTTAATATAACTTCAAGCTTTAGAAATATACATTTTCCACCAATAAAATATAATGTAGATTTTAATTCCATGCTTTTCAATCAAAAGGTAGAATTTTAATTAACATTATTTGCATTTTTTTTTTTTTGTGGAAAAATTCATGTTTATTAATTACTTTCTACAGATGTGCAAGTCTAATTAAGACAGCATTAAATGTGTACTTTAATCTGTACACATTTAGTGCTATCAATCAATCTCAAGAATCTAAAGATTTTTAAAAATGTAATTTCAAATGTGTTGGAATTTAACACACACCAAGAAAGAATGTAATTTCGCTAACTAAAATTAATTAATGCAGCAATTTATTTAAAATAAATTTTGAAACTGAGAAAAGAAAATAATAAAAATATCAATAATTTAAAACACAGTTTTTTAGCTTTCAAAATCAATGATTTATGAAAAAAATCATTTGATTTAAATCAACAAACCCTGATAGTTAGTAGTTGAAAAAAGACGCCATGAAAAACATTACAAAACTTTAAGAGTGGCTAACTTTTGAACTTTGAAACATACAATGCTGTAAAAGTATTAGAGTTTAGAATACAAACTAAGCAAAATAAAACAGGAAGGACCAGGGTAATTAATTTAAGGAATAACTGATCCATTTTAGTGCAAGATAATGACTCATAAAAAAGTAAAGTCTTATTACAAATTTTAAAATAAAATTACCCAAGATGGCATCTGTAACCGTTGAGAGGATTTCAAAACACTGTTTCCCTTTTCATTCTAATTCACAATATGTCATCGCAAATTCCAAGATGGTGCTGAAGTAAAAGAGAATAGATACTTTTGCCTTTACAGATGGTTTCAAAATAACATATCTGTAAAAAAAAAAAAAAAAAAGAACTAACTATAACTAAAAATAAATAACTTTTGTAACTAATCATCACAATAAAAAAAAAACACGTAAATCATTAAATCCGCAGTTGTACTTGGCGAAAAAAAAAGGTCGACGACAAATTCACGTGAATCGGTCACCTCAAATGAGAGTTTCATTTCTTGATTAGGCTGCTGTAAAAAAATATCGTATAAAAAATATCAGATTTAAAAACTATGGAGAAATCAATAGCAATAACTGATAAAATTCGACAGAATTATTGACTTAAAAAGTAAATACCCAAATATACAATTCGAATTTTTCAGATTGTTTATCGGGATAATTAAAATACACGTGGAAATCAACATCAATAACTGACTAAAATACAATAGAAAAAATACATCAATTTATGCTACTATCGGCATATATTGAGCATGTCAAAAAGTTGTTATTTAAATGCATAATTCAAATATAACAGGTAAATTTCTGTGAAAAAATAAATAAAGGAAATTTTTTTTTTTTTACTTTTCAAAAGAAAAATCTTTCTGCAAGAACTCTGTAACGTTCAGCGAAAATGTTGTCGTGTCACTGCAATTCTGCCACGGGGCTCTGAATCTTCTCATTTATTGATATTAAACTTAAAAATTTAGTAAAGACAAGTTGAAGCATTTAAATAGCTGAAAAAAAATACAAAAGCAAATAACCTTTACATAGTTATTTAAAGCTGCTTTTTTTATTTTTAAAAGTAAATGTAACATAAAAAGCCTAAACAAGACTTTTAAATTGATTAAAATAAAATAAAAAATAATTAATAAGATTCTGCAATCACTGAAGTTCTTTCCTTCATTTTTTTTAAAGAACACAATCGAAACATTTTATATTTTAATAAAATATGACTGAGAGTGGATATTTTGTTACAAATTCAGAATTTCCGAACGCTGTAAAATTAAGAGGGTGGGGATATTCATTTTTTAAAATTAAGTTTTTTCTGTGACCTAAATCCATGATTTTTAAAAAAAAAATAGTTAAGATTATGTCAAATTTTGTTCAATAATGAAATCCATGACTTCCAAGGTGTGCAGATAACTTATATGTACCTTAATAAATACATATATGTACCCAAAGAATAGCATCAGGAGAGATATCCTATTTTTTGGCATGAGCATATGGGAGAAACATTGAACAAGTTCGTCATATTTCAAGTCTTTCAGACAATTTTTTAGCCCGAGAGAAGCAGACAAATTGTTATAGTGCACAGAACCAATAAATGTAAACAAACAATAAAAGTAAACAAGATCTTTGGGAATATCAGAATTGAATAATGTGATATAATTTAATAGTTAACAAACTTGGACATTAAGAAAAGAGGAAATTGGCGTAATTCTGGCAAATATATATATATATATATATATACATATCAAAACCCCTTCCAAAATTATGCATTACTTGATTAATGAGCTATTCGGGTTGGTAAGTAAGATATAGACCGATAAAATTTTCATGATTCAAATTTTTTTTAATAATTTAAACATTATATATTAAATAAATATATTAAACATGATATTAAATAATAAAATATATATTCATATAGTTGCAAATTTGTACGGTTGTTGAGAAAAAAACTTCTTACTAGGAACAACATTATAGATCTTATTAAATCTTCAGTAGACATATTAAATCAATCTAGTAGACATATTAAATCTTCAATTTAAAATTTCGAAAAAAAATATTTCAATCTACCATGAGAAATTAATAATTGAAAAATATGCAACTATGGTTTATTTGTTAGCTCACTTAGCTCTTAAATTTTTAATTAGTTTAATTATTAAAAAATATTTTTGATCGAACGTACAAGTTGGCAGGTGTGAAAAAATATAAACAAAAGCATCTCAGAAGGCTTAACATCTCCAAACATACTATAAAATTACGCCACTGTTCGTGAATGGGAGAATTGAATAATGTGATATAATTAAATAGTTAAGCAGTCTGGACATGAAAAAAGAGGAAATCGATGTAGTTCTTGCAATATATAATTATATATATTAAAAACAGCACATACCTGCCAAGATCAGAGAATTCCCTCACTTCATCAAGGTGCATTAATTCATCTTCAGCTCGGTTAAGTTTTCGGGCTCGCTTAATAAAAATAACTTTCATTCCACTTACATTATGTGCTAAGATATAAATCTCATGGGATAAAATTAGATTTAAATATAAGAAGACAAAAGATAAATAGACCGCAGCGCACACGTAGCGGACAATGGTAAACAGCATCTTAACGGGTTTACGGTTGTGGTTCCGAGTGGTATATCGTAGATTTCAGTATTTAGAGAAAACGATCGATGTCATGACAAAAACATGATTACAATAATGATATCAAATATTGTCCGGTTGTTGTTCGGATATCTCTAAATTTATATTTAAAATTTATTTTTTGAAATTATAACAATTTGACGTCATTTTTTGTCCCTTAAATGATTAATTTTGATTTAAGAACACAATAAAGTTTAAAATGAAAAGTTTTAAAAACAGACTTTTAATGTGAAATCGACGGGAATCGTACAATATCGTACACACAATGTCGATTTTCGCCAATATTGATAATGTCGGTCGATGTAGACTAAAGCTGTTACAATATCCCTGTGCTACTTGGGTTATTCAAAAAATTATTCGCAGCCTCTTGAAAACGTTCAACGTTATTGCAAATATTTCTAATCAATTGTGAACCAATTGTGAAAAAAACTAAATTTTAGAAAATTTCATTACACAGTAATATATTAAAATTGCAGAAAAAAAATAACTTTAAATTTAAAAGCTTTTCGTTTATCAAAAATACCAATTTTAATTATTTTATCAACGATATCAAGTCTAAATGTTCACAATTTAAGCAATTCTCATTAGTTTTCTTCAAAACCAAATCTTAAGGATAAATACTATAAATAAAATTGTAATTATCACAATTAAAAAAATCAAATCATCAATATATCTAAAAGCAATAAATTCATTATACTCAAGAAATTTAGCTTAAAAAAAATGTAAAAAATATTAGCAAAAGCATCAGAAAAGGAATTACCTTGTAAACTTTTAATAACTTGTTTATAAAAATCTAAACCATTAAAAAGTACATTCTCAAAAAAATTAAACCTACATAAATTCAATCAATAAGATTTATCTATTTTCTCATTAAATAAATACTTATCAAAAATGCCGCTACAAATTTCAATAATTTGGTCATGGGGAATACTTGTATACAAAATCAAAAGTATTAATGCTAGATTAGGATTAAAAATATTTGCAATAACGTTGAAAGTTTTCAGGAGGCTGTGAATAGTTTTTTGAATAATTTGAGTAATAATGATTTTCCTTTTATTTATTGTAATGTTAATTTTTTGATTAAGAAAATGATTGAAGAATGCTAGTTTATTATTTCTTATAACAGGGTGAAATTCAAGTCTTAACTGAGCAGCCCCAGTTAAGCATTATATTAATTTGTTACGTAATCTTTTCTTTTACTATTGTTTTTTTCTTTCTATGCATTTTAATAGAGGGCGTTGTTTTATTTTGTTTTAAGTGTTTCCTTTGCATTTAGTTTGTTTGTGAAATCGCGGTTTGACCGGTAATGTGAGAGTTTTTACTTTCTCAAGATTTTATTTGAAATTTCTTTTCCGATTTGGTTTTATGTATTTCATGTATTTCTTCCTGAACTTCTACAAAACCTTCGGGGTACTGAGAGAGCTAATTTTGGCATTTGTCCTCTCTCTCAATAGAAAAGGTTTTGTTTTATGGCTAAGGAGACCGGTACCCCCTGAAGACGTCGGCTTCGGTGGTCATATTTTTATTTCCATTGTTTTCTTTATTGCTTCATTTATTCTTGTTTTGAAAATTCTGCAGCTTTTAAGCGCGTTTCTTTCAAACATAGTTTTGTCCATTTAGAATTAAATATTTAGAATTCCTTTACTTTTTAAACATCTTTATTTTCATTTCTTAAATATAGACAGATTTGCAAGTTTTTATATATCATTATTTATTTTAATTTTTAAATGATAGGAAATGTTAAAAAAAAATAAGTAACAATATGGACTATTCAAAGTGTGTTTACGTTAAATGAAGAGCAGTGCTGATAAGGAGTTAAAATTTTTATTCGGGCAGTTTAAAAAAAAATGTGAACATTTCCTATTGGCTCTATGAGCTTATACAATTTACAAAAATATTTTGATATTTAAGTGTCATTGTACTTTATCTGAAAAAAAATAAAAAAGTATTGAATTTGATATGTTTTTGTATCTGTATATATACTTGAATATTCTCTTCAAATAAAAAGGGCTTAAAGGTTTTGTACTAAAATTTCTTCTTAAAAAAAAAAAAAAAAAAAAAAAAGAATAAAATTATTACTTAAGAGAGGGGTTATGAATGAAATATTTTTCGATTCTTGCAAGGCGATAGTGAGATTTTTTCGTGCAGGTATTGTTACGGAAATCCCATTAAATTTTAGAAATTTTCAAATTAAATGATTTAAGTTTTAAATAAATATTCAATGCTTAATAGTTTTAAATTTACTTTAACTAATTTAATGTTTTCAATGTAAATTAATGTAGAGTTTTAAATTTAGTGTTTTCATTGTAAAGTTAAACTTTTTTTCTCTTATAATTTTAGCTTCGTCTTCTGGATAAACAAGCTTATCTACCAGGAAGGGGCAATTCAATTCTGAGACCGATGGACAATGCAAATGAAAAATGACATTCGAATGCCATTTTCCATTAGATCTAGTAGAAAACTGAAGGCCATATGTTCGATCTTGACAGAAAACAAAACGACTGGCGGCTCTCTTTAAATCTGCCGGAAAGTTCTTTTATTTGCTGTTGTGTAGAAGTTTGAAGAAAGGTGCATCTCTGTTTGATTCATCCCTGCTGTGTGTTTGTGTGGTATGCACATTGTTAACTGTTGCTGACCATTTTATAAAATCTTTCAATGAAGCAAAGATTCCTCAGTTTATTGCTCTGAAATATAATTGCACATAAACAAAAAATTGCAATTGAAGGAAAACTTTAAACTGTATGAAATGACTGTAAAGTTTTGGAATTTTTTTTTATTTAAAAATAATATTAATTAAAATGATAATACATAGTCCTACTGTTGCTTTTTCAAATAAAAATAAAAATTATTTTATTCAATGACAAATACGTGTTCTTGTATTTTAACAAAGGATTATCGATATGCTTGCATTAAACAATTACGGTAAGAATGTATTGCTTTTATAGTTGAGTGGCGTTTATATTTATATTTTGCTTAGTTTTAAAATAAAATAATTAAGTTGTGAAATAATGTTTGTCACGATTTTATTTTATTTATTCTATTTTATTTATTTTTAAAAACTGCAATGTGTAATTTATTCTGCAACTTTGTAATAAATCTTCGGATTTTTAGAAAATGGGGTTGGCAGCTATGTGTTCATTCAAAAATCTTAAGATATGTTAGAAATTTTTTTTATAGTCATTATAGTTATGTTTAAGTATTATGAAAATTCAAGATGTTCAAGAAATTTTGGAGATATCGGAAGCACTTTTATTTTAACATCATTGTTAAATATTAACTCTAGCTTATGAGCATTTATACTACTAGCATTGTATTTATTACTTTAATTTTGAATTATTCAGTTCAAATTTGAGATAAGAAGTGTATATATATTTTTACGATGTTTAAAATAATATTAAAGTAAAAATTTATTTGGCTTGATATTTAAAATTTAGCTGAACGTTTATTAATATTATTGTAAAAGCAGAAAATTTAAATCGACGTAGAGAAGAATCTTGTTTAAATTTTTATATGTAAGGTTCTTTGCGAAAGCAAGTTTTTTAAATGCATGATACATGTTTTTTTATGGCTAATTCATCAATACCAGGAATTTGGACTACAGCATCTGCTTAACTTTTTAAATTTTATTTTTTGCAAAGCTCTGTTTAAAATGTTTTCATATTACACATGCTTTTTTTTTAAAACCTATTTATATCTTACGCAATACTATATAATCAGAGAAAAACGAGGAATGGTATTGTCTTAATCAAAAATCTATTTTGTTAGAGCAAATTTCTCAAAAGAGTAATTGATTGTAGTCAAGTTTTAATTATTAATACTACTTACATCATTAATACAACTTTTAGAAGATAATGTAAAAAATATTATTTTTTCGTCTCATTCTTGTATGCAATTATATGCTTGTGCAAATTTTATTTAGATAAAACATAATATTTACTGGTAGTTTTGAAATTTAAATGTTATGTAAATATTTTGAAAAGATTGTTAGTTTAATAGAACATAACACCTTTAAATAATTATCGAATTGATGAAAATTTCTGATGTGCCCATCAAAGTTATTTTAACATTATAAAAAAATATCAGCAATTTTCATAATATTCGTTGCTTTCCTGGTTTCATTCCCTGGAACAATTTCTACGTTGCGTTTGGGTTTTGTATCAGATGTTTTGTTAAATAAAATTTCAAATACAAAAAGAATAAAGTAACGTAAGTATTTCTCCATTTAATTTCAGCGAAAAAAGAAGTGGAAGAAAAAATGTGTAAATTTATTGAAGTAAGTAATTTGAATATATTTAAATTATGTTGTTTATTGTGTCAATTATTACAAAAAATGACAACTTAAAAATTGAACAATTTTATTTTAGGATTATAAGGGGGAAAATTTTTTAAGTTAAAATTTACACTCAGCTCAAATGTAAGTACATAACTTTATAATTACATAGTGTGGTTTTTATTATGATTTCAGAATATAAATAATAAATGATAATTTTGAAATTACGCTTAAGTTGCGACTTTTATGAAACATGTTTTACAAACTAACAAATACAATTAAAATTTTGATTAGATAGGCTCATTTCTAAAAAAAAATTAAGAATACATTTTTAAATTAATGGCTTTAAAATTATTAATGATATAAAATTCATCGGAAAACCCATTGTATGAAGAAAAGAAAAATATATCAATAAAAGTTGCTATTATAGTATTATTTCCTAATTAAGTTTGAAATATTAAAAAAAAATCAGTTGAGCATAAGATATACTTTGGAGTAAGAAGGAGAAAAATGGAAGGTAGCAGAATTCGATAATATGATTTTATTTAGTATTTCTGTATTGCTAAGTAAATAATGCATGGAATGATCTAAAACTATTGTTCTGTGTTTTACTTCTTCACAGCAATTCAGAAAATCAAGTAAAATTATATCGTCGAATTATTCTGCTACCATCCATATCTTCCTCTTGCTTACTTCAAAAAAAAAAAGCAATGGAAGATAAAATCAGAAAATCTAATATTATATAGCATCAAAACTAATGCAAAATAATATTATGGCGAAAGCTAGATAATATTAGTTTGCATAGAATTTAATGTTATATAATGCAGAGCAAACAGCGACCTCTTGTATCTTTCTAATATTAGAAGTTGTGCAAAATAACGTTAGATTTTACCGATTTTCTGATGTTATCCAATATCAGATGCTGCTTGGGTAATCATATGTCTAGTTCCATGCCAAGGTAGGTTACGATATCTTTCCAGGGAATTTTTGCGTTGTCAAGGGTAATTTCGTCAGGGATAGGGAGAGTGCTTCTTGAGAACTTAATCGCTTGTGTTTTATCTATATTTAATGATAGTTTCCAATCTATGAACCATTTCTTGATATTTATTAGTATTTGACGAGAAATTATCGACCTTGACAAAGTAAGTTCTATTAGTTGAAGAGGTTTAAATAGTTTAATTAAAGGTATGAAAGCCGTGATTGTTCAGGGGATAGAGAGTTCGTCTTCCAAAAAGATGAACCGGGATCGAATCCAGGCAATGGCTGGTTGATATGAATCCCGCGTCCGGCTTGCACTGATCACAGTGCTGACGTAAAATATCCTCTGTGGTAGACGGATCATGAGTTAGAGTCCCTTTGACACCAGGCTAACCGTGGGAAGTTCTCGTGGTTTTCCTGTTCATGGTACGCAAAGCGGATTAGTTCCATCAAGAAGTCCTCCAAAAAGGGAAATTTCTTCCAATACCAGATCCAGGATTTCTCTCAATACCTGATCCAGGAGCTTCCTTGTCTTCTGGATAGGGTTCAAATTTACAACCCAACAAGCACACAACTTTTGGGCTAGTGAAGGGAGAATGTCGGCTCACCGAAAGTGCCATTACGGCGGGCTTTTCATCGCCGTATCGGTTCCGTTAATAAAGAGCTGAATACGTTCACTGGCACACGTCGTTGCCTCGCCTTGCCGTTAAGGCACCTTAACTGTAGGCTGATTAGAAAACGTCTGTGCCGTTTTCGCCCGTATCGCACCTTTATTTCAGGTGCTTAGGCGAACTTCTTTGCCTTATTTACCGATGTACCACCCTTAACTCACCTTGAACTCGGTTCAATGGAAAGTTTTAATGCCGTCCTTGCCGGTATCACACCTTTATTTTAGGTGTCTCGGCATTTTTTTTTATTGTTAGTTACTTGCCTTTATTAGAACTTATCGTAGTTTTTAATTTCAAAGGCTTTCTGCTGCATGTCGTTAACAATTCTTATTTAGGGAACATAAATTGTCACGAGTGTTTGTCTTACTCTGCTGATATAAGTAATTTATTGACTTTTAGCTTTTTATATTGTAATAAAACAACAACTGTCATTATATGCATACTTTTTTATGCCAATATAAAAAACAAATGGTGTAAAACAATTGTTTAATTTATAATCAAATATCATCCAATGAATCTTCTTACAATAAAGTAGACTTTTTTTTTAAATTTCATTTTAATCTATTATAAACGCAATCACTTAAAGTAGAAGCATATAAAAAATATTTTTGAATTGAGTGTTTAAATTTTTTAAGCATTATGAGATATATGAAATTAAGTACAAATTTTTATTCTAAAATAAAACATAATGCAACTCAATAAATAAGTTATTTAAGTTTTGAAAATAATGCTTATATATTTTAAACCTACAACTAGCTTTTATTGATAGAAACTTACACACAAAAGTTTCTTTATCCTATAATTTTGAGTCCATTCAACAAGTCATTAATTTTATTAAATATTAGATAAACAATATATATCATAAATAGTTTTAAAAAAAAATATTTTGTACCAGTAAATAACACACCAATTTAATACAATTTAAAATATATAAAAGCAGGAATTTTAACAACAATAAAAGGCTTAAAATAAACCATGAAAGAGTTTTATTTCCTTGTAACAAATCAATTCATCAGAATGTACACTATTTATATATATGGGCAAATATAGTTTCTTTATCCCATTCCAGAAGCTTCGTTTCAATGAGCCTAGTTTTCCTGCAAAAAATAAAGCAATTTATTTTACTATAGATATATTAAATGATGTTCACAGAAAAAAAAATATCATTGATTTAGACAAGCTGATTATTTTTACAAAAAATTATTAATTTAATTATAAAAATATGATATTGAATTTAATTAATAAATACATTCTTTAAGTTGCATTTTAAAAAAAAAAAAAAAAAAAACTAAAATCTGATTTCAGAGATGATGATGGTATTTCACTAAGAAATAATAAAAGAGATGTGTATGTAAATTATTATAGTCATGCATCCCTTTAATAATTATCCTCAAGAAAAGTATTGATTTAAATAAATAGATTCGGAAAAAATCAATTACTTAAATAAACTGATCATTTAACTATTATAAGTATAAATACTAATAAAAATATTATTTAGAGTATGTTTAGTTCAAGTCTTTTTTTTTTTTTTCATTAATAAGGTTATTTACTAAGAAATGGTAAAAGGGATATGCAAGCAAATTATTATTTTTTAAAAAAGATCAACTGCCAAAGAAAGATATTAAAATTATTCACATTTAATTTTTTAATTATTTAAATTCAGTTCATGTATATAGCTCATAGATATCAAGACTTATTCTACCCAAAGTAGCTTAAAAATTTTTTTTTAACACTGTAGTCTGATCTAAACTAATTTAATCTGCTTTAGATATCTAATTGAAAAATAGTATCACAAACTTTAACATTCATTAGCAAGTTGAGAAGGAAAAACATAATTATGATTCTATTTATTCAATTAGTTTTGTAATAATTAAATAATTTTAACCTTCTTAGTTAGAAATGTTAACTATTGTAGCTATAATAATATTTTAAAGTAATGTTAAGTATTATAAAAACAATTTTTTATAATACTAGAAAATTTTTATAATATTTAATAACTAGAATTTTTTATAATATTTAATAACTAGAATTTTTTATAATACTAGTAGAAAAAAAATTTTTTTTTTTTAAATGATTTTCTTATACCCTACAATTTATAAACAATATTCACATTTTATTTCATTTTATTTAATGCGACATTACATTAATAACCAAATTGCTGGTACATTATACATTTATCAGTTAACTGTAAAAAATAATAATAATAATAATAACAAAAAAGTATAATTTGCTCTAAATATAAATTATTTTAATTCCAGAAACAAAGCTTGAATAATTTTTTTCATTCTATTAATGAGCAATTCGTAACAGTTTGAGATCGATAATTAGGAAATGTTAATAGTACTTCTGTATTAAAAATAACCAGCATCAATTATTTAATATTATTTCATACTAATATGAATATTTATTTAAAATCCGCAATTAAATTCCTGACATCTTTAATAAATTACTTTTAAGTGGGGTTTCAATAATTTTGAAAGGAAGGCAAAGTAAGTATATGTGTCTTAGCATTTATATTCAAAAATAATTTTCTGCATCAACTATTCATTAAAATAAAAAAATAATAAAAAATGATAAATAAATAAATAAATATAAATATATATATATATATATATATATATATATATATATATATATATATATATATATATATATATATATATATATATATATATATATATATATATATATATATATATATATATATATATATATATATATATATATATATATATATATATATATATATATATATATATATATATATATATATATATATATATATATATATATATATATATATATATATATATATATATATATGTATTACATCGGAAATACAAATTTTTTGATTATTTAAACTGATAGTTTTAGGAACTGCATTAGTATTTGTAGAATATGTGATGTTCTGAGCACAGACATATCAGAAATCAGAGCAAAAAGCTAAAAAAAATATGAGAATAAAGTTTTTTTTATTTTTATCCGGAATTCAGAAATTTCTGGACTATGAACTCGGATATTATTTAACTTATCAAATAAACTATTATGCTAATATAAATGGGGGAAAAATTTATACTTTATTTATTATTAAACCATTAGTATAAAAACTTACTTTCACTATATCTTTCCTAATCAATTTTCTACCGTTTTATCAAATTATAATGCACCATATAAGATTTAATTATCATTCATATAAAATATATATGATATATTGCCTTAAATATATAAAAAATTTTATTATGTTAATGGATTAAAAAATAATTATGTTCCATAAAATTTAATTACATACTAATATCATAAATTATACACAGCTAAATAATAACATTAATTAAACAATATTGAAATATAGCATTTCTATATTATGGGCAAGCGAGGGAGAGAATCATTCTTTATGGTATCACTAAAGTCAAATTTAATGCTGAATGTTTATTTTGCTTGCTTATACTTAAAGTATTCAGTTCTTCCCTTTTTATTAGATATTTTGTTAACATATTTAAAGAAAAGAGTGGATATTTTTTAGTTGTTTATTGAAAATATTAATTAATAGTTAAAGGAAGAGTTAAATGCTATGAAAGACTTTGAATTGGTTCGGTTAATTTCATTTGGCTTGAAATATTGTCCCACATATTGTTTTAAAAGAACACAAAAACCCCAGTTTAATAAAAAAAAAAAACAAAAAAAAAAAAAAAACTGGCTTCTTTCCAACCATGTGGTAACCTAAGGTAAAATATAAATTTATTTCTTACCATCCTTTTTGCTGATTTTTAAACTTTGAGTTTTATCTTCATTGTTGATCTTCCATTCTGACTCGCTATGAAAGAAAGAAAAAATTATAATTAGAATAAGAAAAAATTATAATTAGAATATGATAGTTGTAAAATCAGTTAAAGCAAAAACAACAAAATCAAAACATTTAAAAAAAAACTGTTTCTAAAATCAAATATGAAGATTAATGTAAGTATTTTTATATCAGTTATGGTATATGACAATAAGTTTATTGTTTATCATTTATCTTGTTTATACTCTAAGCACGTGGTGTGTTAGAGGAGCTAAATGTGAACTAGTAAATTCAATAAAACTTAGCACAAGCTTGTAGGGGAATACTTTTAGCCTTTCAGCCCAAATTCAATGTGGGCATTAAAGTATTTAATTTTTTTCATGTATATTTTTAAGTGAAAAATATTTGCTAAAATAACAGCTTTAACACGAATATTATATGCTGGTGAAACTTATGGAAAAATGAAATGTTATGTAATATTATCATTTTAAATAAAATAACGAAAAATATTTCGTTATTCATTTATAACCTTATGCAGTTATTTTAACTGTAAAAATAATTTCTTTTAAAATTTTGTTTTCTAACTAGTTAAAAAAATAGAATGATAAAAAAATGTTATAACAGGCATGTAATGAAAACAGAGAAAACAAATGCTAAAATATCATAATGATGTAAAATTGTTAGCACATCTTTTCACCTAATTTATACATTCATAAAGTGCCTTTTCCACTTAATACAAAACCTTATTAAGAAATTACTAAATAAGAATATTGCAAAAATATCAATATAAAAGCTTATATGAGTAATAAAAACACTTGTTATTAATAAAGACTGTGTTAGAGAAATACATAAAGTGAACTTAATTTTGATAAGCACAATTATTATTTCAAAAAATCAAAATTCTTTTGCAAATCAAAAATATGTGATTTAATTTTAAAAAATATTAATATTTAAAAAAAATATGTTTCCTTAAAATTATAAGCCATTAATTATTAATTATTTTAAATTACACAAATTATCAAAAATGTATTCTGTACAAATGCAATATAAAGGAATAAGATTTTTTTATTTTATAATGAATTTATTAAATATATTTCCCAAAATATGGGATATAAAATGTCACTGAGACAAAATAATGCTTCTCTTACCTTATTTTCTGTTGATTGTTGGATTAGCATTTCTTGGATCTTTCGTCCTGTCTTTCCATAAAAGAAAAGGAATTAATTAAAATATGATCGTCATAAAAACAGTTAAAAATCAACAAAATCTGTTTCTAACTAATTATATTTTATAATTTTTATTAAAAACAATTTTTCGATTTAAATGATATTAATTTTGATTTAAATGAAAGAGAAGGATAATATATTAAAATTACGGCAAATATTTTTATTTTTGGTAACTGACAATAAATTGAATGTTTACCACCTGTCTTCTTTATGCTCAATGCATATTGTATTTTAGCATAAACTACTGATCTTGCTTAAAAATAATTAGCATTGGAAAAGACTATAAAATTTAGTTCGGAATTGTAGAAGAACATTTAGAGGACAGGTCTAAATCTAAAGTAAATAATTAGACTAGAAATTTTAACTTATTATGCATCGTTTTTGGAAGTTGGATAAAATATATGAATTATTAAATGTTTAATAATATTTTTAATAAAATTACAAAATAATAATAATAATAAGTTAAATATTTTTCTAACATAATGAAGTAGTTTTTAAAGGGAAAAATTTCCTCCTAAATTTCTAATTTAGAAAAAGAATAAGTATGTATGGGACCATGGGTGGTGCGGAAGACATGGGAGCCAATTAGAATTAAAGTAAATAGATAAATTAGAATTAAAATAAATAGATAAATTCTAAATAAAGCTTTTGTTAGTCAGGGCTCCCTCTCAATTTTAGAAATAAAATTTCCTGAATTTTTGAGGAAAGTTTCCAACAATTTCTGGATTATATATTTCTCCTACTAAGTTATCATCATAAATTAAATTTTAATTAAACAATTAATTAAAGTTACTTTTTTGTAGAAAATAAGTTAAGTATACACTTTCTGAAATACAAAATTGTCCAAGGTGAAGGCTGAACAGGTATATTTTAGAATTAAAAACCATATAAAAACTCAAAATAGTAAATTAAGTAAAAGATAAATTAGATGAGATAAATTATAGATTTGAACTGGAAAAAAAGAATTAGTAATCGTCATTATAGATTTTATTTTTCATTGAGGGCCAACAATATTTAATACAAAAAGCTTTATTTCATGAAAAAAAAATTATTATACTGAAAATACTTATAAATAAATTTTAAAAATAATAATATTCTAATTATTCCATGAAATAATATTGTAATTTCAATTCAAAAAAATTTAACCTAATTTTAAATTAAATTAGTTTTATAACAAATTTAATTTTACAACATAAAAATAATTTTATAACAAATTAATTCATTTTAAAACAAATTTAATCGTAAAATTAAACTTAATATAAAGATTTTAAACGTTCTTATACCTTTACAGCAATTCATTAAATGCAAAAGAAGGATAAAAACAACAAAATAAAAATTAGAAATACTGTCCTTCTATTTAATATGTCCTTTTGTTATTTATTTATTTAAAACAAAAAATATATTATATTGAGTATCAAAACAAATAAATTGCTTATAAATATATGTTGTTGTTGTTTTTTTAAAAATCACATTTTTATTAATTTTTTAAAAAAAATAATATTGAATGATTTGTTTGCCAAACAATCAAAATCTTTTTACTTATAAATATTTTTTTGCTTATAAATATATGTTGTTGTTGTTTTTTTAAAAATCACATTTTTATTAATTTTTTAAAAAAAATAATATTGAATGATTTGTTTGCCAAACAATCAAAATCTTTTTACCCTTATTAAGAAAACGCATTACTTGAAGACATTATTCTGAAAATGCTCAAAAAAAGCTTAAAAGTGGAAGCGTTTAGTAAAAAATTGAAGCGTTTAGTGAAGCGTTTTTGGGTGGAGGGGTGACAATCAGGTGAGGGGGTGAAGGGGAGGGTGACCAGAGGAGCAATATAAGTCGATGTGAGGGGGTTGCTACAGAAGTATCCCTTATCGCCCCTTACTTGGACTATTAGGAGAAGATAATAACAAAATTTTAATATAATTTAACGATTTTAAAGTAAGCTTATAATTTTAGTTTGTAGTTATTTAATTGCAAAATACGTGCCCCTCTGTATATTTTTTTTAATTGCAGAATATTTTAAAAGTTGTTGTAAAACTTCACAACGTTATTCCTGGTTAATTAAAAATTAATAACATGAGACAATTTATCAAAATTTAATAGAATACTTTTATATAAATGGTCTTATAAAAATTACTATGTTTCTTAATTATAACTTATTTTAATATAATATCAACATTTTAATATAACTTAACGATTTTAAAAAAAATTTATAATTTTAGTTTGTAGTTGTTTAATTGCAAAATACGTGCCCCTTAGTATATATTTTTTTTAATTGCAGAATATTTTAAACTCCACTAAGTTATTCCTTATTAATTAAAAATTAATAACATCAGACAATTCATCAAAATTTAATAGAATAATTTTATATTTATCACTTTTATATAAATGGTTTTATAAAAATTATTATGTTTGTAAATTATAACTTATTTTAATATAATAACATTTTAATATAACTTAACGATTTTAAAGTAAGTTTATAATTTTAGTGTGTAGTTATTTGATTGCAAAATAATTTTTTATTAATTACGATCATTTTTTATAAACATTGCGTAATAATTTCCAAAGATAAATTTTAGTTTTTGTAACAATCTTTACTTTTAGCATTTTTTTTAACTCTGTTTCATAGCGTTAAAAGAATTCCAGCTAAACTTATATTTGGATTTGCTCAAATTATGAATTCCTAATAAAGATTTATAAATTACTTATGTCTAATATTCCTTTGATTTTTAACCTGCAAGATATCAATGATTTTAATCTTAGTTTACATTTTTAATTTGTAGTTATAAAGTTTAATTTGTGCGCATTAAAATTTTTTTCAGTTGGCTTAGACAGTTATTATGATGACATCGTTATTATGTTAGGAGGCAGCATGTGCCTCTTTAATAATATTTTAATATTGCATATATTTTTTTTCTTTTTTGTAAGATATTGTCTTTAAAACTTCGAAAATCTATTCTTGATTGAAATAAAAAATTAATAATTTCAGACAGTTTTTTTTAATAATTTAACTAAATAATTCTGCATTTATCACTTTTATTTAAATGGTGTTTTAAAAATTATTAATGTTTTTTTTTAATTAATTTAACGTTATTTAATAATTTCAATTTATAGTTAATTAGTTTGATTTGCAATATTTTTTATTTTGCAATATATTAGTTTGACGTGCAATATACTTTTCTCATTTATAATGATTTCTTATCACCTTATCATAATTTTTTAAAAATTAGCTCTATTTCATAGTGCATATTCCTTATTATTATTATTTTTGATGAATTTTATTATTACTGATGCATCAATAGAATGCTTTCTAAACTATTTTCTTCTATTATTATAAACTTTGATAATTAATAATTTTGATTTTTTATATGTAATTTTTGATTAATTTTGATTTTTTATAAATTATTTTATTTCTAATGTCTTTGAAAACCGGATTGTACCAAATTTATAAAAATATTAAAAAGAGGCACATTTTTACTCATAGACAAAATGTTATTATTTTACATTTTAAGGAATATTATAAATTAAAAATATTATCAATATAATAAAGCAGGATTTTAAAAAAAATAAAAAATAAAATAAATAAATAAATGAACGATCTTTTCTGGAAAAAGTCAAGTTAGCTTATTTTTATTAAAAAACCGGCTTTTATTTAAATAGAAAATAATAATAAATAAATAATCCTGTCTTTATTGGCTATCTTTATTATCTATCCGGGCTTTTTAATTTTTCATTATTCAAAATTAGCATACTCTTATTTAAATGACTTTTGTTGATGGCTATTCAGTAAAATTATATAAGTAAAATATATTAAATTAATTTTACTTTAAATTAAGGGCATTTAGTCCATTAATAAATAAAGTGTTATTTATTTTAATAAAGTAGTTGCAAAACCAGATTTGCCTTAAAATCAGATATTTTTCATAAATAATTTTCAATCAATTTTCATAATTTATTTTCAATAATTTTGAAAATCAACTTAACTGAGCTTTAAACTGATTCAGAATAAGTATTTTTAAAATTACCCTGAATGAATTAAATTTTTACTTTTCAAAGTGACGGTCAAGATGATCAAAGTTATCCAACTGCAGTGGGTCAAAAATATCTCCTAATGTTTACTAGTGTTAAAAAACATCCCGTTTAGACCTAGGAAATTGGAGATCTAACTTTTTTTTTTTTTTTTTCAATTTTCTTTAATGTGTATTTAAGAAAATCACCCGTTCCGTTCCTTAATGCATCTATATTATATAAACATGAAGCCTCGAAATTATATATATCATAAAACAAAAAAGATCCATTTCCTGACTAATATATATATATATATATATTAAAAAAATTATAAAATAAAAGGACCCATTTCTTATTCAATATTTACAACTAACCGAATTTTCTTTGATAAATACATTACGAAACAAATATATCAACCCGCGAAAGTATATTAAGACGATTAACTACCTCATTTCCTGACGTTTCAAAAACTTGTTAAATTTAAAAAAAGTTTATTTTTTTTATTAAATGAATCTCTTTTTTAAATATTTTAAAAATAATTATTAATTTATGACAAATTTCTATTGTTACGAACAGAGTTTCACCATATTTAAATATCTCATTTCCTGACGCCCTAGTTCCAGTAAAAATATTTTTTTATTCAAAAAGCATTATTCGTTTTTTTTTTTTTAATATTCAATAAAAAAACGAGATTATGGGTTTTTTCTATGGTGACGCTTTAAAATTATTGTCAATTAAAAGTTTAATTGATTTTAAAATATTTAATTTGAATTATTTTCCATTAAAAAAAGTCATTGGACACTTCGAATACATTCATTTTTATTTCAAAATATTTAATATAAATTATTTTCCCTTAAAAGAAGTTTCATTCACGCTGTATTTATTTTTAAATTAACACACCGGTCGCATTTATTTTTTATTTTAAAATATTTAATAAATAATCAAAATATTTAATAGGCAAAATATTCAAAAATGAATCTTTTTAAATATAGCCATATTTTTAGGACCCTGTACACACTGGAGTAACGTAACTTTATTTTTACCTCGATATTAACTATATAACTGCTGAATATTTATTTAATAGTGACTTTTTAAAAGGAGAGAGCATGTGTGATACATAAAACCCTAAAATTTCATCCAATTTCTATAACACGCGTAGAAAATTTTCGTTTTGAAACCAATAAGTGATTTCATTTTTTATAACAATATATTAACCAGATTCAAGAAGTTTTATAAAATGTACACTTCATGACTTGCATTATAATTACCTTGTTGACTAGTGATACTTTATTTAAGACTTTTTATGATTACGTTATTTATTTAATATTTTAAGTAAGTACGAGTACTACTGTATTATAAGTTAGACGCTTCCTTTGCACATACGTGATATATGCGTCAGTTTTATAAAGTTTAAAATCAATATAACAATACGTATATTTACTAAAATTGTCTGAAAAATTAAGTTAAGAAATAATAATAAGTAATAACTTAATGAATTAAATTAGCTTCAAATGTTATTATACTTTTTTAAGTTTGCTATATCATTTTATCTCCTACGCCATATGGTAACCATATTATATATAGACAGAGCTATACTTTCATCAAAGTCTTAATATTATATTAAATCCAGTTTTTGATGTTATAAAACATTCGAAATACAATTTTCAGTGTCTTTGTTACTTCCACCATACCTGGCTTTCTGTATACCGGGTAATAATAATAATCTGATAATATGTTTTATTTGATGATCTATATCCTTAATTGCTCCTTTTAAATTTTTTTTTTCTTTGATAGACAATATCAATAGAACGCACTCTCACGCACTTTTAATTTGGTATTCTGTGCAGTGTAGGTACTTTATCTGATCTCGATTCGCATTATTTATATACGTGAACGAGCAAGAGACTAAAGCTTTCTATTTTGTAACAAAATCAAACAATGTATTGAGCGCAAATAAATAAACAAAGCGAATAGTCTTAGATAAAACAATGGATTTTCGCAGGACTCAATTCGAATGGTTCCAGAGCCTAACTTTAAGTATGCGAAATAATTAGTGTAGTGTAAGAGTAGAAGATATTCAGAGTCAAGAAATTTCCCTCACAAAAACGTACTTGCTTCGAATAAACATTTTTCCTTCAACGTATACAGATTCTTGACCCTTAAAATGATGGGGATAGCCGCAATTTGTAAAAAAATTTTCAAGAAGATTTTCTTCCTTTTTTTGTGCATCAGACATAATTTAAGTCATGTATTATTAAAATGCATTTTCCTCACATTTTAATTTTCAAAATTCGTAGTTTACTTTGATATTTTGTTAGTTATTTTTAAAAATATTATTTTCTTCGGAATTTCATTTTCCCTATAATTTTTATTTCTCAGTCCTTGTTATTTTTCAAACATTCTTAAGCTAAATGTGACTTTTTGTTTATTTTTGTGATTAATTTTGTAACCCATAACTCTTAATTCTATTAATAAAATAAAAAGTCTTAATGAAAACTATGTCATAATTTTTATAAGTACAGCTAATTTTTCAGATTTAGTTTTTGTTTAACTTTAATAATTTTTTTAGATTTCATTTTTATCGGATTTTAGCTTTTATGCTGTTTATGTTAATGATATTTTTGTTAATTGTTTTCTCTACATTTTGTTAGAATAATTTGAATTCTTAACATATATTTCATTAAATTTATACTTGAAATTTTTTAAATATTTTAAAAGTCTATAAATAATTTCCCAGTATCATTTGGTTTTTCAAAAGATTATTTTAAATTTCCATTTGTCTTTTTCGCTATACAGCTGTCCAATTTTGTTTCGAATAGCTATAATTCAAAAAATAATATTGCATTGTTAGGTTTAAAAAAAAAATAGCCATGTAACCTCTAATATCTATATTATATAAAACGCTAATACGTATGTATGTATCAATAAAACCGATGATATTTCATATCTCGCGTTGGCAACAGTTTTCATTTTTAACGAAGTATTTAATACAACTAAATAAGATTGTTTTCACAACACTTAAATATTTACTTTATTTTCTTCATTTATAGAGAGAACAGTCGGCAGAGAATTCTGTTAAGTTAAAAAACATTTTGCTAAAAAAAGAACGAATTCTAAAAGAAATAAAAAATAAAAAACTTAAAAAATAAAAATGCTGTTGCCAGCCATAGAATTTTTTGAAAGATAACTTAGCAACATAAATCAAAATGACATAGAAGCGCAACTAGATCAAAATTAAGATACCTGAGCGCTTGACGTAGCAAATCCTTCAATTCATTCTATAAGTATTGTATCACCAAATGCCCAAATTAACAATTGTGCTTTTAGAGAAACTCTCTCTCTCTCTCTCTCTCTCTCGCTGTGTGTGTATATATATATATCTATATTTGCATTTTACAACTTTATATTAAACTTCTGCTGTGTGTCTGAATACTGATATTTAGAACAAAATTAAGGTTTAGAATTGCGTCGGAGAAATTTGAATTGTTAACAATGACTTAAACAAAAAGTTTTATTTTAACTGACAAATGCTATATTATAATTTTAACTTTTTCTATGACTATACTCATTTTCTTACTCTTTTCTTTGTTTTTTATACATTTTATATTTTTGAGATAAAATAAAAAACCTATAGTTGTTATGTTTCTGAACACTGATGAAAACACAAAATGATGAGCTTCATCAACAATCAAAAATAAATACATTTATTTTACAAATTCCATATTATTAGGGTGGCGCCCTTCAGAGAATTAAAAATACAAAATTATCTTCATCGAAGCCGATGCTTTACATCCGGCGTTCAGTGGCAGACTACTATTTCATATTGTTTTACAACACATGGCTTTAACACTCTGGTGGGAAAGACTTTAAAACAAAACTTACAGTTACTTTTCTCAACAACTGAAATTTAGAATAGTGTGATTAAGAAAAATATCTGAACTGTTTGCAATTTCAAATTAATATTGAAATGTACAGGTTTAGAATTTTCTACAGTGAAAAGTTTTCGAAATTTCAGTATTGAAAAAAGTATACAAAAGCTAGACGTTAAGAACGTATCCAATGAGAGAGCAAAGCGAGCATTGGATTGTGAAGCAATCCGAAATGAACTGCGAAAGCAGTTCCGGGGGTTGGCGAGCGCCAGCGAGCAGGGGGCGAACCCTCCTAGTACTATAAAATTTTGGTTATGATTTTATAATTAACAATAAATTAAAAGTCATTTTGAAATGAAAATTAATTCAATGAAAATTGTTTTAATTTTATCCTCTTTTGACCTTTATCATGAAAACTTAATATGATTAAGTTAATTCTACTTCATTGAATACTGTATATTTAATTATTTTAAATTGTATCTATTTTTTTCTTTGTATATATTTTTTCTTCGTATATATTTTTTCTTTGTATATATTTATAATTTTTACCTTGGTATAAACCAGAAAAATCAGAAGACATGTTAAAATTCAAAATCATTTTTAAATAATATTCAATTTGAGAAATCAATCTCTTTTACGTCCTTCATTTGTTTTAATGTTCCTATAATCATTAAAATTAAATTAATATAATAAAGTTAATTTTACTTTTTTGTATACTAAAATTTTATATTCATGATTAAATTCAAATCTATGCCAGAATCAAAATGCAAATCACAAATTATTCTTAATTCAATATATTTTTGAGGAGCGAAAAATCTTTTTATGTCATTATGATTAAAATGTATCTAGAAATCGCATTGACAAATTGATCAGCATTAACAAATTTAAAAGAGTAAAATTACAAAATTCATTAATTAAATTTTTTAAATTTTAATGCACTTTTTTTCTTTTTAATTTGTTTCCGATTGATAAAAAAGTTTTTGTTAACGAAATTGGTGTGAATGTAATAGTTGAAACAGAGTCGTCATAAACAACGAAAATAGATTAGATAATTGAAACTAGATAAATTATAATATTAAAATAATACAGCTAATTTTAAAATATTAAGTCGGGCAAAATTTATGACATTGCATTGGCTCGCCCCCCTAGCCAGAAAAAGTTGGCACGCCACTGAGTGTATGTGAAGTTATTATAAACTAAAATTTTTCCTCCTCTCTGGGCAGTTAAAAAATAAAAATGTGTTATCTCGACAATTTTGAAAATTATTTGTGGTTGTCGTACGATGTGCAATGTTAATTTCAGTTGCCAAATTACGATACTAATACCATTCCAATATTCACAAACATGTCAAAATATTATATAAACCTCTTTGGCTCTTTATAAGGGAGAGACACAACATTCATGGCATATTTGCAAACGCGCCAAAGCATACACTTAAAAAAGAATAACCCTATAGTATCTTTAACTTTCCCCAACTTTACCATAATTAGTAACAGGTGTGTCTCTCAAAATCCCCTAACAATGCCTTTTGTTCCCTAGAGGGGTGAAGATCTGGGGATGACTTTGGAATGTAATCCTTCAGGATTTTACACCTTTTTCGCCAGATGAATCTTTTGGCTTGTACTATATACAAGTAATCACCAACCACCTACTGAGCAGCTTTTCTGTACTTGAAAGGAATGTTTCTTAGAATTGGGGGTAGGGGACAAAATGTGCTCCTTTCCTCTTCTCCCCCTCATTCTTCTTTTTACTAACTAGGTGATGAAAAAGTTTTGCTTAAATTACCTCATTCTATGATAATAACATTTTTTCAAAACAAAACCATAACTCTGTTAATAAAACCAAGTATTTAAACCATTTATTTGATAATTTTTTTGTTAAAATGATAGCAGTTTACTGGATACTCTAGCTTTCAAAATTATAGCTCTTATAACCTCAAATTTAGTAAAAAATATAAAACTGAATAGTAAATTTTTCTGAACAAATGGATTTTATACAGTGCTCTAAACTATCATGGTAAAATTACGAAAATTTACCACGTTTATCGCATTTCAACTCATATTATAAAATCTAAATTTTTTGTTATTTTTTCCGAAAACATTACTAAACCACTACGTTAAAAAATACTGAGCTTTTTGGTGTTCCAAGCCAGAAATAAAGTAGAATATTTTAGAATATTTTGGTAGTTTTGATTAAATTTTCTTTTCTAGCAAACATATCAACCAATCGTAGTATTTTTTATTAACAATTAATAACTTTCAAGTTAACTATCGAAATCGAAATTTTCTCTAAAACTCATCATAATTTCAAATAATAAATCATGTCGTTTTTGCACAGTAAAACAAAATGAATATAACGTGAAAAGAAAAAGAAGGGGAAAAAAAAGGTGCGTAAAAGGCAATAATAAAATTACAATTAATTTTCGAACATATTTGAATACCGGTATTAAGTTCATGAACAAAATTAGCCTTTACAGAGCGTAAAATTTCAAATTAGTATTTGCATTTCTGTGTTCTGCAGAGCAGCCAGTACAGTATTTTTTTACACCAGATTTTGCAGATAACAATTTCCAAACTAATAATAGAATAGTCATTTTTCTATTTCATCGTCCTCCCAGACCATTTTTCTGTAATCCTTCGTAATTTTATTTTATAACTGTCATTGAACAGCCGACCCGAATTTGAGCTTACGACTATCAATGTTCAAATTTGCATCCTTGTAATTTTGAATCTAATCCAAAAAATAAGAGAACTCCTGTACAAAAGTATAGGGAGCGAATTGACTTCGTGGAGAACTTTTTCATGGTGAGGAAAACCACGAAAACCTCCCACGGTTAGCAAGACGAAGATGGGACTCTAATAATCCACGATGCGTCTATCACTTGGAATATTTTATTTCAGCCGGGTACGAAATTCGTATCAGCCAGTAATTCTTAGGATTCAAATCCTCAAAACTCATTAGTAGGCTAGCGTTCTTTCCCCTGAGCCACCACCGCCTACCCTTCGTAATTTGAAGCTTCTAAATCTTATACTTTTTGTACAGCAAAGCAAAATGTAAAGTTAAAATAAGCATCGAAAAATAGCGGAGGGGACTTCGCTCCTTAGGGCTTTTTTATTTAGAGGGAAACGTATTATAGTAAATATTTCTTTCAGGATTCGGCTCAATAATTTAGTAGTTTCCTCCCGCTGTTTATGAATTTTTTCATATAAAAAATTAAATAAAAATACAATAAATTAATAATTTTTTTTTTCAGAATATTTTTCTAATTAAAAAGATGAAATCCAGTTTAGAAGTATCTGAGTTAACTCCTCAAAGTAAATATACTAAAAAATAGACATTTAAATGCATAAATTATAAAAGATCCAACATTTTACGCATTTATGTCTAGATGGAATATTTAAATTAAACTAATTTTTGAGGTTGCGAAATAAGAAGACATAACAATTTTATTACCATTAATTTTCTTCCTTTTTTTAATAATTTATTTACAGTGTCTAACTTCTGTCTGAAAAAAAAATTATTAAAAATTTTTTTACTTAGTAAAAAAAAAATTTAACAAGAAATTTTGAAATAATCCTAGTTCCAAAATATATCCTATAATGAAATAATCCTCCATTTTGAAGTCCTCCTCATCAAGTAAAGTTGTCTTACTAATCAAAAATTAGATATTAATAGTAAATCTAAAATTATTTTTTTGAAATTTAGAGTTTATTAATGTACTTATTTTTTTATTTACTTTTGTAGTTTTCCATATCCGGTAGAAGCACTTCTGTTTGATATTTTTTAAATTGCATTTTAAGCTGTAAAAGATTTTTACTCTGTATTACTTACGTTAAAACTGTTTTATGAGTAAACTACAAAATATGAGAATTTTGTGTTGGTAAAGTTTTTATTTTTTCATTTATTTATTACTTTTATATATTACTTTTTTGAAGGAAAATAAGTAGTTTAATGGAAATCTAATCACAAACGATTTAAAAAAAAGTAATTTCATTAAAATGTTAACTAATAATAATGATCAGCATCATTAGCAAAGAAGTAAAAAATGAAATGGATGTTTAGGGGAGCTTCATTCAAAGTGAAGTACTATAAGAAAATGAAACAAAGTGCTGAAAAAGCCCAAGGCTTCTCAAGAACTGCCACCAACAGGGAGAGATGAAAAACGCATAACCGGACATCATTAATTTTCCTTTTTACCCTACAGAAAGGGGATCTACAGCTGCTCCCCATCAACAGCTCATCCCTATTTAAAAAAAAAAAAAAAAAAAAAAGAAAAAAAAAGAAAGAACTGCAACTTCTTATTCTAAAACAAACGTATGTACTTCTTCCAGTAATCAATATTTAAATATCATGAAGGACACACTAATATACATACAAAATTTTTTTATTCCTAAAATTACATTGCGTAAAATTTATCCTTATGATTCTCATTTTGACATTACATTATAATCATACATATTGATACATAAAAAACTTAAAATTTTCAGATGTGCAGAAAAAGAGTTCTAGTTCTTACCACTACAAATTACTAATTCTAGAGCATTCATTCCTAAAAATATTTAAATTATTATAATATTATCGTGCACCGTTTTAACGAGGAGGCAGTGGGTAAAATTTGTATCTGTTTTTGTATAAATAATTCGAAATAATATTTTCATTCAAGTTTTTTGAACAATCTATGATTTACCAGACTTTTCAATGAAAACACCAATAAAAATGCATCATTAAAGCTTGCAAACATTCTCATCAATAACAATGTTCTTTGTTTTACAGCAAATGTTTAAGAGTTAACTTAAATATGTTTCCTAGGAAGTCACTAAATTCTTTTCCTTCTTCAGTATTCATATTTATATAAGAAATGATGCCAAGACAAAGAACAGTAATCATGTATAAATTAACCATACAGGAATATAAAAACACTTTAAGGTAATTTCATATAAAAATATTAAAACCACTCCCTGATGAAAAGAAAAAGAAAAAAATTCAGTTTGGGAAACAATCAACTCCAAGTATAAGAAGATCAAAAATTATTTATAGCCTGATTTGATCTTTTTGTGCTGTTTTTTTATTAATGCTTATGTTAGCCCGATTTATTTATTTATTACTCTTGCAGATTTTTTCTTGAGACTATAGTGTTGAAGTTGATCTAATCGATTAAGTTTCTCCAGTCGAAAAGAGTGCAAACCTGGAACAACACCATTTTCGTAAAGAATAACATTTCCTCTGACCAATCCTAAAAATTTCCTTTCATATAAACTTGGAAAAAAAAAAAAAAAAAAAAAAAAAAAAAAAAAAAAAAAGGCTGCTTCATATGAATTAGGAACAAAAAAAAAAAAAAAAAAAAAAAAAAGGCTGCTTCATATGAATTAGGAACAAAAAAAAAAAAAAAAAAAAAAGGCTGCAGTGCTCACCGAACTTGATACTTGCTTTTTCTCAATATCAAATAAATTTTTATTAATTTTTTTCTATATCAGAAAATTGAAAGGGACACCGCTTGTTTTAGGAGTTTAACTTAACGTTTGCTATTCATTTTGCATTTCTGCTCACTTAGAACTTTAAATTACTAAGGTGTGTAGAAAACTAACAGGGAAAACTAAGAACGGTTTATGTCCACTGCAGCAGGTTCTGAGAAGAAAAAAAAAAAAAAAAAATGTGCACGGACAGAAACTGCATCTTTATTGTGTAATAACTCTCTGGGAGAACCAATTTTTTTCCTTGTTTTTTATTTGTTAAACTAAGTAATCTTCAAAATACAACTAATGGCAATACAATAGTAATTTTATAAAAGAAAGGGGGACATAAACAGTTCTCCTCTTTTGATCTACAATCATGAATGACAAGCAACTACTGGGGCTGATGAGCGAAGCGAACAGGCAACGGAGCCTCCCAGTAGAAAAACAAAAGGATACTTAAAAATAATCTATGACGAAAAACTAATATTTGTGAGTTTATGATGCACATTTAGAATCATTCTAAAAGTCGACTGTGGAGGCTGATGAACTGTAGGCAAATCATTTGCTGCAGTCAAGGTATAAATCATGTCACAATCTAAAAATCATTTTATTAATGAAATATGTGCATAATGTGTAATTTATCTACTAACGCGTGTTTTTAAAAAAATTATTAGCATTAATTATTATTATCCGAATTCTACTTAACAAATTTTAAAAGAGTTCCACTAATTAAAAGGGAGGTATGAAAATGATTTTCTTTTGTAGCATGAAAATTGCCATTTATAGGCAGCAAGAAATACCGCTTTATTTTTCATCTGTTCATGATTTAAAAACCTCCCCTAATAAGTCCTAATTACAAAATAATTTTATTTCATCTAAACAATTATGCCTTTTCTGAAATATTGAGATTCAGTATCTTCAACTATAAATTGGAAATTATACTAATATTTCAACTGGAAAAAGGTCAAAATTTCGTTACTCTTAACATTCGTTTTATATTTCAAACAGGGTTCGCCCACTAACTCCTGAGATTTAAAACATTTTACACAGACTTATAGTTGTTAACTCCCCCCAAAAATTAGTTGCAAGAAATCTTTTAATGCATGCATAGGAAACATTTTTTCCAAATCAGCTTTGAAAATGATTAAATGTGTGTTTATTATTTTGTGTTGCCACTGCAAGTTATGTTTCTTTCATTATTCAATAGTTACTGGGAAAGGAGTAATTTTTCTATATGTCTTATGATTTGAATATGAAATTGATTTAGTAGCAGAAAATTTTTTAAACTTTTTTTAAACTATGCTATGACTCTTGTATTAATTTTCGCTTTAATTCGAGTGCTGTGTAAGTCTTGAATTAAATTCTATGATAAATTTAACTATAAAGCAAAATTGAAAGGGAGAAATTTTTAATGCTTATTTTAGTCTAATTTGCTATTTGAATTGAATTTAAAATAAAACTTCTTAAAATGAAATAATTCTAGTTTAAAAAACTATTAATACGCTCTTTAATTGGTTAATGTAAAATGAAGGTGCTTATTTTTGTATTAAAGATTTTCCGAATGACACATTTTATGCTATAATACGATCGCAACACATGAGTTATAAATTTCTTCTCAGCTTGATATGGACAGCGAAACTGGGACGCCATACCCAGATTTAAAACCGGAATTGGCAAAATCAGAGTTGTAAGTGTCACCCTTTGGGGACGTCGCATTGAGCAACTTTGAGGGAGAAGTGAATTGGTACAGTGACAGTGATATATGATAGAGGGTCAGTTACACTATGCCATCCGTCCCCTAGCAAAACTGGACACTGTAAGCATTAGTTTCGAAAAGTGATTCTGGGTTCGCGGTCTTTTATTTTTAAACCCATTCTTAGTTTCGTTGTGAAATATCCAGAATAAGCATTCTAGCTATTTATTTGCATGTAAATATTTCATAGGTGTTTACAAGATAATTTGGGATTAACTTATCTTATAATTAATTCGTTTCAAATTAGAACACGAAGAAGAATATAAATTTTTATTTATGTGTGTGGAATTAATATAATTAATTAAAGTAACTTAGTTTTAATAATCGGCGCTAGAACTGCAAGTATATTGAGCTGAAAATATATGAAGAAATATAATTATAAAAATTCTGAAAAAAATATAATTTCTAAAAACGTAGGCAATTTATAGAGTCATAATACAGAATTAAAAAAATGATTAAAACTTATACTAATATAATAAAAAGTTATAAAAATAAAAAAAATAATAATTAATTATAAAATATGATAAAAGAAAAATCAAACGCTTTATAGGTGGCATCAAAGAAAATTTTTGTTTTGATGTATCTTTTTCAATCTTACATTCACCATCCGGGAAGTTTTAATTTTCTGTAAATAAGGATAATAATTTCTCAATAAATTTTATAATTTATTTCTATTGCTTTGTAATTTTGCTGAAGTTTATGTTTTGCATTTGTCTGAGAATTTTTCTCCTTTCATTTTTAATAGTTTAAGACACATACGTACATGTGAATATGGGTGTGTGTATGTGTGTTAAAGTAAAGGAAAAAGAAAATAAAAAATATTATTTTTACACTAAAGTAATTTTATATTTTTTTCCGTTTCAATAATTTTATATTTGTTTTCTGTTCCATACATTTCAATCTCTATTTGAATTATTAAATTTTCTGTTTGAGTATTATTTATTTTTGAATTTTAGTATTATTTATTTTTATTCATTTTCTCTCCTTTATTAAAGTGAATTTTCACCACATGTTCCATATTACTTCAGCTTTAAAAAGGTGGAATTCAGATGAAACATCTGTTAGCGTGTAGTTTGATAATCAGCGAATTAACTTTTTTTTTTTAATTTTTTTTTTTTTTTTATTTTTTATTTGTTATTGTACTCTGTCTACACTTCTAAAATTTTGTTCACATCTTGAATTCTCTACTTTCATTTTAATTGTGTATCTATGAACACTCACCTGTTCATACAGATACATATAAAAGCTAAGAGACATTATATTTCAAACAAAAAATGGTCACTAGTGTGTCATTTTTGGGGGTCTAAATTTAGTGAAAAAAAATTTCTCGAACTACTTTTTTGATATATTTTTTATTTACGTAATGAAATATAAACTTATTTATAACGCAGATAAGTTTGTAGACATATGTACCTGCGAAAAAGGAATTTGAGTTTACTTTACGGACTACTAATTCTTTAGCTACTCACTATATCTCGGGTTCTACTTATTTTCACAGAATAGCGATCCTGATTCATTAACTGCGAATAATTCAGACTGAAAACATGATAAAAGGAGAAAATTATACTAAAATAAAAAACTAAAGTATAATTTCGGACAAGAATAAATACAGCATACATGCATTACAGAAAATTAATTTGCAACAATAGTGAAAATATAGCGAGAAAATTTATTTATATCCGGTCGCACCGTGAAAAAAACATTTTTTACAATAAACATAAAGCATAACAGCTGCGAAAAGTTGCAACTATAAAAATAATATAACCTATTATTGCTTCTACTAAAATAACGTTTTTTGGAAAATACATATGATGCTAAAAAATAAGAAAAACTGGCAAATATACAGTTAACATATAAACTATAAATCAGTAGACACTGTTAAAGCAACATTTCTTTAAAACACCATAATACTAAAAAATAATTAGAATTTGCGAATGGATAATAAAATTTATTGACACAGTCAAAAAGTATCTTTTCGAATAAACACATAATGCTAAATAGTGGCAGAGATTTGAAAATGGGAAAATAAAACGTGAATAATTAAAACAAATTATACAGTGAAAAAAATTTTCCTTTTCAAGAATATACATGACGCTGCACAGTAATAAAAATTAGATTTGCTAATACTAAAATAAAATATGTTCATTTAACTCTGTTAGCACTGTAAAGAAAATGAAACGTATTTTCAGAAAAATGCATTATTATTGAACAGTTATGAAATGGGAAAATATAATATCCTTATTTAAAACTAGCAATCTATATATATGAATATAAAAATCTGAGCAACATTATATGATGCATAGAAATAGTTAGCATTTGCTAGTGAAGAAATTAAAATATAAATCACAAATCGGTTCACGCTGTAAATGCAATGTGGAAGTACAACATGAAAATTCAAATTTATTTAGACAGTCAAAATGAAAAATAATAATAAAAATCCGGAAAATAAAAGATATGATTTTTTCATCAGCTCACACCATTATATCCGTAAAAAGGAATGCTTTCTAATATTGAATCAATATGGTAAAGCAAAATATATTAATACAATATATTGTGTGACGAGCACTCGAAAAATGTTTTGAAACAAAAATAATACAATACATTAGGTAAAAGTATCACGCAAAAGCAGACGATAAAATGTAAAGCGAAACAGAACAAAACAGAAAACGAAATCTATAAAGCGAGTTGCGAATTTAAATGAACTTCCATGAATGGGAAATTTTTCAAGAATGATTTAAAATATTTTCGTAACATCATTACCAGATTATAAAATATGAAAACAGAACGCAAATTGAGGTAAAAGCGTAAATAGAGGATTTTTGTTTCATAGTGCGTTCTTACTGAAGTGCGTTTGATTTGTTAGTTACCGAGGATGGGCCTGAAAATGGATGTGTGCAAGGTAATATTATACTGGATAATTTAAAGAAGTTGCCAATTAATAATTTTAGAAAATTAACTTTTATTTAAGAAAAAAATAAATAAAACAGAAAAGAGAGAGAAGGAAATATGAATTGCCTGTTATGCACATAATTTCAGCCAAGGATTTGCCCGAAGTGGATTTGCACAGGGAAAAAATTGTATAAATTAACGAAGAAGTTTTTAAAAAAATTTATTTACATACAATTACATACAATTAACTTAATGTTTTTATATAGAATTTAATTACTTTATTTGGGTAACCATTATTTTTTATCAAATTTTATCGATTTATTTCTTGGATAACTAAAAATTACTACGTAATCTTTTAATTCTATACATTTGATTAAAAATGGTATTTAAATATATGTTTTTAAAAACATTAGAATTCCAAGTAATTAGTTTATTTGCCTTAAAATAAAAATAATTTCTTTTATCGAATAGACCAACAAAACAGATATTTTCTTCTTTTATAATACCCAAATCCAAAAAATTAAAATTATCATCATGATTACGAAGCGTGGTTAATTCCTAGGGGTAAATGTTATTTAATAAAAAAGTATATTCATGAAAATTGAAGTTAATTAAATCATCAATTAATCTAAAAACAAATTTAATATTAAGAGTAAAATTTTTTTTTTTAGTGCAAAAACAAATTAGCTAAGAGAGATGAAAAATTAGATCCTTCCGGTATTCCATCAATTAGAAAAAAAAAATATTTTCCATTTTAAAGATAATTATTAAAAAGACAAAAGTTTATTGGAATTTCCCAATAATCAAAATCGTTTTTAAGATTTTAAAAAATTTAAGATTATAAGAGATTTTTTCAAATCACAGTAATAATTCAAAAGGACATCTTTTAGTTTAGAAAGGGGAATGCTATTGACAAGATCTTGGAAATCATAAGTGGCAATAGAATTAATTTTATTATGTTTAATAAATTCTAAAATCGGTGAATTCTTAGTGATAATCCAAGAAAAATCTTCTTTAATAATATTGGTAATAATATTTTAACCTCTTATATAAAGCTAAAAAAATTTTAATGACAATATTATTATTTAAATTACGAAGTTTAAAATTTTTGCTATTTTTTAACTCCGTATTTAAAAGTTCTACAAAGAATTTTTTACAGAAGATTGCATAATTATTGTCAGCTCTGTTAATGGGGATAATTACAAATTTAAATTTTTTTTGTAGTTGCTTGATATTTATATATATATATATATATATATATATATATATATATATATATATAATATATATATATATATATATATATATATATATATATATATATATATATATATATATATATATATATATATATATATATATATATATATATATATATATATATATATATATATATATATATATATATATATATATATATATATATATATATATATATAAAATTTTTAATTATTATTATCAACTAATAAAATATATTTATCCTAAAATGTTTTGATAAGTTGTTATTGCCAAAATTAAGAAGAAAATATAATAATAAAAAACATTGAAAATTCGAAAGAAAGTCTTCCATCCTAACTCATTTTAAAGAAAGTGAATGAAATAAAAACTATTTTCAACCACAATAGAAGACCCCAAGGCTATCTTACCCCTCAACTATTCAAAGAAAGTAAAGAGGCTTTGCTCCTAACCCCCCAAAAGATCCCCCCTTCTAGAACTTATACTCCTATTGGTAAATGAAGAGAGACAGATGGGAGGCGTGGTTTAGGCTCTTTTCCCAAATTTTTTAAGAATTTTTTCATCTTTCTTTCATAATAACACATTTCATAATTGAACAAAATAATTGCGAATTATTTCTTTTGGAAGCTTGAAATGTATAGTTCGAGGATGTGAACTCAAAAATAAAGATTTACTAAATGAATTTTGATAAAAAACGGATTTCTAGAAGATAACTCTATAACCGATGTTTCAATTACATTAATAATTTAAATTTTAGAGTAAAACAAAAAGTGATTTCACAAAAACTTAAAGTAAACTATGAAGTTTCAAATGCTGAAAGAATTTTTTAAAAATATCAAAATGCAAAAAAGTTATTACTAAATGAAGCTCCCATAGAAAAAGCATTAGCTGCTGGCATTGAGAGGGTAGGTTTTGCGTCCTCTTAAGGTTTGAAGGTCAAGCCCGGAGGGGGGCGGGTTCCCTACCACGATCTCCTCTCATTATCAGTTTACAAACACCAAGTAAATGTTTTTTGGCGAGATTCTAGAGAATCAAAAGCAAAGCAACCCTACAAAACCCCACACCCTCTTTAGAGAAGCATGTGGTTTGGATTTTTTTCACTTGAAACTTGTGTTTTATTGCAAAAAATATATAATTTAAGAAATTTTCAACAGCAAGATAAAAAGTATCGGATCTTTCGTCAATAATTTTGTGCTTTTATCATTCGTTCATGCATTTTAAAATATTATATATCAAGCCGTAGACAGGATTTTCTTTCGGAAGGGATTTAAATTTGTAATATATAATATCGCATTTCTTAACAATTACAAATTCCTAATTAATTTATCTTGCATTTATCTTCAATTTATAACGTTATACTCACAAATATATATTTTTTCCTTATGTAAATCATTACATGCAAAATATTTGCTTTGCATCTTCTGTCAAACCTTTTTTATTAATCAATAAAAGAAAAATATTGTAAGACAACGTTCTCACATAAGTATGTAAGATTATTTTTTTGTAATGATTGAAATGTTTATTCAAAACTCTTAGGGAAAAATTTACTATTTCAAGAATAAGGAATTATTATTTTCTTTTCGGGAGGTGTTTAAGCCCCCCTCCATAAATTATTCCTTGCTTACAGCCCGGTAATAAATGATAGGATATTGAGTTTTAAAATATTTCAGTTAAGCTTTTCATATAAGGGAATTTTTCTTAAATTAGTGATAAGTCAAGAAAACGTTGGTGAAAATTTTACTGTAAAATAGAAAAAGAGAAAAGCAAGCAAAAAAAATCATCGGAACATCATGAGGGAAACAGTACTTTCATATAACACAACAGTTTTATATAACAGTATTTTCAATACAACTTAGGGTTACTAAAAAAAATATTATTATCCTTGGTACAATTATTATATATTTCCTCAGGAATTTTTAAGAACTTCACCATAAATTAAGTCATTGATTTTAAAACTATTTTACTTTTTTTTATTTTAGTCATAGATTTCTTTTTGAGTTATTAAGTTCTTTTTTTAAAGAAATTCTTTTTAAAGAGAATGGTATAATAAGAAAAGAATATTATAAAAAAGAAAATAGATTTACTCAAATTACTCTATTTATCCCAACATAATGGAAAAATTTACTTAACTCGCAACTCTTTTTTTTGATGCTTTCATATGTTACACTCAATCTCTTACCACATAAATATCAAGTACCATCAGAAAAACAACATTCATTTAAAAAGTAATTTTCGTTTGAACTAGAAAGGGTTACTTATAAAAAGGCTTTTTTCATAAAAGTTTAAAGCATTAAAAATCAACTTTCCTTATTAATTTTTTTTGAAATAAAAAAAGAGGTTTTAATTAATTAAAATAAAACTTTATCTATTCTATAACATTTTAATTTGTTAATGCAAGATTTGTCGTAGTGAATAGCATGGATGAGCTGTCCCCATAAATCATAACGTTCCTTACATAACACTATAGTTTCAATTTAAAAAAGAACAAAATTTTGATTTTAGAGCTCAATTAGTATTTTCCCCCTTCATGGGAAAAAATTAAAAAAACATTTCACTCGCAAAGAATAAGAATACTTAATACTTAAAAATGATGGCACGAATATTTATTTATTTATTTATTTTATTTATTTATATTTTTTTGCGAATTTTTTTTTATAAAACTAACATTAAATTTTGGGAAATAACATATTAAATATAAAATAGGTTTTATTTAGAGTATTATTGACAGTATTAAGTCATCTATGACTGAAAAAAGACATGAAAAGAGCTTTAGTTAGCCGAAATTAATTTTATTAACCATGCTATTTTATGGAAAGGGATTTCCATTTTCTTTTATATTGTTGTTATGTCATAATATTTTAAAAGAAAATAACTTTGATACTGTTGTTCTTATCTTGATTTTTAGCGATATGAAACTGACTGTTCTAATTAATCTTTTCGAATTCTGAAGAAAATAAAGTCCTCTTTCTCCCTTTGGTGATAAGCTAGTTTTTGTTGCTGTTCATTTCTAGCTCGTAATGATGTGAAAGCTGGAAAAATAATTTCCCTGCCATCTATCGGAAGGTTTTGAAAACACGTCAAAAATAATAAACAGCACCCTCTTTATATGGCATTTAAAAAAAAAATTTTTTTTCATTATTTCAAATATAAATATAATGCTATATGAAGAAATATTTTTGCGTAAATGAAAAAGAAATATGTTGAGCATTTTGAAAGTATAATTTTGATTAATATAATAAAATAATAAACAGCGCCCTCTTTATATGACATTTAAAAGATTTTATTTACGTTTTTTTTAAAATTATTTTAAATATAAATATGATTCTACATGAAAAAATATTTTTGCTATGTAAATGAAAAATAAATATATTGAGCATTTTTAAAGTATAATTTTGATTTTCATTTATATTCTGTACTAAAATTTAAAATAAAATCATTTTATCAGTAATCATTTTATCAGTAAATCATTTTATTGTAAATTGTCCAATATTTTGAAATTCAATTAATAAAAATTCCAATTTTTTTTTTATTATTTAAAAACGAATTTTTAAAAACAGAATTTCTTTAGCAATTACTATTTTGAAATATAGCCCCAAAAGTTTCAGAAAAAAATATGATTGAGTTTATTATACTAGAGTTTAGTTCTAACCATTCAAAAAATTTAATCATATTTTATTTATGCAAAATTCATAAAACCCTTTTTGATTCCTGTTTTTAAAAATTAAGTAATTAAACTGAGATTTTAAGTTAAAATAAACATTAAATATTGAACATTTAAATAGATGAAAACAATTGATATAAATTAAAAATGTCCTATTTTAACATTTATTATAACATAATACTTAAATTGTAATTAAAGTTTTCAAATTATTAAAATAAAAAAGTATATTTCATAAAAAATCGTTACTTTGAACTAAAAAAATTAATGATTGAAAGCAGGATTTTAGCAATTTACAGTACTTTTTCTTTCTATCTATAAATATATTCATTATTTCTGAATATCTTCATCATTTCTGAATTGCGTATTAATTTTAATTTTAAAGAAAGCTTAAAAAAGGTAATTTATATATATATATATATATATATATATATGTTATAAGTTATAGTAGCTCATTTCAGGCTTCTTCCTAAAATGCAGTAATACAAACAAGAAGTACATGTTTTTACCATCTATTATTAAAATAATAAATTTTTAGGAATCATGTAACATTAAAAATAAATATATCTTTTATCTAATAAAAGAAAAGTCTTTATTTTAAAACACATGTTTAATACAACAAATTAAACATTTTATAATAAGGAATTAAAATAAAAATAAAAACATTTTTCAATAAATTTAAGAATTGTTCTAGTTATAAGTTAAAATAATTTTATTTTTAAGGGAAATATTAAATTTTATCAAAAATATTTACTTCAAAACAAAGAATATAAACGAAATTAAATATTATACTTCGTGAAATGATTTTTAGAAAAAGAAATTCTTATAAATATTTATTTAAAAATTTTAAAATATTTATTTCAAATCGAATTTTTAATCGAATTAAATTTTAAAAATATTTAATAAGCAATTCCAGAATTCATATTTAGGTTATAGCAAATTAATAAAATCCTAACTTTTTAATGTTTTATGTAAAAGTTCTGCAAATTTTAAAGAATAATGAAAGTGCATTTTTTAAATCGTAATATGCTAAATATTTTATGGATTTTATTCTTCTCCTATATTTTTTCAAATTTCCGAGTTAATAAAAATTTTTTATACCAACTCTACATTTTCTCATTATTAATTAATCTATTCATTGTTACCTTAAAAGTAACAATGGCATACAATGAAGGTCTTGTAACCAATTAATAGCAGAAGGCCAAATGACAATTTTAGTTTTCGGGCCTGTATAGGTGACGAATTATATCACCGCCTCTTTATGCTAAAGGATAGGAGAAAAAGAAAATCGATGAAATATGCTTAATATTTTATTCTTCGCTTATTTTTTTATTTTCTTTATTCATCTTTTCGAGTTAAAGACCAAATTTTCTACCAACTCTACACTTATTCATTATTTATAAAATAATTCATTGTAACTTTACAATTAATTTATGGTATACATATGAAGGTCCTGTAACCAATTAAGTGCAAACGGCCAAACCGCACTTTTATTTTCCGGGCCTATATAAGTGACGAGTTATACCGCCGCTTCTGATAATGCCTCAAAACCAACGGTAACGGACCCCATTGTGTTTGCCTTTTGCCGCTAACGTTCCGAAAATGCCAACTTACGGCCTTACGTTTGCCGTGAGGTGTGTGCTTACTGGGAAGGCTGCAGAGTTGAACATTAGAAGTCGTAACGAAGGTTATAAAATATAAAATAAAATCAAAGATGCGGGAGCCGTGGGGGCTCAGGGAATAGAGTTTTCGCCTTCCAATGGGGTGAACCGGGTTCAAATCTCAGTGATGGCAGGTCGATACGAATTTCGCACCCAGCTCACAAGACCACAGTACTGACACAAAATATGCTCAGTGGTAGACGGATCGTGGGTTAGTGCCCCCTTGCCATCAGGCTACCCGTGGGGTTTTTTCGTGGTTTTCCTCTCCAAGTAAGGCAAATGCTGGTTAGTTCCTTCATAAAGTTCCTCCGCGAAGGCAAGTTGCTTCCAATACTTGGTCCAGGAGTTTCCTTAGATCTTCTGGATTCGGTTAAAAATTACAAGGATACGTAGTTGAACCTTAGTAGTCGCAAACTCAAAAATTCGGTCTGCTGTTCAACGACGGTTATAAAAAAAATAAAAGTTATTGGGAAAATTTAGCGAAAATAATTTGTGTGTAAGCCCTTCGGTCCATACTTTATCGAATGCTTTTTCAAGGTCAAGAAATATTGTATTTTTTATTTAAGAAGCCGTAGTGGATGAGGTCCGTTATTCTGAATGTTTGGTGGGTATTTGATATTTTTGGTTGGAATCCAAATTGTTGGGGGGGGGGGGGAGTGATGATATTATTTTCTGTGCAGTGATTTCTGATTTTATTTAGGATGACTTCTGCTGCAATTTTGCTAATAGAAGATAGCAAGCTTATGGGTCTGTAGTTTATTACTGATCTTTTCCCGGTTTTGGTAAGGGGGAACTTTTTAATTTTTTTAATGGTCATTATAATGTCGTTGGGCATAATATCATATAAGTTCATTAGTTATTTGGACTACAGAGTTAGTCTTCTGTGTCCCTTCCTTATTCTTACTTAGTTGATTTACTAGGTTATCTGCAATAAGGTTAACCTTGTCTTGATGGATGATTTGGTTATTACGCTTTTGGACTATTAGTGGGGGTTAATTGCTTTTCTTTTTCTTAAATGTATTAACAGCTCGCCGTGTCGACCCGTTTTCTGGGTTAAGGGTTTTAATAAATTCTTCTCATTTTTCCTGCTGTAATTTATGAATTTCTGTTTTTACTTTGTTTTTGAGTGTGCTTAAAGCTCTTCGGTCTTCCGGGTGCGCTGCCTATTTTTGATGCCTATTATTCTGATTTTTAATGCCTATTATTCCTATTTTTGATGCCGATTTTATAAATAATGCCTATTTTTCCGTGTTCTGCTTCATATTTTTAATTATAGCTGTTATTTGTTTCGGTATAAATTTGTTTCTTGCATTACTAATTTCTTTTGAGTATTTATGGTGGGCATCATCAATTGTGGCGGTGAAATCTTTCACTTTGATATAAATTTCTTCTGTTGTGTTCATAGGGTTAAAATTTATTTCTGTATTAATTAGGATTTCCCGGAAGTTTTCCCAGTCTGTTATATTTTTATTTTTGGATGGAAGTTGAAGTATATTATGACTCGTCAGATGCTAGTTCATTAATTGCTTTTGAGTGGACTTTTAAACTTAGATTTCTATGGATTCCGAAATCAATGGTGTTTGCTAGATTTGGACCAAACCTGGTTGGGGTAACAAGATAAACCATGTCAATCTTTACTTTGGCTATAAAGTCTTAGAATCTTTTACCATTTCTGTTTGATAACGGACAATTCCAGTCACGGTGATTGAAGCTGAAGTTAGTCAATATTGCTTTTGAGACTTAAATTTGCTATTGCTATTAGAATATAGCTTTTGAGACTTAAAAACGTTTTCTAAATCTAATGTGAATGAGATATCGGCATTTGGGTTTATATAAATTGAAGTTATGAGGTAGTTTAAATTAATTTCTATTGCAGTGGCGTCGCACTGTCTGAGTAAAGGAGGGTCGAAACTACTGTTTGGGATGAAGTTTTTAATAAACATGCCGGTACCGCCTTATTGTTCTCTTTTGCAATGATTTCTGGGCGTATGATAAAAATAATAATTGCTAATTTTAACTGAATCATTAATCTTAAGTTTTGCTTCTTGTATTAAAATAATATCCGGACTGTATTGTTGAGAAAGTTTTTTTGGAACATTAATTTTTGGTTTGATGCCATCAGCATTCCTGTGCCATATAGTTAATTCCGCTGCTTTTGCTGCATCCTTACCGTTTATTTGGTTTACTTGATTACTTAGTCTGAAAAATTTATTCATTATGGAGAATAGCTGGTAAATGATATTTTCTGCTTTTTTTCTACATTATCATTTATGGTTTTTATGTCTTGAATATATTTTCAGGGTTTTAAACAAATCTTACTAACTCGGATATTTGTACTAAGACTTGCTTTGCTCTTTGCTTAGTCCTTTTACTATTTGTTTCTTTTATCATGAGGGTGTCTTATGTGAGTCCTACTGCTGCCTGAACTAATTGAGGGGGTTTCTCATTTTGGCGGAGAACTATTTTGGCTTATTGATGATTTCATTATTTTTAGCTGGTTGTTTTTTCAGTCTCTTAGACATTTAGAGTAATTTGCTGTGTGCGGGCCACCACAGTTAGCACACTTGGTTGGATCTTCATAACTTTTTATGCAGTCTTTTGTGGTGTGCTAGCCTGCACATTTTACGCACCTTGTTTTTACATGGCAATTGGCAGAGCTGTGGTTTCAGCCCTAACAAATGTAACGCTGTTAGGGTTCATCCCTTGTTTTGAACAACTGTAACTTGAACACAGCACAGTTCAGTTACTTTATATATATATATATATATATATATATATATATATATATATATATATTGATATATGTTAGGGGCAATGTAAATAATTGGGCATTGTTTATAATGCCCGGACAATTTAAAAAGTGCCCAAAAGGATATGACAAAATGATAAATTATGTTGCAAATATTACGTTGCCCGGTCATTATGTATAATGCTAAAAATCAAGTGGGAAATTTAAAAATCATTTTTACTCATATTTCTTATAAAAAATAACAAATTTTTACAGACCTAACTGACAAAGTAACAAACAAAAAATAACAAATAAAATTTCACATGCTGACAAACAAACCGGTGGCGATGAAATAAGTACAAACAAAACTTAAGTCCAAATAAAAATAATGTATTAGATATGTACGTACTTACAAATTTATATTTACACAAAATACAGCTTTACTATTTAATTGCGAGTCAAGATGATTTTCTCGTGAGAAATTTTTGCAACGTGTTTATGAATTAAGAAAAGAAATTGCCATTTTCCTAGAAGATAACAAACCGGAAGCCGAGAATTTTCGCGATTGTTTATTTGTGATGAAATTGAGTTACTTGATCGTCATATTCGAGAAATTAAATAACTTGAATCTTCAACTCCAAGGAGCAAATACACATATTTTGGATACGAATGATAAAGTTAAAGCTTTTTGTAGAAAATCGGAATTATGGGGCAGAAATTTAAAGCAAAAAAACCTAACAATGTTTGCAAATGCGGATGATTCCACGAAAACTTATAAGGCTGAAGAAGAACATGTAACCACATTACTTTAATTTGAATAAATCTATCAGATTAATAGTTTTAAGTCGTGCAAATGGTGACCATATGCATGTTTCCAAGGTGGCCCGACACCTGTGCCACTTTGGAGACACGTGGGCCACCTTCAGAAGCAAACGTGAAATCTATAAGAGAAATAATTATAAATCAGTACGTTGTACATTATTTCTCAAAAAGAAATGATTTAATTGAATTTAATTGAATATTTGAATTTAATTGAATTGATTTATTTAATTTTAAGCAAATGAGGAACTTAGGTATTTTTTAAATTTTTATAATATTTTAATGTTCTCGGCACTTTAGTAGAGTTTGCGATATTTTGTTTCAAGTTTTTTATTTTGTTTGCATTAAAAGCAATTTTTCAGGTATTTTTTGGTATTTTCATGGTAGTTATGAGTGTTTTTGTGGTAAATTCTGGTATTTTCTTGTAAATTTGGATATTTTTATACTAGTTATAGGTTAGATTAGTTAACTCTAGTATAGTTATTTTTAACTCTTACTTATTAATTATGGTTAGTTAACCCTTTTGAAAGAACTAACTTCGTAATTCTTGTTTTATTCTAAAGAGTTAACTCAAAAGAATAGTTAGTGACGTCACACAAGAACTATCAATGTAAATGATATATAAACAAATTATACACTCTAAAAACAAATATCTTTTTTAAAGTCGGAAAACTTGTCCCTACCGGCGAGACACTTAAAGTGCCTTTTTAAAAGACGTTTGCCAGTCCAAGTGTCTTTTCCAAAGACAATTTGAGTAAGTGAAAAAGTGATTTCAATATATGGGCCACCTTTTGGTACCTTAAGTTCAGAAGCTACAATTTTGAAGTTATACTATAAAATAAATGAAATTTTATTTTACAATTAAAAGTATACGCGATATGTGTTAGAGATAGGTGTAAGATGTTACAAAGAAAATTTCAGTCCCACAGACTAAACCAGAAAATCTGGAAAAATCCTCAAAGCAAAGCCACCTTTGGCTCCCCACCTAAGTTTTGATTTAATAAGTTGTTTTACTTTAAGTTATTAAATATGTCGAAATGTATTTTGTTTTCTATGAGTATAATCGCTTTACTCTCATCCTGTTCATCAATTTTTTTTAAAATAATATTTTCTCTTGGATATTCTCGCGCCACCCTTCTAGTGTGCTGGTAGCTCCACTAATACATATGACTCAGGTTTATTTTGCAGTGGACCTTCTTCTACAGACTGCAAATTGTTCTGATCTTTTACTAGAACTTCTAAGTCCTCTTCACAATTTATATTATGCAGAACGTCTGTGGGTAAAAAACTTTTTAGACCAACTTTTAACTTTGTCCCAAACATGGCCTCATACGGAGTACAGTTGATGCCACTATGATGAGCTCTGTTCTTCATTAGCTGTACAAAACGTAAGCCATCTGACCATTTCCTAGTGCTATTGTCTTCTAGCCACGAACAAAGCATATTTTCCACGTCCTGATTCGCACGTTCTACGGAACCCTGACTTTGAGAGTGTCTGGGCTTCCCATGTACCATCTTCAACTCGGGCGCCATGCTACATAGTTCGTTAATAGTACTGTTAGCAAATTCTCTCCCATTATCACTTTGCAAAATACTGGGCACACTAAAAATTGCAAAAATATCCAAAAGCACATAAGCTACTTATTCTGCTCTTTTGCTTTTAAGAGGTCGAAATTGAATAAATTTAGTAAGATGGTCTTGGTATACAAGTATGAATTTATATTGATCATCAGCCCGTGACTGCAAGTCAATTAAATTGACTTGACATCTTGAATTCATATTCTTACTTAGTATCGGTCTAACAACTAAACCTTTTTTTGGCACACTGTGTTTTTTTCCGCAGGTCATACATAAATTTAGATATGTAACAATCATTTCCCTTGTAATGTTTTTATACTTTGAATTTAGCTCTTTTTCCATACGGTTTCGACCACCGTGCCCAATTGCTATATGTGCATCATGTAAGAGTTGAAATATCTCTTCCCGATGTACGTAAAATCTTATCAGCTCTTTACCTTCCACTACAGGAACTATCAACTTTTCCTTCTCTCCAATAGTCATTACGTCAAACCTACGTAAACGCTGATAATCCTCGGGTTTTTTATTTACCACTTTGCTTCTAGATGTTTTAACCTTTTCTATTAACTCCAAGTATTGTGGTTTTGTGAGAAGTTGTGTATTCTGAGGTTTTGATGAACACAATTCATTCAGACGTTCATTAAAACGATGCTTCATGTCACTGACATCAGTTACTAACTGTTCCTGCATTTTATTTTATAGAAAAATCACTAACCTAAATATACAGAAACCAAAGTCAATTTAAGACATACATCAATACGCATTTGTCGCACATAAGTTAAATAACATCCGGAAAACGTAAATAACACGACGCAAGCCACAGGTACAGGCACAGGCGACAAGCGACTGAAAATGAATGCTGATTGGCCAGCCAGAATCACACCACACGCACGTGGTTGTCCCATTGCTGTCAATTAATCAAAGTGCCCAAAGAAATAAAAGCGGCATTTATAATGACCGGGCAATGTGAGAAATTATCCTAAAGTAATTCAAATTTATCAAATTGCCCAATTTTAGTGGTCATTATTCATAATAACTAAGCATTATGAATACTGACCTAAATAATTACATTGCCCGTAACATATATATATATATATATATATTCTGTTTTGTCAATATGTATCAGGAAGGTAGGTAGAGGAGATTGATCTGAGGATCTGACTAAAAAAGTTGAGATTGATTAGATTCATTAACCGACTTAAGTTGATAATCAATAATTAAGTTGATTATCAATAGTTAAGTTAACGACCTAAGTTGATTAAGCAACAATGACGTTATTTAAGTCTTCCAGGGAGGGTGTTAATAGGAATACTTTGACGACCACATTAAATGGTCTCTCATTGAATTGCGGAATCAGCACATAATTAGTTTTGTTTGCAATTAAGAAATTTGTTAATGTTCTATGGTGCTCTATGATTTTTACATAGGCTTTTATGTCATCTCCTGACAGTTTGAACTGAATATTGTTCTTATTGACCACCTTGTAGATAGCATTGCAAAGTGCTCTAATATTTGTATTACTTTTAAGTATCACTGGGTCTATTTTGTCATTTACATAAGTAGTGGGATTGTTGGGGTGGGTTGAGGTTGGCTACTCTCTCGGTCCTTTTTGTTTTCTAAGAAGTTTTGGCCTATGTTCTAAGTATCTGTTTTGGGCCACAGAACGTTTTAGGTTACCATTATCCGCGTGTTGACTACAGAATTCGCGTTCTTCGTAAACATTGTTAGTCATATCCATTTCGTTCTCTGACTCAGAGCTGGAAATGGTTTGATTAACAACAGGTAGAATTTTTCGACTTTTCTTTTTTGATTTTGTTAGGCTTGCACTTTTTAGCGGTACCGGTAGATTTAGCTTTTAAGCTAGATTTAGAGTTCGTCTTTTCTTTACTTTCATTTTCGGGAGTTTCATCATTACCATATTTTGTCGGTACATCTAGGAAACTGGGGTCAGCTGTTTCTATTATTATATGTATACAGAACACTTTAATAGCTTCCTCAACAAATCTCCTATTAGTCTCGTCTCTGCTTAGGACAAGCGCATCGTTGCAAAAATCATCTGTGTCATATTCAAATGAGTTATCATAATTAGCACATTCATTGATATCATGCATATCTGTGTTATCCGAGGGTGTTTTTACATAAAGGAGATGTTTAACGTTAAAGACCGTATCAAAATTTTAACTTATTGTCAAGGTAAATAAACTATTTGCATGGAGTTTGACAAGTTTTGTTGTTATTTCCAGTATTTCTATGTCGTCTATGCCGCTCTGTCATTTTGAAACTTCATAAATTTTTCGGAATATTGCAGTTTACCAGCATCTGACGGATTTCGCGTTTTGAGCCTAATGAAATTTCGCATCTTTTAAGGCGTTGATGTTCATCTTGGAGCATAATATTCCTATCACGATAGGAATATCATCATAAACCCATTTGGATTCACTGCATTCTCTCATTTTGGAAGTTGGTTATTTGGCTGAATGACCCAAAGAAAGACCCATTCTTTCAATCTAAAAATACTATGAAGAGGATTTTTTCTGAAGGAAAGTTAATAAAGAATAGTAACGCTGCACTCCAGGCGAGTTTACATCGCCGCTGCATTATTCCACAAAAGATATGAGCACTGGATATCACAAAAGCACAATCGCAATTCGTTGTTGCTGTCTCGGCTGGAATACGCCGTTAAAATACAGAAAAATTTATAATTTTACTATTTGCGATAAGAAATAACATGATTTAAGTGTTATAACTAAAAATAATATGATAAGTCCAGGCTGAAATACGAGTCAAAAACAGATGCGCAAACGAAACGCCAATGAAGAGGGGGTTGTTTAGACCACTTTCATGTTGCAAACACTTTACAATTCTAAGTTGGCAACTTTTAATCAGTTATCTAAGCATCATAAATTGATATCAGTTGATTAGAAATCATTTATGTACACATCCGTGATGGCCATTTGAAATCGTCACTCCTCGCTTCCACGTTGGAACATATTGCCTTCGGCAGCATTGTTCTCTGAATGCACGGCATTAATATTTTAAGTGCGAACTGGAGCCGTGGAAACTTTTCATGGAGCAGCCGCTTTAAAGTTCTCTAAAATATTATACAGACAAAGTGAATAGAGCACGAACTCAATGCTTTAGGGTTCCTTAAGATAATATATAAATGAAGTGTAATCCAGCCGACAACACAAACTCACTACTTTGTGGGTCCATCTACTTTTTCTCCGCACGTCAATAAAGCGGAAAAAGAACAAGATTAATAACCGTCTTTTACGCACAAATTAAAACCTTTAAAATTAAAACCACTTTAAAATTTAACTACTTATATTCATTTGTGTAGTATGATTTCATCTTATAATCCCAAGATATTTATATGTACCATAATGTGCAGATTCCTTTTAATGCGTCAAATATAAATCTAATTCTTTTCTTCTTTCTGCTATCGATGTATTTTGTACTGTATGGTGCAATTTACCATACATTGTAAGCGTAAAAATTACTTCTGTAATAAAGAAAAATAGTTATAGCAGTAAACGCTATTTCAAAAAATTTCTACGCTTCTTACTCTCATAACGTAAAAGTTATTCCTTAATAAAAATTTGAAATTTCATGCACATTTAATAAAACATTTTAAGAACATTTTGATATAAAATGTTATTTTTATATTCATCGATTGGCTTTCGAATTATTTAAATGTTTTGTAAATAAAGTTTTAAGTACATTTTTCGCATCCACGTATTCTATCTAAAGATATCATGCCCCGTTTTGAACGAACTTCGAAATGGTTATGCCCATAAAATTGTAAAATTCGAATTTTTTTTAATTGTTACGTAGTATAATTTTACGGACAAAAAAAGGGCTATTTTAATCAGGGGAGTCAATGTTAATATATATTGTAAATAAAAACAAGGTAAAAATTTCTCCTTGCGATTCCTTTTTCTTTTCAAAGATGCTTTTAAAGTGAACATCTATGTCCGGCAAATTGCTAATTTCTCCATTTGAAAAAAAGAGTAAGTCCATCGGCTTAAAATATAAGATTAAAAAATTATAGCATAAATTTGTAATTATTTTTCAATTTACTAATTTTAAATTTGCGTCCGAGAAACGAATATTAACTTACATTTTTTTTTAAAATTGCCACTCATGGCTGCTGTTGGTCTGCCTATGTTTTTGTTTCTCTGCAAAGCTGAAAGCACACTTTCTACCAAGATTTCTGTTTCGCCCTGCAGAAGCTTTTTACATATTGACATACACCTGCAACGAATAACCTTTCACACAGTTAATTAATTATTGTAACATTCTTTCCTCTACGATTTAAATTTGCTTTTGCTTTCATAGTTACGAATTTTAAGTCACAAAAAATGAACACTGAAAATTATGAAGTTAGGGGACAAAATTTCGAAAAAAAAGACTTTTTTTATTTCTCAGGACTTATTTGACCGATTTTGCTTAAATTTTGTATTTTGACCTTTAAAATTGCAAATGATGAAAAAATTGTACAACTTACATTTCTTAAGTTTCTCGACTTCCCTTAAATAAAGTAATAATAAATGTTTACTAAAAGTTTTATTTTGCATGAAATTATCTTTAGAAAAACGAATGGGAATTGATTGATCTGATTGGAATTGTATGCAAAACTTTTTCAATTCGCTTAAAAAAAATTGGGATATAGTGAAATACGCAAAAATTAAAGTTGACATTAAAGGGTCCTAACTTTCAAGCGCGTTCCTGAAAAAAAAAAACTATAAAACAATATTTCTAGATTGAAACTACTATATTTTGGAGGTCAGAAATCCGTCGAAAAAAAAGTATGTTTAATCGGATAACGTTTTTATGTCTTATTTCCTAACTTAAAATATCGTTTGGACTAATTAATTAGTATATTTGATGTCACCCTCTCGAACCATTAGGAATGAGTCTTAGAACATGAGGAGCCGAACTTAAGATTAAAATTTATTCCGGTGGGTCAATTTTACATTCATTTGAAGTATATGTCAATATTACTGATAATAGCAAAATAATTTTTCTTTTTTATAAAGAAAGGTAATTTAGCTGGTGGTTATCCATGTATATATGCTTTGATAATTTTAACGATTATGATTGAAAGAGGAAAATAAGGTGAAATGATGTTCACTTTCAATATTAATATCAGATATAAATAAATAAAAACGTCTTTTATTTTGGCCTCTTTTGTTAATTTCATAGTATAATTGCATAGTAATATCTTCGAAATAATAGCTCATTGTTAATGAGGATAATATCTCAACCTCGTCATATCTCAAGAGCGTTTTACGTTTTGATTGAATCGAAAAAATTTTCATACAATTGCAAAAATTCGTTTTTCCAAAGGTAATGCCACGCAAAAAATATATTTTTAAATAGTTATGAAATATTTAATATTTTTTATATTTATATTTATAATATGCGTTGGAAAAATTCTGAATCCCGATTTTTGAAATCCCCATGTAGTAAATGGTGACTGATGCACGTTAAATCTGTCGAGTCGCTAAGTCCTCCATGTTCCCATAACAAATCAAGACCTCTGGGGGTACTTATCCAGGAGTTCCCTTGTCTTCTGGATTGGTTCAAAACTACAAGGCTACGGAGTTGAACATTAGTAGTCGGAAACCCGAATATTGGGTCGGTTGTTCAACGACGGATAAAACAAAATAGCAAGATAAAATAGTAAAACTTTTATATAATTTTATGGAAGGTAATTTTAAATTGTAAAATACAAAATTTGAATGAAATCGGGTGAATAATTCGAGATAAATAAAATTTTAAGCAGACTGACTTTTTTAAAATTTGATAACTCACAAACTAATAGATCGATTGTTCTGAAAGTTTGTATTTTGAAATTAAAAGGATGTCAAAATATGTAGATCATACAATTCAATATATTTTACAATTATTTAATAAACTAATAAAAAATAAAAAATAATTATTTAAAATTATTTTTGCTTAAAAATTTGTATATAAAATGTTTTTTGTAATTTTATGCAAACATTTTTCAATACACTAAAAAAGTTCTCGAGATAATGGACTATAATCGAGGAGTTAAGTTAAAATTAAAGGACCCAAACTTTCCAACCCTCTCCTTGCCATAACTTCAGACCATATCTTCCAGATTGTGGCTATTTCCGCGTTTTGAAAATTAAAAACCTAAAACTTTAGACAAACTTGGATGTTTATCCAGAGCAGAATGCGCTTTTCTGTTTATTTTCGTAACTTAAAATATGGTATTGACTCTTTGAAGGTGAAAATATGATTAAATCAAAAGTTAATCAAGGTGTTCCCTTTTTCCATTTCATACACTGTACATAAAATAAGTCAATGAGAATCTGTTATGTTGATTAATATATATTTTACGATATTGAATACGAACAGTTTAATTGTTTTTCTTAATCAATCAACAATCTTTTTATTGCTAAGAAAATGATTTTAAAAAAATTATTTGGTCATTGTTTTTCTTTTTTTCCGACTGCATATTTATTGTGTTGATTAAAATACTATAAGCCTTGAATCCGAATAAGTAAATGATTTTCCTCATTTAAAAGTATTAAAAAAAAAAAAAGATTTAAAAATTAAAAAAATTTTTTTTTTATTCTTATACTTTCATTTTGCTTCAAAATTTCAAAAAGCAATTATGTGATCCCATAAACCATTGATGAACACATTACATAAAAAAGAATTCCTAAAGAAGGAGACCTGCCTCTCTTTCTATCCCCCAGGCTTTTGTCAGTTTTTCCCCCAGAAAAGAGGTGTGATTGTCCTTTTCTCAGTTCTACAGAAGAAAGAAAAGCAGTTTGAAAGATAAGTTTCCAAGAAAATGAAGATGTGTCTGCAGGGAGGGGGAAAGGATTTCGAAAAGTCCTCAATTTCACCCATGTCTAATCGCATCCCGTCTTTAGTTTAACAATGTATGGCAAAGTTATGAGTAGTGCAGTGAAACTACAATTACATAGAATTTACAATATATTTTACTAATTTTTGTTACTAATTCTTAAAAATAAATAAATAAAAACTAAAAAGTCAACTACAAAAAATTTTATTAAGCATTTGCAAATGAATTTTTGACATAATTTAGAAAAAAATGTGACCAGACTATTTTCCGGACTAGACTTTAAAATTTTCCCGATGGGGGGGCTGGGCATGCCCGACAGGGGTGCAATTGCCCCCCCTGACCCCCTACTGGCGCCGCCCTTGCATTCTGACTAATTTTGGATCCAAAGATCGGATCGTCACGGTGACAGTGGATTGCTCTAATGGTTTTCTACAACATAGCGGACTGCCTTGATAACATTTATCGCCCTAGAAGGGTTGGTGAACTGCACTCAAAAAGCCCTAGCAACCATCAGGCAGTAAAACATTTTCTTGTCAATAAAGTTTACCAGATGCAAGTGTACAGGAGGAGGCGGGGGGAGGGGCTGTCAATTAGTGTTGTTTCTCCAATTTTTGGTCAATTATGCAACTTTTTTTTACTAAAAATTTTTTATACGCTAGAAATTTCTTTTTTAATTCTGAAATTTTAAAATACAAATTATATTTAAACAATGAAAAAAAATTGTTCATTTTAAGGTGACAATGGGTTATCAATGTTTTGAAAATTGGTTAAAATATTAATTAGACTAATGTGATTTTTCAAGAATATTGGCAAAAAAGTAAAAAAGCAAACAAAAAAAAAATGTTTAATGCCTCTTGTCGCCTTAAGTTAGTTAAAAAGTAAAAGTTCTGGGTAAAATACCGTATTGAAAAAAAACAACAACTTACTTTAAGGTCGTTACGTTTTAGTGAATTTTAGACCAATTTTAACCAATCTATATTAACCAAATATCTGCATATTATTTTTTAAAAAAAGATGCACATGAAACGTTTGAATTTTTAGCGTTCATCTACTGAGAGGTTAATAACTACAATTCTGACCAGAAGCCACGGTTGGCAAAAATCATGACCACAAAATCGTATATATTTGATTTAAATCAGATTTTTTGGATTTTTTAAAATTTACCATCCAAAGTATCTGATGAAAGATTTCAATAATGCTTAATATTGTTTAAAAATAATATAACATGACTAAAATAGTAAATATTTCTTACTAGAATGGATAAAATTATTATTATATTACTAGCTGAATACCCGTTCATCTTAAAAAAATCATCAACTAACCAGCATTGAACATCATAACAAAGTCATGCACAAAATTTTCAAATACCGACGCAAATAATACAGTTAAAATGATTCCAGTTTTTTTTAAAATTATGATTATTTGTTGCCCTTCTCGGCCGCTTCACTTTACTGGATAAAGTAAAAACACATTTTTAGCAGTCCATCCTCTCAAAATAAAGATCTATTAATTTTAATTTTTAGTTCATAGCTTATTTTTTTATTTCAATTGGTACCTATTACCAAATTTAATTAAGCATCATTGACGTCAATAATAATTTACCTATTTTTAACGTTCGCTTTAACGAATTGGTAAAATTTTCTCATTACTTTTGCCTTTTAGTGCATAGCTTAGATTTTACTTGAATTTGTAATTATTACCCAAATTAATAATCATGGACGTCATTTTTGTTTAGTTTCTCTTCAACGAATTAGTACCATTTCTCCCTTAATTTTGCTTTTAATTTAAAAACTTTTTTTATTTCAATCACCGTTGGTTTTAAATGATTTAGTTTTTTAGTAACACGTTCTAAAAGCATAACCATAAGCAAAATAAATACGTGGTTTCAGATTCGCGATCGCAACGCTCGAGTATGCCCTCTAGCGGGAGCCTGAAAATATCGGACATTAAAATATTATTATTTCATTTAGTTCCATCAGAAGTCAGTCAAAATCAGACGTCATTTTCTTCGCAGCAAATAAGAAGCAAAATTTACCTAAGAAAAAGGCCGAGGAACTTGAAAACACTCACCAGAATATTGGTAAATCTTTCAGAAACAGAACACGCCAAACATTTGAGGAAAAAGTCCTCAATAATTTTTAACTTCTATTATCAACAAACTTGCAACTGATAACTTCCGATTTCGGATTCGCATACTGTTACAGATGTGTGTATTACGGTAAAATACATTTCTTCTGTCGTCAATTCATTACAAATTAAAGTGAAGTCAGCATTGCTTTCTTCATTCCAATGAATAAATGTGAATTCAGAACGTGCAGAACTGTAATAGTTATAGAATAGTCTTCTTCTTTATAGAATAGTATATATTTTTGTATCTATATAATTCGGAAAACAACAATAAAGAATAATCCGAATTACTTGAAAAAGTATCTCTTGTACTGATTATAAATACATTTTTATCGTTTTCTTGGTAAGTGTTTTTTTAGTTTTTAAAGAATTTCAACTAGAATTCAGCTATTCTGTTTTTAAGCTACATATTAAATTTCATATCGAAATCTTACAATTATAAAATTTTGCTGTGTAGTATGTTATCTAAAAGTAATGAAGGGGTAAACTATGTATACATTATTTGAGAATAAAGTTTTCAAACAAAGAACCTATCATTTTGGAATTCTCCGGATTTATAAATCAGGTAAGTGTTATGATTTTTATAATAAAAAATTTGCTTGTAAATAATTTTTTTCTTATGTGGTGATAGTTCTCTACAGAATGGTTTTTTTTTAATGTCTGATTAAGAACTATAAGAATAAAAAAAGAAGCAATATGGAAGTTTTTATTTCAATATGAGAAATTTTTAAAATCGTTTTTTTTTTTTTTTATCCTAAGAATTCTTTATTTTACGTTTGTTAGTTTATAATTTTTTGATAAAAATTCTTGCCAAAATGCACTTTTTGAAAAATTAAATAGTATAACATTATGTATTTATGTATACTTCTTTCATATTCTACTGTTTGAAGTAATATGATTCTGAAAAGTATGGAATTTTAGCAGATATATAAGTCTATGTAATTGAAACTAATGCTTTAAGTAAATGAAATAAGGACAGTAAAAACTTAACAACTTTAATATAACAGTTAACAAGTAAATAACATTCGTGTAAATATTAGAACACAATTATAGACAAAGATCGCTGACGTTATCTCCAGTAGAACACAAAAGCTAAACTATATCTCCTTATTTACAGAAAACTAAACTGAAACTTTTTGTTAAGTTGCCAGATCACGAAAGTTCAAATTTAGTGTCGCTACACCAACCCCCTTACTGAAAAAAAAATTTTAAAACAAAATTTTATGTAGAAAATTGTGCATATTTGGCGGGGAAGTGAACTCGTCTTCCAGAGCGAGACCGAATCGGGTTGTTCTGATCTGGAGGAGTTTCCTTTACGAATTGCTTTTGTGGCTGAGATGTTTCTTTAGATGTAGGTTCTGGTTGTGTTGATAGAGGGGGGGAAGTATCTTGATCAGGTAGTAGATGAGCAGGTTTAAGTCTATCGATGCTTACAGTACACTTTTTATTATTTAAGAGAATTGTGAAATTTTTGTCACTTCGAGAAATTACTTTATAAGGACCTGTATAAGGCGTTGCTAATGAAGGTCTCATAGCATCAACACGTAAAAAGACATAAGAGCATGTATCTAGGTCTCGGAAAACAAATGTAGATGGAAAAGAATGGTAAGCTGTTTGCTTTGGTTTTAACTGTTGAACGTGTTTTTTTTTAATTTCTTGATAAAATCAGGTTCAGTCACATCTAATTCTTCGTCAGAAAAAAATTGACCTGGAAGATGAAGATTTTCTCCATACACCATTTCTGCCATGGAAGATAGTAGGTCTTCTCGAAAGACAGTTCTCAGTCCCAGTAGAACTAAAGGTAGGGCGAGAGTCCAATTTACTGATGTGTGACACATAATTGATGCTTCAAGAACACGGTGCCATCTTTCAATTAGGCTATTAGCCTGTGGATGATATGATGTAGCCCGTGACAGGTGTATGCCAAATGTATTTGCAAAGCATTTAAAAAGTTCACTAGTAAATTGGGTTCCTCTATCTGTTTTTTACTCTTTGAGGTACTCCAAAACGTGCGATCCATCCACTGTAAAATCCCTGAGCAACAGTTTCAGCTTTTATATCTGTTAATGGTATTGCTTCAGGCCAACGAGTAAATCTGTCTATGCAAGTTAAACAATAGGTAAATCCTTGCGAAAACGGCAGAGGACCTACCAAATCAATGTTTATATGATTGAATCGTTTGTTGGGAACAGTAAATTTATATAGAGGAGAATGCACATGTCTTGTGATCTTGGAACGTTTGGCATGATACACAACTCTTTGTCAAGAGGGAGACATCTTCTTTAATGTTTGTCCAAATGAATCTCTCACATATAAGTTTGACTGTTGCTTTTATTCCAGGGTGAGCCAGATCGTGCAAGCAATGGAAAACTGCAGTGCGATGTGATTTTGGAATATATGGCCGGATCATCCCAGTAGAGGTATCACAATATAGGAAAGTTTTCGGATTAGAAATGCTAATCTTTTTCAACTGCAGACCAGTTTCACTGTTAAGTAAGGCTTCTAATTCTGGATCATTTATTTGTTCTTGAGCAATATCGGCATAATTTAAGTCTTTGGAACTGCAATCTGTTGAATTCTGGAAAAGGCATCAGCAACTGCGTTGTTTAAGCCGCTGATGTGCCGGATGTCATTGGTGAACTCACTGATGAAATTTAGTTGATGAATTTGACGTGGTAAAAGATTGTCATATTTTTGAGTTAATGCATGAGTTAACGGTTTATGATCAGTGAACACTATAAAATTAGTTCCTTCCAACATGTAACGAAAGTATTTTATGGATGTAAAAATTGCAAGGAGTTCACGATCATAGGCGAATACTTTTTCTCTTCAGCACTCAATTTACGAGAAAAGAAACCTAAAGGCTGCCACTCCGCATCTTGATGACTTTTCTGATGAATACATGCGCAAACAGCAGTATCTGAAGCATCTGTCATCAAAGCCAGCACTGCAGATGAATTTGGATGAGCCAAATAAGAGATTTCTTTTAATTCTGTCCTGCAAGATTGGAATGAGTTTTCAGCTTCAGTTGTCCATGAGAGAGGAGTTTTGTCATTTTTCTTGCAACGTCCTAGCATTTGATGTAATGGTAATTGCTTTTGAGCAGCATGCGGCAAGAATTTACGATAGAAATTTAGAGTTCCTAAAAATCGTCTGAGTTCGCTTACTGTTGTTGGCTTAGGATAAGTGGAAATCGCTTCACCTTTGTCTGGTAATTGCATAATACCATGCTCATCAACCAGATGACCTAAAAATTTTACTTTTTCGGCAGCAAAAGTGCATTTTGAAAGGTTAACGATGAGGCCATATTGTCTCAAACGTTCTAAAACTTCCTTAACATGAAGATGTTCTTGGATTGTGGACGAGGCAATCAAAATATCGTCAATGTAGGCCAAACAGAAATTTAACCCTTGCAGAACCTGGTCAACAAAACGCTGCATCGTCTGAGCAGCATTTCTCTACCCAAAAGTCATGAAATTAAATTCAAAAAGTCCAAATGGGGTGATGATGGCAGTTTTTGTAATGTCTTCCTTGCGCATGGGCACTTGATGATAAGCTCGGCGGAGATCAAGCGTTGAGGAGACCGTTTTTCCATGTAAATTAGTGGAAAAATCGTGTAAATGACGAATGGGATACTTGTCAGGAAGTGTATTGGCATTTAACGCACGGTAGTCTCCACATGGTCGCCAAGAACCATCCGATTTTTTAACTATGTGCAATGGGCTAACCAGCAACTTTTAGATGGGCTACATATTCCTTGTTGTACTAGGTAATTAAATTCTGCTTTTGCCGCTTCCAATTTATCAGCAGATAGTCTTCTCGCCTTTGCAACCACTGGTCGACCCTTAGTTTCAATGACATGACTGACATTATGAGGTATAGTCCTTTTTTCTGGTTTTCTCTCCTCGAAAATGTCTTGGTATTCATTAATTAAAGAATGAAATTCCGCAGACGTTTTCAACGAAGTTATTTTAGGCGTTGATTCATAAGAAATTTTTCAGTGAAATGCTACATTAGTTAGCTTATCAATTAACGACTTGGATTTTAGATCCACTAAAGTGTCATAATGTGATAAAAAATCAGCTCCAAGAATGGGTCGTGATACATCAGCAATAGTAAACGTCCAGGTAAAGATGCGACGCAGTCCAATATCAAGATCCAATTTTCGTGTTCCATAAACCGGAATTTGAGAACCATTAGCAGCAACGAGTTTCAAGTTGGACGGAGTCTTATTGCGTTCATTCTGAGAAGGTGGCAAAACGGAAATATCAGCGCCAGTGTCTACTAATAGTTTAAGACCTAATGTCCTATCAATAACTATAAGGCGACAATTTGCATGTCCGTTGGCGTTCGCCGCCAGTAACGCATGGCCGTCTAGTTTTCCTGCTTGAAACTGCATGGTTGGATACATTTGTTAGCTCTTTCACGAAAACGATAATGGTACCAGCAAAGTCTATTTTTGCTTGTGGAGCGATTACGGTGTTTATTCATATTTTTATCAGGGTTTCTACCTCGGAAACGCAACACTTTATCAAGTTTTTTATTTAATTCACACACTTGAGCTTGTAGCGATTCGATAGTATTTGAATAATCGCCATCGTTTGGCACTTTTTGTTTCGTTTCTGAACTAGCAGTGAAGATTTCGTTTGAAAAGTAACATCAGCAATCTTATCCGCCATTATAGCTAATTTATTAAGAATATCTGATGAAGTACTTAAAATAACTTGCATTTGTGTGGGAAGTCGTTGAAGCCATAATGATTTTAGCAATGCGTCGCCAACACGATCACCAGCCAAATCTTGCATTTGTCGCAGCAATGCAGACGGTCGTCTATCACTTAATGCGATATATTTTAAGAGTTTTTTTAAACGACATTCTTCAGAAATACTGAATATTTCAATCAATCTTTGCTTTAAAGTGTAAAAGTGTGAACGTGAACATTAATTATATTCTTATTACATATTTAGTATTGTATACATATTTAGTATTGCATGTTTGGCAACAGCAGTATTTAGTATTCCATGTTTTGGCAACAGCAATTCTTGTGTACGATATATTGAATTTGAGTTTTTAGAATAACGGTGGGCGTAAATTTTAATAAAAGTAAACAGTAAATGAGCTGCGTTTGTTTTGTTTTTATTTTAAAAGTTGTTTCTTACATTATCAGAAGTGGGATAAACAGGCAACAGTAATTTATTTTGAGTTTAAAATGGCATTTTTATCGCGACTTCGTAAAGATCAGTTGCGTTACGTAGCTAATGAGTTATCTGAAGATGTTTCGTCTACTACTTTGAAAATCCCTGACTTGAGAAAGTTAATATTGAATAGCGAGAAATACGATGAAGAAATGGTTCGAGGAATGGTTGAAAATTTGGTTGAAGACGCCGAGCGCCTTCGTCAAGAAGAGAAAGAAAAAGCCGATCGCAAACATGAATTGGAACTCAAGAAATTAGATATTGCAGCTAAATCTTCAGAAGTAGTCGAAACTGAAGTAATAACATCGGCGCCAAAAGTTGATTGGCAGTCACAACTGAGAAAGTTTTCTACGAGTAATGAGGATATCAGCCTTTATTTAGTACATTTCGAGAGAGTAATGAAAAGAGTACAAATGCCAAGTACATTGTGGATGGCATGTTTAATTAACCAGTTACCAAGTGAAATTGTCCAAATGATAATGAGAGAACCAGAAGAACAGTCAGAAAATTATGACTATGTTAAATCTCTTTTGCTTAAGTGTTACAGACTAAGTCCTGAAAAATTTAGACAATTTTTTTATTCTCATGAGAATACTGGTGGAAAGTCATGGAAAGAAAATTACCACGAGCTTGAAACGTATTTTAATGGGTGGACTGCAGGACTTAAAATAAGTAGTTTTGAGAGTTTAAAAGACCTGATCATCACAGATCGAATGAAAGCTCGGGTGCCTCCAGATATACGAGAACGTTACTTGGATCAGTGGACCCATATAATTTCACCTTATACATTAGCTGAAAAGATAGATGAATTTATTGAACTGAAAGATGTTTTTAAGAATCATGTTCAGTATAATAATAAATCTAGTATTAATAAGTTTTTGAAAGAAGAAAATATCGCCAAAGGCAAACAAACAGAGCCAAGTAGAAGTACAACTAATAATCAAACTGTTTGCTACAATTGTTATGATACCGGCCATTTTGCCCGTGATTGTGTAAAGCCAAAACGTCCAAAGTTTTGTACTGCCTGCAAAACAGAAGGACATAAGGAATGTCCAAACAGAGCGTCTTTCCCATTAGTCAATGCAGTTTCGTATTTACCCAGTTCCAGTAATAGTACTACGAAGAATATTATCATAGAAGAAGTAAATACTAGTGCTCTTATGGATACCGCTGCTGATATATCTATGTTAAAATATAGTTTTGCACAAACGTTTAATAAAAATATACATAAAAATATAGTTACACGAATTCGAGGTATTGGAGGTGTAAGGGAGTCACTAGGAATTATCATACTTAATGTGACTATAGACAGGGTAAAGCTGAAGGAAGTTCTGTTTTATGTAGTGACTGATGATATATTTGAAGGCCCTGATGTTCTCATTGGGAATGACATCATTGACTCACACGAGATAATAATGGTTAGAAATCAAGGCAGATCCAAGTTAGTTCATGTGGAAGAGCTGGATTTTTTGCATGATTTCCAAATCAATGAAATGCCTGATAGGGTTGTGTTGAAGACCATCGAAAAGTTCGTGATTGAACCGCGTACAGTTCAATTGGTAACTGTCTTCAGTGCATGTAAATCTCAAAACGGATTTATTTCCTGCAGTAGTCGAGATGATCTAAGCAAGGATGTTACGTTTGCTATCCACGATGGTAAATCACAAGTGCCCGTCGTGAATCCTAGTAGCGTAAAATTACAATTAAAGAAAAATCGTGTTATCTTGCGAGGAAATTGGGTATCTGAAAATAGTTACAATTCAGTGATTAAAGAAGATGCGAATTCAACTCCAGCCGTTTTATTAGCGAAAGAAATTGTGCGAAATCCTATCGATAGAGAATGTGCTAAAATTGGACCATCAATAAATAAAGAACAACAGAAAATTTTATGCGATTTGTTAAATGAATTTAGGTTGTGTTTTGCTTTTAAACGAGATGAACTAGGATGCATTAATAATACTATAATGCGCATCGTTGAGACACCGGGTAGTAAACCTGTTTCTCGTTCACCCTATCGAGCTTCGAACTACGAGAGACAAGTCTTAAGAGAAATTGTTCCAGAATTAAAAGATCAGGGTGTTATTCGTAACTGTTCTTCTGAATACAGTAGCCCTGTTCTGCTGGTATCTAAGAAAACTGGTGATCATCGTATGGTAATTGATTACAGACATTTAAATTCACAAACTATTAAGCATAAATTTCCATTACCCTGCATCGATGATTTGCTTGAAAGACTGTCTGGCCTTAGTTTATTCTGCATCCTTGATGCATGTCAAGGATTTGATCAGATAGCAATGGATGAAGAATCGTCACGAAAGGCAGCGTTTACAACTCCTGATGGACATTATGAGCCAACACGTTTGTTTTTTGGCTTATCGAATGGACCACCTGTTTTTCAGCGAGCAATGTCATTAGCTTTGGTTGATTTGCTTTAGAAAGGTGTATCATGTTTTATTGACGATATATTCTTCGGTTCGATCGGCTTTGATGATATGATAGTGAAGCTTCGACAAGTGCTTGAAAAGTTGCTAAAAGCTGGGGTAACACTGAAGCTATCTAAATGTGAATTCGGAATGTCAGATATTGAGTATTTGGGATTTGTAATTGATAAAAATGGAATACGACCAGGTTCAAGAAAACTTGCTGCCATTGCTGAATACCCCGTTCCTAGGACCAAAGATGAATTGCGTCGTTTTCTTGGTTTAACAAGTTTCTTTCGCCGATTTATAACACGATATGCTTCAATTGCTGAACCCCTCACAAGGATTCTAAAGAAAAATTCATCGTTTACATGGACTGATGATCAAAATGATGCTTTTGAAAACTTACGTTCTAAATTAGTATCGAGACCAGTGTTGAAACTATTTAATCCACGCGATGAAACTGAATTACACACTGATGCAAGCTCTGTTGGATTAGCTGGAATGCTCTTGCAACGAAATAAGTCTAGTGCTTTTCAGTTAGTTTATTCCGTAAGTCGCCGTACAACTCCTGAAGAAGAAAAGTATCATTCAAGTCGTTTGGAATTGATAGCTGCGGTATGGTCAATGACTAGACTTCGTCCTTTGTTGTTGGGTTTGCAATTTACATTAGTCACCGATTGTTCAGCAATAACATACTTGAATACGCAAAAGAACATTAAACCCCAGGTAGCGAGATGGACTGAACTGTTGAGCGAATTTAATTATAATGTTAAACATCGAGATGGTACTAAAATGGTTCATGTAGATGCCCTTAGTCGTTCACCAGTCGAAGAAAGAATTTGCACAACATTGCATGAAATAGACATTACGAGTCCTGTAGAACTAACAAGAGAGCCTAAGGTATTTTACATCTCTACTGAAGAAGACAGGGTAGCCCTCATACAAGCTCAAGATCAAGATTTGCAAAAAATTGTATTTTCCTTAAGAAAACCAAAGACAAATAGGTCACTAGAAGAAAAACAACTAGCCGATAATTTCGCGTTGATTAACGGAATACTTTATCGCCTCCATTATGAATCTGGTGATAGAAACAAGACACGAAAGTTGTTTGTAATGCCAAAATCAATGAGAAAGTATCTTGCTGTTCGTTTCCACGACTTTTCTGGTCATTTTGGAGTTGAGAAAGTAATTCAAATGATATGTCAACAGTTTTGGTTTCCACGTATGGCAAGTTATATCAAGCAGCATATACGCCAGTGTGTCGTATGTGCATTTACAAAAGTATCAGGCGGAAAAGCTCAAAGTAAACTTAATGCTATTCCACCTGGTAGTCGCCCATTTGAAGTTGTTCATATGGATTTCCTTGGCCCATTTGTAACAAGTTCAGCTCGCAACAAGGAGCTTTTGGTTTTTGTCGACAATATGACTAAGTTTGTGCGCCTCCGTCCATGTCCTAGTTGCTCAACTAAAAGCGTTTTGAAGTACCTTGATGAATTTACTGATGATTTTGGTTCTCCGAGGCGAGTCATTACAGACAGAGGGAGCTGCTTCACGTCCTCGGCGTTTGAAGGCTATTGTAAGCAATTAGGAATCAAGCATACATTAAACTCCAGTCAAAGACCGTAAGCTAATGGACAAGTTGAACGCATTAATCGTATACTTATTCCAATGATATCTTCCAATGTCCAAACGGAATCTCACAAGGATTGGGATAAAATATTACCAGAAGTACAATGGTGTATTAACTGGTCTCCGAGTAAGTCGACTGGAAAACCTCCTTTTGAAGTCTTGTATGGATACACACCAGTAAAGCCTGGATATTTTCCTCAAGATCTACTACCAACATCAAATGACTACGTAAATCTAACAAAACTGCAAAGAGATGCCCAGGAAAGTATTATCATTGCACAAGAAAAGATGAAAAGAAATTATGACAAACATCGATGTGATGCATTTAAGTACAATATAGGTGACGTTGTGGTCGTAAGACGATTACCCGAACAAACTGCCTTATCTAACACTAAAACCCAAGTTAAGTACAGAGGTCCTTTAACAGTCATCCAAATATTACCATCCGACACTTATCAAGTTACTGATTTACGCACAGTTGGACAAGGAAGAAGAAGGCAACATAATTATACGACTACCGCCCACGCTTCTCAAATGAAACTATTTCATCTGGTCAACGACGAAGATCTGTCTGACGATGGGGACAATATTACTGGAAGTAAGGAAAACTTCATTGCTTGTGAACCTATAAACGACAACAACAGTACAAATCAGTGCAACGACGATCCAAATAAAAATTTAGGCCAAGATAACAATAGACCAAAGAGGTGTAAAAGTGTGCCGCTTCACTTGAAGGATTATAAGTTGTTTTGAAGGGACGAGGTCGTCTAAAAGTCAGGATTGTCGAGTGTAAAAGTGTGAACGTGAACATTAATTATATTCTTATTACATATTTAGTATTGCATACATATTTAGTATTGCATGTTTGGCAACAGCAGTATTTAGTATTCCATGTTTTGGCAACAGTAATTCTTGTGTACGATATATTGAATTTGAGTTTTTAGAATAACGGTGTGCGTAAATTTTAATAAAAGTAAACAGTAAATGAACTGCGTTTGTTTTGTTTTTATTTTAAAAGTTGTTTCTTACAAAAGAATCATACATGTTCGTAACTGGAGGTGAAGTGATAATGTCACTGACCTGCGATAAAATGTCCGTCTCGATTGAAGCGACGACCGTATGATATTTTGTGCTATCTTGAATAATTCCAGCAGTGATAAACTGAGATTCCACCTGTGAAAACCATATTGCTAGCACGATCACGTTGATTTTTCAGATAACCTGACATAACAAATAAAAAATAATTAAGTATTGCAGAACCCGCAATAAACAACCTTTCTGATTAGAGCTATAAGCTGACAAATACCAGGTGTTATCTTTAAAATATTTGATAAAACTGAATCGTCTCTGGCTTATTTTGAAACAACGGCTTCCACCAAGCCATTGAGAAAATTCCATATCTTAAATGTCTCTAAATTTAAAAACTTGATTAAAAATTGGAAATCGGATATGCAGATATCTATCCAAATAGATAGATAGATAGATAAAATATGAATTTATGATAGATATATGAATTTATTTAAAATTTCACGTTATTTTCGTCTTGTGCTGGTATTAGCACAAGACGAAAATATTGTGAAATTTTTTAATAAATTCATAACAAAGGTGTCCATTGAAATTCAATGGCATTTCGATTTATTTACGCATTTAATGTTCATGAATAGCGTTAATTAGTTTTGAAATTCATAACCAAAATTAAAGTGAGTTTTAACAGACCCAGAAATTGAAACCAACGGGAAAAAATGAAAGTAAGATAAATATGACTAAAAAATAGGAGCATTTGAACCATTATCAGGGAAAAGGTTAAAAATTTATCAATAATAAACACAAATGATAGTATTTTAAGTACTCATCAGTAGCGATCGAGAATATATAAATGCATGGATATTTTCTAGCCATAATTTGAACAGCTGTTTTTTTTTTCCTGCGACATTTATTAACAAAAAGGGGATTGGAGCAGGCAGATTCCTGTAAAGAAAAGTTTAAAAAAGTGCAATTTGAAAATAATTTTTATGTAGATAATTTTAGAGTAGAATTGGATGATAAAACAAATTCAAATAAATCATACTTCGAAACAAAAATATAGTCTATTAAGTCTCTAAACCAAAAATGATTACGAAAGGCAAATCTTATGCTTACAAGAAAGTGAGTTGCACAAATTATTTGCGTTAAGTCTAATTGTCTCATAAAACTTATATTGGATATTTTATTTTATTTTATAACCATCGTTGAACAGCCGACCCAATTTCATGGGTTTACGACAACTAATGTTCAACTCCGTAGACTTGTAATTTTGAACCAATCCAGAAGACAAGGAAACTCTTGGATCAGTACCCCCAGAGGTATTGATTTGTTTTGGGAACATGGAGGACTTTGAGACTCGACAGATTTAACGTGCATCAGTCACCATTTACTACAAGGGGAGTCTTCGGCCGGCGAGGATCGAACCCACGACCTCTTGGACATGGGCCCAGCGCCCTACTGACCAGGCTATCCCGGCCTTATATTGGATAATGTAAATATTGGACATAATAATTAATTCAAGTGAGTAAATTGTTTTATATAATGTTCTGTAATTGTATATGCAGATACTCCTTATGCATTGGCCACCCAGGACAGCCAGCTGGTCCGACAAAACAAAATCACCGCTTCGCGGCTTTACATTATTCTTTACGTGTACAAACTCAACTTTTCCACCCACCAGAGCATAAATGTAAATCAGTTGGTTCACGAACTCACATGCTGAGGCTATTTGGATTACCACCGTTTTTCTTCTGTTCAACATTGGCACCTTCACTGCAGCATTATTCTTAATCAAAATTGTTATTGGATATCAGTGGGTTAAGAAATTGTTCATGGACGTATTCGTGGTGGCCATTTGGTGGCCAATCATAATAATAAATAGCATTGCTTTTTGCTACTTCAAAAAGACCTTCGAATTTTTTTATAATTTTCCAATAAATGTAACTTTTAAATGATTTTCCATAATACAGGTAATGTTTCTTTTAGTACTTAATAATCAAAATTTTGCCTGGTAAAAATTTTCAACATCATAATGCCTTATTAGAAGGCAAAGAAAGATATGTTTTTCGCATGAAGAAATAACTGCAACAAAGTATACAATAATGTGAATTATTTTTTGCTATGAAATTCTTAATGCTACTAATCAAAATATCTAATGTCTAAAATCGGTGGTGTACAGAGCTGTTAGGGCAAATTTCTAAATTAGACTCTCTTTGAAAAGATAAAAATTATCGGAGGAAGATTAATAAAAATAAGAGCCAAAATTTATTAATTAATTTTTAAAAAAAAGCACATTCAAATCCATACTTTGAAATCCATTTTTATGCAAATGAAGGTGGATATTTTACGTTAAAAAGAAGTAGAATCGACTTTGACGACAAATTTTAATTTTGCGATTTTGATGAAACTCCGTTTTTGGTAACCATGACATTTTTTGTTTTCTTTGACGTAACCTGCGGTACCACAACTTTTGTTTCTCGTTATGCGACTGATACTTGGCATATTTTCACGTATGTTTGTTTATTGGGATAATTTTACTGCTTAATTTTAGTATACGTGACACGGTGGATTTGGCGATGTTTGAGAAAGCGATATAGTTGGCAATCTGTAGTTGTAGATTTGGTGAGATTCTGTAGTTTATTGCTTTTTTTTAATTGGTATGCTTGTTTCATGGTATGTTTATGTCTTTACCATTTTCAAGTTACTATTTTCGATGTTTATGCTTACGACAATTGCACAAACGTAATTTTGGCGTTGGCAACAAACCTCAACGCGTCATTTTATTAATGGCAAAATTTCTAAAAATCGAGTTAAGCATGTAACGTATACTAGGATTTATACGGTTTGGTACTTTTCCGTTAGCCGGGTGCAAATGTCACCAATTGTGAACCAGACTCGAGCCAAGTCACCAAGCGAAATGAATGACAAAACAGTCAACGGAATAAAATTCGAAAACGTTCAACTATTAACAAATATTTATTAATAATATTTCTCTTACACGGCACCAAAAAAAAGCCTCATTACAACTCCCCGAATGGCAACGTTAGAAAATCGACCAATGATTGCATCTAAAAATGTCACATGCCAAATCTAGCTGAGGTGGCTCAACATATAGCGCTTTTAAAAACGGAAACAATAACCAGAGTGAGCATTATCAGGTTGTTCAATTCAGCTGCGGCAAAAATAAAAATAAATAACTTAAAAAATAAAAATGCTGTTGCCAGCCATGGAATTTTTTGAAAGTTAACTTAGCAACATAAATCAAAATGACATAGAAGCGCAACTAGATCAAAATTATGATACCTGAGCGCTTGACATAACAAATCCTTCAATTCTATAAGTGTTGTATCGCCAAATGCCCAAATTAACAATTGTGCTTTTAAAGAAATTCTCATTATATAGTATACAAAAGCTAGACGTTAAGAACGTATCCAATGAGCGAGCAAAGCGAGCATGGGATTGCGAAGCAATCCGAAATGAACTGTGAAAGCAGTTCCGGGGGTTGGCAAGTGCCAGCGAGCAGGGGGCGAAGCCTCCTAGTTTATTAATAATAAACAAAACAAGTTCAACTATGCATAAATATTAATCAATTGTAAACAAAACAGTTTTACCCGAAAAGAATGCTTATAATAATTGGTTTTTCCAGAATACTGTAATATCTTTGAGAATTTGCTCAAATGGATCGTTAAAGCGAGAAGTTCTCCGATGTTTTTTATTTAACCATTTGGCACTTCCCCAAAGTAGTTCGATTTTCTGACTGCTTACACCAGTGCCAGTATCAACGAAATTTTACCTGTGTTTGACTTTGAAATGCTGTAGACAGCTCCTTCCATTTTAGTTGTGCAGTAGCCCTTCCAGGAATCGGAATAGACGATTGACCCTTCTTCGATGTTCTTTGTCATCGCGTCTAACGGTACTGGTAAAGAAAGCTTTGGAACTTTAACTAGAAAGCATTAGATCGCTTTGTGGCAAACGCCACAAAATATCCGCTGTTGTGGAACTCGACCGGCATTGTCCTTTCGTTTTGTAAATCTATCTATGTAGTGTTTAGTGTCTATATATCTGTCTGGTCTATCTCAACTGCTCTTTCTAACAAATTAATATTTGGAATATATCATTGGGCAATATTTTTCTTTGGAAACGCCTATAAACTATGCCTTTTGAACTGCCTTTTAATCTAAATTCTTTAACAGATATGTGTAATAGTTTCATACATCGAAAAAAGAAAAAAGAAAAAAAAGAGAATTCTAAAGCAAGCATAAAAAATTGGAAAAATATTCTTCATAATCAGGACAAAGAAGCCTAACGTATGCATTTTAAATATGTATTCGGAATTTTGAAGACAACACAAATTTAAAGTTAGTCTACAAAAGGTTTAAAATAATCATTAAATAACCGATACTATTTAGGTTGTATTTATTTTGCTGGAAAAAAAATAACTTGCAAATTTTTCACATTTGAACACTTCACATTTGATGTGTTCGACAGAGCAAGTCATTCCATTTATTTACAGCAATTTAAATCCTTTCATGTAAATACTTTTTCATATATTATTAGTGGCCTATTCATTACCACACTCTCTTTTTTTTATGGACATTAATTGCCTCTTCAAAAATGATAACTTAGCAAAAATCTAGACTGCGATGCAAAAATATAGACTTAATTACCTTTATTTACCTAGTGTTTTTCATCTTCAAGTATTTAAAAGTGTGAAATAAAAATAATATTTGTTTGATCAAAACATATTTCAAGAATTCAGAAAACTGTATTTTCAATTGAAATCATAAAACAGAAACTGATTAAATTAGTCCAATTATAAATTCCAATTATAACAAGTACATATGCATATACAGTGGTCCAAAAAACTATATTTTTGTAGTTAATTACAACTACTTTATTATAAATGTAAATAATACAACTACTTTATTTAATATATAGTGATTAATTTCCTATCTTTAGAAGACGAACTTTGCTGGAGAACTTATTTCACACATAGGTTGAAAATGGTTTTGCATAAGGAAGAAATGGCACATTTAAACATGAATTATTAAGGAATATTAAGAAATATTTATTCATGTTTACGTAAGCGATCTTGTAATTCTAAACCATTTTTAATATATTATTTTTTTTAACCATCATCTTTATGTCTTTCTGAACAGTAAATATTTAAAAACTCTTGAAAATCATAAATTAAATCTTAGCAATTTAAATCATTTCATGTAAATACTTTTTTATATATTATTAGTGGCCTATTCATTTCCACACTCCCTTTTTTTATGGACATTAATTGCCTCTTCAAAAATGATATCTTAGCAAAAATCTAGACTGCGATGCAAAAATATAGACTTAGTTACCTTTATTTACCAAGTGTTTTTCATCTTCAAGTATTTAAAAGTGTGAAATAAAAATAATATTTGCTTGATCAAAACATATTTCAAGAATTATATATATTGACAAGGTTACAAGGTTGATATATATATATATATATATATATATATATATATATATATATATATATATATATATATATATATATATATATATATAGCAAAATAAATAAATACAAGAAAAAATAATAAATAAAAAAAAAATAAAAAAATTTGAGTGCTCCTCACACTATTGTATTGATATATTTTGCTTTGGCAATATTGATACAATATTAGAAAGCACTCTTTTTCGGATATAATCGTGTGGGCTGATGAAAAGATTATATCTTTTATTTTCCGGTTTTTTTTTTAAAAAAAACTTTATCTTTTTTTTTTTTTTATTATTATTATTTTTTATTTTATTAATTAATTGTTTTTCTTTCCCCAGTTGTTTCTCATTATTTCCCCCCCCCTCCTTTTTTCATTTGTCTGTAATTTACCTTTGTTTTTTTCTTCATTTTAAACTTATTTATATATATATATATATATATATATAGATAGATAGATAGATATTCTGTTTTGTCAATATGTATCAGAAAGGTAGGTAGGGAAGATTGATCTGAAGATCTGACTATTATAAAATTAACAAAGAAATTTTTTAGTAAAAATGTGCCATTTCTATGTGCAAATTCATTTCGGGTAGATCCATGGCTAAAATTATTTGCTAAACAATTTCTTTGTAAATTTATATAATTTTTCCATGTGCAAATCCATTTCGGGCAAATCCATGGCTAAATTTATTTACTAAATAAATATCTTTGTTAATTTATATAATTTTCCCATGTGCAAATCCGTTTCGGGTAGATCCAAGGCAAAAATTATTTACTGAACAATTTCTTTGTCAATTTATATAATTTTTCCATGTGCAAATCCATTTTTGAGCAAATCCGTGGCTAAAATTATGTGCAAAACAGGCAATTCATGTTTCTTTTTCTTTTCTGTTTTATATATTTTTTTTTCTTAAATAAATATTTATTTTCTATAATTATTAATTGTCATTTTCTTTGAATTATCCAGTATGATGTTATCTTGCGCACATCCATTTCGGGCCTATCCTTGGTAACTAACAAATTAAACGCACTTTAATACAAAAATCCTCTAGTTACGCTTTTATCTCAATTTGCGCTTTTGTTTTCACTTTCTGCAATCTGGCAATCTCGCTCAGAAAATATTTCAAATCATTTTTGAAAAATTTCCCGTTCATTTGATTTCGCTGCTCGCTTTTTTGATTTAATTTCATGCTTTATTCTGTTTTTACGTGAAATTTTTACTTATATATATTGGTATGTTTTATTTCGTATATATTTTTTTATATTTTTTATTTAATGTGTTCTATTTTCGTTTCAATTTTTGAATGCTCCTCACACTATGTGTGAGCTGATGAAGAGATGATATCTTTTCTTTATTTTGCTTTCCAGACTATTAGTAATTTTTCTTTAGAAAATTAGCAAATAAATTTTTTTAATTATTTTTGAAAAGTGTGTTTATTAATTTTCTTATCTTGTCATTATTTTTTTATTATTTTCCACATTTTTTCAATATTTTAACTTTTATATATATATATATATATATATATATATGTCACGACCAAAGCCCGAAGTCCGGCCACTTCGCGAATTGGCCATATGTAACAATACCAAATAAAGACTTCTATTGGATTCAAATAATATTTAACAAGGAATCTCGGTTCCAAACAGTCTTTACCTAGTATTCTCTTCCGGGTCTTTGGTTGTAGATAACTAAATTAACACCTATACTGAAAAATACTACACACTAGACGTTTAATAATTATATTTAATAATTAATCATAATAAAAAAGGGAAGGCTATTTACAGATTAAAAGAGTTGTACGTTGTTCACAAACAAATTCTAAGCTACACCACGCTGGTGGAGAAAAAAGTTCGTAATTGAATGTTTTTGTATTTGTCCACTAGGGGGGGGGATCAAGGCATTCTCAACACTCCCCTCTTTGAGTTCAGTAGAGTGATTAACTGAACTAAAAAAAAAGTCACAGCATCAGGGTTCAAATTTATCAGGAGCACGCACTTGTCTTCCAGCACGAGTTTGCAGCGGCGCACACTGATGAGGAGCTTGCTTTTTTAGTTGCTCAGTCAATTTTTCTTCAGTTGTTTTGTTGACTTCTAGAGGACAAAGTTTTTTCCAAGGACGGATTATGATTCCGGATTTGGTTTGCAACTTAGCAGTTCGGGCATGTCCATCTTTGCTTGGCAAAATCTTTAACATACGCCCGAGAGGCCACTGAATTCTGCTTACATTGTCATTCCAAATTATCACCTTTCTTAGTATTCTCTTCATCATGCCAATTAAATGTTCCCAAAATCCCCCATACCAGCGGGCAGACAGGGGCATGAAATTCCAGGTAATTGATGACAGATTTGATTCAGTCTTTAGCTTCTTCCAATCAATGCTTTTTAGAAGGTTTGTGTTCCAACGAAGTTAGTTCCGTTATCTGTATAGATAACTGACGGTCTTCCCCTTCGTGAGATAAATATTCTAAGTCCCAAAATTAAGTTTTCAGTGGAGAGGGCTGATAAGAGTTCCAAGTGAACAGCCCTAAATATAGCACAAGTCACCATCAAGATCCAAGTTTTTTGACCATCTTTCAGAATGAGAGGACCAGCCAGGTCAGCAGCTATAATTTCAAAGATGGCTGCATCCCTCACTCTATCTGCTGGAAAAAGACCATCTGGTACATTGGGAGGCTTAGAATGAAAACGTTTGCAGATGACACAAGATTTTATGGCATTTCTTATAGTTTTTCGACTTTTCAAGATTCCAAAATTCTTCACGTAATGTGGACATCAGTAATTGAATTCCACAATGTCCTAATTGCTCATGTTTCCAATAAATCAGATTTTTAACCAGAGTATAATCTGAGGGAAGAACTATTGGAAGACGAAAATTAAAATCATCTTCTCTCATAAATACCTTAGTTTTAATTCTGATCAGTCCTTCATCATCAATAATTGTTTTCAAAGAATTCAGTCTATTATTTTCATCGTTGGCAAAAGCATCCTTTTGGAGACACTTTAGAATTATTTTCTCAGCATTTTTCAATTATTTATTGTTGAGTTCTCCAATGGTTCTGTCCTTTTCTCTTTTCTTTGAATTTTCAACGAATCGAAAAATCCATCCGGTTATTCTCAACAATTTCAAATAAGATGAGTACTTGTAAAATTTTTCACTTTCCTTTACGTTAGTTGCAGTAACTATAGTTCTTCTTTTTTCTGTATTGATTGTATCGATATTTTGCAATATTTCGATCTTCGGCCATCTTACTTCAGGTTCTTTTAGAAAATCTGGACCATTCCACCATTCAGATTGAAGAAGAGTTTTTGCTGAGCAACCACGTGATGGTAAGTCAGCGATGTTTTTATTTGCAGGAACAAATTTCCATGAATTCGGGCAAGATAATCTTCGGATATCTCTGACTCTATTTTCCACAAATGTACCCCATGGTACATCAGTTCTAATCCAATATAAGGTATCCATGGAGTCGGTCCAATAGTGAGTTTCTACATCTTCGAGTTTCAGATCTTTTTTGACGGATTCTGCTAACCTTGCTCCAATGCAACATGCCAAAAGTTCTAGGCGAGGGATAGTTATGTTTTTTAACGGAGCTACTCGGAATCGAGCCTGGACTAACTGGCAGGCTACATCGCTCTCAAATTTAACTCTAAGGAAAACACAGGTGGCATAGGATTTTTTGCAAGCATCGCAGAAAACATGCAATGATAAACTTCCTTCCTTTGATTTTTCCACTTATGAAACTCTTTAACAATATTATCAGGCAACTTGCAGTCCCTTGAAACTTTGATTTTCCAGCATTCTTGTAAAATTATCTTGCGAATCAAGGTTAATGGTGCAGTAAACCCAACTGGATCAAATAGCTTGTGAGCTAATGAGGGAAAACTTCTTTTCGTTACAGGTTCATCTTTAAATTCCAATTTTCTTAAATCACAAGTTAAAGTATCTTTTTCTGTATTCCATAGCAATCCTAGCACAGGTACTTCTTTCATATTCAAAGTTTCAAATGGAAATTCGTCTTTGTCAGCAATGCTAGTGGAATAGCTGTTGTTACACCATCCTCTAAGATCAAATTTGGCTGATGCGAGTAGTTTACAAGATTCATTTCGAAAAAAGTCCAGTTCTTGAGAAGAATCGACACTGGCGATGCAGTTGTCCACATACATCGAGCTCTTAAGTTTAGTGGCTAGATCTTTAAGATGCAACTTTGGCTGATCCTCCCATGCCACTTAGCGATCTGGCCGGCCAACTCCCGAAATCAAGAAAAGATCGGTCATTGGCCAGTCAATCATAATAAGTTCAGAAATAAATATGTTTCAAAAAGTAGAAAAATATATTCTAAAATATTACTCAAAAAAACGATAAAATATAAGAATAACTACTCATAAATATGTATGAAATGATAGTTAACTATAACTCTAAACACAATAATGATAATTTTATTTTTAAAACTATGACAAAAATAATTATGCATTAAATAGAAAAAATTTTTCATTTCGAAAAAATATTTGACATAGCGAGGTTTTGAGAAGAAACTCTTTTGCATAGGAATTCAAATTAGCATTAGGTGGGTGTATAATGTCATGGAAAAAAATAATCCGACCATTAGAACAAAAGTTATTCAGGGTGATTCGTTTTTTTTTTTTTTTTTTTTTTTTTTTTTTTTTTTTTTTTTTTTTTTTTTTTGCTTTTTAAAAAAAAAAAAAAAAAAAAAAAAAAAACCCTGAATAACTTTTATTCTAATGATGGGATTTTCACGTACTAAGTGTCAATCTTAATGGTTCCTGGGGGTGACCACGAATATGCTAATTAATTAGTGCTAAATATTAATTAAGTTACGAAATCAGACACAAAAACGTACTTTCTCTGAATAAACATATATTTTGTTTTACATATTTGGATTCTTTACCTTCAAAATATAGGGGGTAGTGCTGGCAGAGTTTAGTGCGTTGTGGAAAATACTTGGCAAGCATAATGAGGAAGTCATCTTTGAACTAACAAGAACTTTTATTAAACAAGAGAAATCATAACTAAACTTAAACATCATAAAAGAAAACAATCCTCGAGAGTATTCTACTCTCCATAACATGAGGTAACTAAATTCAATCCATACAGTCATGAAAAATCACTAAATCCAATCTTGATTTGTCATATATATACAAGCATATTTATCATCCAATCAAAAAATAACATTTACATAACGAGGGTAGAAAACTTACACACTCAAAATTAATACTATGCAAATTCTGTCTTTAAATTATTTTTAAATGTTCGAACTCCCTCTTTCAGTGGTTTTTCGAACTCGTGATCTCTGACTCACCGTTCTTCTTTCTCGAACCTTGTTCTTTAAAATTCATAGTCTGACAGGTAGCCGCAATCTGGGAAATATGGTCCCCATAGTTTGGTCAGGAGAGCGATCCAAAGTTCGTACGCCTTAATGTTAATTTCACATTTTACGTTTTTAGTCATATTTTTAAAACTAATAAAGCAATTCAAAGAAAATTACGCCCACTCATAAAACTCATTTACCCAAAGATAATTTCATGAAAAAACTAATTTTAAATATTTATTAATTACTTTTTATTATTTAATTAAATTGAGGATGAAAAAATTTTGAATTATAAGATATGAATTTTTTTATCCCATATTAATCTACATATTTTTCAACTGAAAAATCTAAAGTTTCCACTGTTTTTATTTATTAGAAGCTGAGAAAAATTAAAATTAATTATTTTTAAAAAATTATTTGGTGACAATAAAGAAATAATTAAATGGGGTGATTAATATTAAAATTAGATAAACTTGCGAGGAACTTGACTTCGCGCACGTAGCGTAAAATTTCATTCATACAGGTAATTTTTTCGCCAATGATCGTTTGCTAATCTTTTTATTTTTATTTCTTTCAAACTGTAAAATACGATGTTTCTATTTTAGTCATGTTTCTTTTTTAATAAATTATTTGCAATTTAGTAAAGAAATTTGAATAAAACATTTTTAATAAAAAACACTTTATTCAACGAATGTTTAGTTTTATAAAAGCGTGCTTTTTATAGAATATGATTATACACCAGATTGTGCTTATTTAATGTGATTATTTTTTATTTTTTGATTTTGTTTTTCAATAACTGATACAATTTCAATAATATACATACGTATGCATAGATTTGGAATAATATATTTATCAATTTCTTGAATATATATTTTATAATTATTAATACGAATGCGTAGTCAACATTTTTAAGCATCTTAAAACTTCTTTACATCTTATTTATCGCCTAAATCTTAAAATAAATTTGTAAATTACCTGCCTGCGCGTGTTTCGCAGAATTATTTTTCTAACTTTTTAATTAAATTTTAACGTTTCTCAAAATCTTATTATTTGATCAGTTTTGTGTGCGAGCAGCGCCCTCTGTGTAAGCAACGAGAACTAGTTAGTGTATTAACAACCTCGAAAGAGGCAAGTGTATGAATTCAATGTGTAAAGCAAATAAAAAAACAGTCCGCTGCGTCAATATGTGTTTTGAGTTCTGTGTTAAGAGAAATAACATGGTCCTTACCCAGAGGGTAAGCGATCTATGGACGAGCGAATTTTGTGAAAATTAAGCTAAAGTTAGTAAAAAGGATTCAGTGAAATGTGTACGTGTGCTATTGTACGTGTACGTGTGCTGAAACTAAGTGCGTCTAACAGCGATCTGAGAAGGTAGGTGAAAGTTAAATTTATATTTACGTGAATTAAACTATAAACATGTCTTTGACTAAATTAAAGAAAGACGAGTTAAAACTCGTCGCAGAAGAATTAAACTGCACTGTACCGGAGTGTGCAAAAATTGACGATTTAAGAACTTTAATTGAAAACAGCGAAGTTTATAAAACAGATCAAGAGTAATTTAAATGCGCACTGGATTATGCTATAGAGGAAGTAAAAAATAAAAAGTCCGACAGTGAATCTAAATTAGAACTTGAGCGAATTAAATTAGCACAATTAGAAAAACAATTAGCGCTAGCTAATGTTCAAAATGAATTACCGCATAATTCCGTCCTCGCAAAAGAAAGTGTTTCCGAGAATCCGAATAACATTAATATCGAAACTTTATTAAAATCGGTAAAAACCTTAACTATACCAGTACCCTCACGAGTAGAATCATATAATTTATTTTTTCAGTCCCTGGAAAAAGCATTCAAAACAAAAGAGGTTCCCGAACAATTTAAATGCGAAATTCTTTTAAATATTTTAGGTGAGGGAGCTAACAATTTAATGGTTCACATTTCCGAAGAAGAGTTAACTAATTACAATAAACTCAAAGATTTAGTGCTAAAAGAATTTTTCCTTACACCACAAGAATGCTTTAATAAATTCCAAAGAGCACAAAAAATAGGTTCAGAGAATTATGTACAATTTTCGTCAAGGCTAAGTGCGACGTTTGAATATTATTGTCAATTACGTAATGTAAATGATTTTAAATCCGTCTGGGAGTTAATAGTATCGGATAAAATAATGAGTACTCTCGATAGAGAATTGATGACTCATATTAGTGTAAAACAGGGGGAAAAGTATTTTAAACCACATGAATTAGGGCGTGAGTGTGATATTTATTTATCATCGAAAGGCAAAAACAAAAATGAAACATTTTCGAAATCTTTCAGTGGAAATACTAAGCGTTACGAATTTAATAAACAAAACAGAGTTAATAATTCGAGTGTACAGAGAGGAGCAACAAATGTATTTTTATCTGAAATAAAAAATGATAACTGTGTATTATGTAAAAACAATGAGTCTCATGCTTTGCAATTTTGCCCACAATTCAAAAGAATGTCTGTACATGATAGAGTAGAGTTTGTAAAAAATAATAGACTTTGTTTTAAGTGCTTTTCCCCCAGATGCGAAGTTAATATATGCAGAATGAGAAACTGCTTTCTATGTAAAAAGGCTCATCACAAACTTTTACATTATCAGAGAGAAATTAAAAACAATTCCTCCCCTCCAAATGTGGCGCTAATTAACGATCAAAATAAATCACAAACAACCGCGTAAGTGCTGAATCATTCGATCCGAGATTTGTTTTAAAAACAAATGCTTATTAAGTACCGCATTAATCCTCGTAAAGGATAAATATTCAGAATGGAAGTTGTGTAGAGCGTTACTTGATTCTGGGAGTGAGACCTGTCTGATTTCGAATGAATGCGCTAATAAATTGCAACTTAAGAGTGAAAAAATAAATACCATGATTTCTTGTATAAACGATACTTCTATGATGGTGAATGGGTGAGTTAAAGTGGCGATTTCAAATAAAAACAAATCGTTTGAAAGAGAATTAGATATGCTCATAGTTAAAAAAATCACAGAATTTATTCCGAATAAAACTTTAAATATAAATGTTGATTTTTCAAATTTCGTGGAATTAGCAGATGGCACTTTTAATATTCCGGGGAAAATAAATTTATTATTGGGTGCAAATATATTTTACGAGTTGATAAAGTCGGAAAGAATTAAAATAAAAAATTCGCAATTGCTTTTGGTTAATAGTGTATTTGGGTATGTAGTAACCGGAAATTTAGATTCAATAAATGAAACAAAGGTTTACTGCGGTCTGATTCGTGATGAGGACTTAAATAAAACATTAGAGAAATTGTGGCAAATAAAGAATGTAGAGGAAACAATAACAAAGAGTAAAGAAAATTTAATTTGCGAGAAACACTTTGCGGATACTCATTTTAAAACTAGGGAAGGGAAATATGTTGTTTCAATGCCCCTAACGGAAGATCCCTCATGTTTAGGAAACTCAAAAGATATAGCCCTCAAACGTCTCAGATCGCTGTGGAATCGCTTAGCTAAAGTTGAAATTTATTTAAATTAATATCGTGATTTCTTAAAAGAATATGAAAATATGGGACACATGAGAGAGGTTACTAAAGAAATTGAACCAGAAGTAACATATTATGCTACACAGGAATCTATCGTCCAGAAAAGTCCACGACAAAACTTTGTGTTGTATTTAATTGTTCTTCAGTAACTGATGAGGGAATATCTCTTAATGATATTCAGTATAATGGAGAAGTGATTCAGGAGGACTTATACGCTCAAATTCTAAGGTTCCGCACATATGCATATACCTTTACTGCTGATATCAAAATGATGTATCAAACTATTTTAATCAATCCAAATCAGTGTAATCTTCAGAGAATCGTTTGGTGTAAAAATGAAGATGAACCGCCTAAAATATAAGAACTAACTACCGTTACTTACGGCATGGTTAGCGCACCTTACTTAGCGCAAACAAAGCTTAAACAGCTCTCAGTTGACGAACAAATCAATTTTCCCATGGCTGCTCCCGTCCTACGAAATAATTTCTATATGGATGACTGTTTGTGAGGCGCTGACACATTAGAGGAGGCAATTGAGCTCAAGCAACAATTAAAAGGAATTTTGCAAAGTGCTGACATGAAACTACACAAGCTCTGCGCCAATCACGTGAAATTAGCACCAGATTCTGAATGTGATTATAATTTTGCAACGTTAATAGAGACAAAAACTTTAGGTGTATCCTGGAAACCAATTTTAGATTGTTTTCTATTCAGAGTAAAGGTTTGATTGGAGAGTTCTTACACAAAACGTGACGTTTTGTCCACTATTGCCAAGCTCTTCGACCCGATTGGTCTAATGCCACCGGTAATAGCAAAGGCAAAGATTTTCTTTCAGCGTTTGTGGAGAACAAAAATGGACTGGAATGACTCTTTACCAGATGAAGAATATCGAGAGTGGCATCAATTTCTAGCGTCTTTAAAGAGCATCAACAATATAGAGATTCCTAGACGCATCTTCATCAATATTCCAAAAAGTTTAGAAATCCATGGTTTCGCTGATGCATCGCAGCAATGTTATGGTGCAGCAGTCTACTGCAAATCTAAAAATTCAATGAATGAGACTTTGGTTAGTTTGATAACGAGCAAATCAAGAGTTGCACCTATAAAAAGTCGAACTATCCCAAGACTTGAGTTATGTGCTGCTGTTCTTCTGTCAAAACTTGTGAAACGAGTTGTTGCTGCGCTAAAGTTAGAAACTGTTGAAATATACCTTTGGACAGACTCTATGATAGTTCTAGCTTGGCTTCAAAAAGAACCCATAGACTTAAAAACTTTTGTTCAAAACAGAGTGGCCACAATACAAGTGCTATTTCCTAATCAGCGATGGAGACATGTACCAACTGATGAAAATCCAGCAGACTTAGTTTCACGAGGTATCGACCCTGATAAACTTCTGCATAACCACTTGTGGTGGCAAGGGCCGAAGTTTCTTGCAGAGATTGACTATCCAAATCGACCTATAAATTGTAGTGAAAAACATGATGAGTATTATTCAGAACTGAAGAACTCTAACAATGGAGGCTTTGAGGACTTTCCATCAGTGCTTAATATCCATACTAATAATTTTAGAAATGATTTAATTAATTTAAGCAATAACTATTTTAAGTGTTATGAATTTTCTTTTTAGGTTCGTGGAAATTGTAAAAACGAAGTAGAAATCAACGGGTCCATTAACAACAAGGGAGTATGAAAGAGCAGAAATCTTTCTGGTAAAAAAGGTTCAGGAACAAGTATTTTCTTTTGAAATAAAAAGTATTAAACGATCTGGAAGTGTACCATCAAACAGTAAGTTAAAAACTCTTAGTCCCTTTTTGGATGACAACGACGTTTTAAGAGTTGGTGGTCGCTTAGGTAATACAGAATTTAATTTCAATGAAAAGCATCAGGTAATTTTACCCAAGAATAATAAGTTAACTTTAATAATAATAGAATATTTTCATAAAAAATATTTACATGTAGGAGTTGTATCTCTACTTAATCATATTCGTGAAAAGTTTTGGCTCTGAAGTGGTTGATCAGTGTTGTAGAAAAATTGTCTATAATTGTATAACTTGTTTTAAAGCAAAACCAATAGTGTCAAGTAAGTAAATGGGCAATTTGCCAAAGGAAAGGCTTGTACCTGATTATCCATTTAATTGTTCAAGTGTTGATTTCAGTGGTCCTTTTTTCATTCAGTGGTCCTTTTTCAAGAATAGAGGACAACGTAAAGGAAATTTGTATAAAGTGTATATATGTATATTTGTTTGTTTTGAGTTTAAGGCTGTACATATCGAGTTAGTTTCTGATTTAACATCGGAAGCATTTATTGCCACGTTGAAAAGGTTTACGGCTCGAAGAGGAAAATGTGCAAAATTGTTTTCAGACAATGCTACAAATTTTGTGGGAGCTAACAATGAGATTAAAAAGCTTCATGAAATGGTTAGGAAACCAGACGAAAGTTTAGCTGCTTATTTAGCAGCAGAAGGAATTGAATGGAAATTCATTCCGCCCAGATCTCCCAACTTTGGTGGCCTTTGGGAGGCAGCAATAAAATCGTGTAAATATCACCCAAAAAGAGTTGTAAAAGGGATAAACTTAACTTACGAAGAACTTCATAAGGTTACTGTGCAAATCGAGGGAATTATGAATTCCCGGCCTCTTTGTCCCCTATTAGCCAATGATAACGATTTTGAAGTTCTTACCACTGCACACTTTTTATTATCTTTAAATTCTATTGAAGAGCCAGATTTAACAAAATATAAAGAAAGTAATCTCAAAAAATTGAAAAAAATAACAAGAGTAGTTCAATTAATGTGGAAATTTTGGAGTCGTAACTATTTAAACCAATTGCAACAACGAGGCAAATGGATGTTTCAAAGAAATAATGTTAAAATAGGAGATTTGGTAGTGATAATTGAAGAAAATTTACCAACCTATAAATAGGCATTGGGCAGGATTGTTGAACTGTACTATGGTGAGGACAAAAAAATTCGTGTTGTTAAAGTTAAAACACAACATAATACTATTAAAACAGCTATCTCTAAAATATGTGTTCTACCAATGCCAGATCATTAAATTTATAATTGATTGAATGTGTTATATATTTAGTATTTTGTTTATTGATATAAAATTGGTTGATTAATAATGTGTGTATAAAATTAATAATAATAGCATGCAAATCTATTTGTTTATGTTTATTGCATTGTAAACTGTGGTGTTAATTGCATTTAGTGATTTATGTTATTGAGAATAGCAATGGTTAATTGTGTGAAATGTTAAAAGAGTAAAAGTGTAAATGAAGTCACTTATGAGTGAATTGAGTATAACAATGATTGCCTCGTTGAACCAGTGCAATGTGGGGCGGTATGTTCAGTTTTGTGTGCGAGCAGCGCCCTCTGTGTAAGCAACGAGAACTAGTTAGTGTATTAACAACCTCGAAAGAGGCAAGTGTATGAATTCAATGTGTAAAGCAAATAAAAAAACAGTCCGCTGCGTCAATATGTGTTTTGAGTTCTGTGTTAAGAGAAATAACATGGTCCTTACCCAGAGGGTAAGCGATCTATGGACGAGCGAATTTTGTGAAAATTAAGCTAAAGTTAGTAAAAAGGATTCAGTGAAATGTGTACGTGTGCTATTGTACGTGTACGTGTGCTGAAACTAAGTGCGTCTAACAGCGATCTGAGAAGGTAGGTGAAAGTTAAATTTATATTTACGTGAATTAAACTATAAACATGTCTTTGACTAAATTAAAGAAAGACGAGTTAAAACTCGTCGCAGAAGAATTAAACTGCACTGTACCGGAGTGTGCAAAAATTGACGATTTAAGAACTTTAATTGAAAACAGCGAAGTTTATAAAACAGATCAAGAGTAATTTAAATGCGCACTGGATTATGCTATAGAGGAAGTAAAAAATAAAAAGTCCGACAGTGAATCTAAATTAGAACTTGAGCGAATTAAATTAGCACAATTAGAAAAACAATTAGCGCTAGCTAATGTTCAAAATGAATTACCGCATAATTCCGTCCTCGCAAAAGAAAGTGTTTCCGAGAATCCGAATAACATTAATATCGAAACTTTATTAAAATCGGTAAAAACCTTAACTATACCAGTACCCTCACGAGTAGAATCATATAATTTATTTTTTCAGTCCCTGGAAAAAGCATTCAAAACAAAAGAGGTTCCCGAACAATTTAAATGCGAAATTCTTTTAAATATTTTAGGTGAGGGAGCTAACAATTTAATGGTTCACATTTCCGAAGAAGAGTTAACTAATTACAATAAACTCAAAGATTTAGTGCTAAAAGAATTTTTCCTTACACCACAAGAATGCTTTAATAAATTCCAAAGAGCACAAAAAATAGGTTCAGAGAATTATGTACAATTTTCGTCAAGGCTAAGTGCGACGTTTGAATATTATTGTCAATTACGTAATGTAAATGATTTTAAATCCGTCTGGGAGTTAATAGTATCGGATAAAATAATGAGTACTCTCGATAGAGAATTGATGACTCATATTAGTGTAAAACAGGGGGAAAAGTATTTTAAACCACATGAATTAGGGCGTGAGTGTGATATTTATTTATCATCGAAAGGCAAAAACAAAAATGAAACATTTTCGAAATCTTTCAGTGGAAATACTAAGCGTTACGAATTTAATAAACAAAACAGAGTTAATAATTCGAGTGTACAGAGAGGAGCAACAAATGTATTTTTATCTGAAATAAAAAATGATAACTGTGTATTATGTAAAAACAATGAGTCTCATGCTTTGCAATTTTGCCCACAATTCAAAAGAATGTCTGTACATGATAGAGTAGAGTTTGTAAAAAATAATAGACTTTGTTTTAAGTGCTTTTCCCCCAGATGCGAAGTTAATATATGCAGAATGAGAAACTGCTTTCTATGTAAAAAGGCTCATCACAAACTTTTACATTATCAGAGAGAAATTAAAAACAATTCCTCCCCTCCAAATGTGGCGCTAATTAACGATCAAAATAAATCACAAACAACCGCGTAAGTGCTGAATCATTCGATCCGAGATTTGTTTTAAAAACAAATGCTTATTAAGTACCGCATTAATCCTCGTAAAGGATAAATATTCAGAATGGAAGTTGTGTAGAGCGTTACTTGATTCTGGGAGTGAGACCTGTCTGATTTCGAATGAATGCGCTAATAAATTGCAACTTAAGAGTGAAAAAATAAATACCATGATTTCTTGTATAAACGATACTTCTATGATGGTGAATGGGTGAGTTAAAGTGGCGATTTCAAATAAAAACAAATCGTTTGAAAGAGAATTAGATATGCTCATAGTTAAAAAAATCACAGAATTTATTCCGAATAAAACTTTAAATATAAATGTTGATTTTTCAAATTTCGTGGAATTAGCAGATGGCACTTTTAATATTCCGGGGAAAATAAATTTATTATTGGGTGCAAATATATTTTACGAGTTGATAAAGTCGGAAAGAATTAAAATAAAAAATTCGCAATTGCTTTTGGTTAATAGTGTATTTGGGTATGTAGTAACCGGAAATTTAGATTCAATAAATGAAACAAAGGTTTACTGCGGTCTGATTCGTGATGAGGACTTAAATAAAACATTAGAGAAATTGTGGCAAATAAAGAATGTAGAGGAAACAATAACAAAGAGTAAAGAAAATTTAATTTGCGAGAAACACTTTGCGGATACTCATTTTAAAACTAGGGAAGGGAAATATGTTGTTTCAATGCCCCTAACGGAAGATCCCTCATGTTTAGGAAACTCAAAAGATATAGCCCTCAAACGTCTCAGATCGCTGTGGAATCGCTTAGCTAAAGTTGAAATTTATTTAAATTAATATCGTGATTTCTTAAAAGAATATGAAAATATGGGACACATGAGAGAGGTTACTAAAGAAATTGAACCAGAAGTAACATATTATGCTACACAGGAATCTATCGTCCAGAAAAGTCCACGACAAAACTTTGTGTTGTATTTAATTGTTCTTCAGTAACTGATGAGGGAATATCTCTTAATGATATTCAGTATAATGGAGAAGTGATTCAGGAGGACTTATACGCTCAAATTCTAAGGTTCCGCACATATGCATATACCTTTACTGCTGATATCAAAATGATGTATCAAACTATTTTAATCAATCCAAATCAGTGTAATCTTCAGAGAATCGTTTGGTGTAAAAATGAAGATGAACCGCCTAAAATATAAGAACTAACTACCGTTACTTACGGCATGGTTAGCGCACCTTACTTAGCGCAAACAAAGCTTAAACAGCTCTCAGTTGACGAACAAATCAATTTTCCCATGGCTGCTCCCGTCCTACGAAATAATTTCTATATGGATGACTGTTTGTGAGGCGCTGACACATTAGAGGAGGCAATTGAGCTCAAGCAACAATTAAAAGGAATTTTGCAAAGTGCTGACATGAAACTACACAAGCTCTGCGCCAATCACGTGAAATTAGCACCAGATTCTGAATGTGATTATAATTTTGCAACGTTAATAGAGACAAAAACTTTAGGTGTATCCTGGAAACCAATTTTAGATTGTTTTCTATTCAGAGTAAAGGTTTGATTGGAGAGTTCTTACACAAAACGTGACGTTTTGTCCACTATTGCCAAGCTCTTCGACCCGATTGGTCTAATGCCACCGGTAATAGCAAAGGCAAAGATTTTCCTTCAGCGTTTGTGGAGAACAAAAATGGACTGGAATGACTCTTTACCAGATGAAGAATATCGAGAGTGGCATCAATTTCTAGCGTCTTTAAAGAGCATCAACAATATAGAGATTCCTAGACGCATCTTCATCAATATTCCAAAAAGTTTAGAAATCCATGGTTTCGCTGATGCATCGCAGCAATGTTATGGTGCAGCAGTCTACTGCAAATCTAAAAATTCAATGAATGAGACTTTGGTTAGTTTGATAACGAGCAAATCAAGAGTTGCACCTATAAAAAGTCGAACTATCCCAAGACTTGAGTTATGTGCTGCTGTTCTTCTGTCAAAACTTGTGAAACGAGTTGTTGCTGCGCTAAAGTTAGAAACTGTTGAAATATACCTTTGGACAGACTCTATGATAGTTCTAGCTTGGCTTCAAAAAGAACCCATAGACTTAAAAACTTTTGTTCAAAACAGAGTGGCCACAATACAAGTGCTATTTCCTAATCAGCGATGGAGACATGTACCAACTGATGAAAATCCAGCAGACTTAGTTTCACGAGGTATCGACCCTGATAAACTTCTGCATAACCACTTGTGGTGGCAAGGGCCGAAGTTTCTTGCAGAGATTGACTATCCAAATCGACCTATAAATTGTAGTGAAAAACATGATGAGTATTATTCAGAACTGAAGAACTCTAACAATGGAGGCTTTGAGGACTTTCCATCAGTGCTTAATATCCATACTAATAATTTTAGAAATGATTTAATTAATTTAAGCAATAACTATTTTAAGTGTTATGAGTTTTCTTTTTAGGTTCGTGGAAATTGTAAAAACGAAGTAGAAATCAACGGGTCCATTAACAACAAGGGAGTATGAAAGAGCAGAAATCTTTCTGGTAAAAAAGGTTCAGGAACAAGTATTTTCTTTTGAAATAAAAAGTATTAAACGATCTGGAAGTGTACCATCAAACAGTAAGTTAAAAACTCTTAGTCCCTTTTTGGATGACAACGACGTTTTAAGAGTTGGTGGTCGCTTAGGTAATACAGAATTTAATTTCAATGAAAAGCATCAGGTAATTTTACCCAAGAATAATAAGTTAACTTTAATAATAATAGAATATTTTCATAAAAAATATTTACATGTAGGAGTTGTATCTCTACTTAATCATATTCGTGAAAAGTTTTGGCTCTGAAGTGGTTGATCAGTGTTGTAGAAAAATTGTCTATAATTGTATAACTTGTTTTAAAGCAAAACCAATAGTGTCAAGTCAGTAAATGGGCAATTTGCCAAAGGAAAGGCTTGTACCTGATTATCCATTTAATTGTTCAAGTGTTGATTTCAGTGGTCCTTTTTTCATTCAGTGGTCCTTTTTCAAGAATAGAGGACAACGTAAAGGAAATTTGTATAAAGTGTATATATGTATATTTGTTTGTTTTGAGTTTAAGGCTGTACATATCGAGTTAGTTTCTGATTTAACATCGGAAGCATTTATTGCCACGTTGAAAAGGTTTACGGCTCGAAGAGGAAAATGTGCAAAATTGTTTTCAGACAATGCTACAAATTTTGTGGGAGCTAACAATGAGATTAAAAAGCTTCATGAAATGGTTAGGAAACCAGACGAAAGTTTAGCTGCTTATTTAGCAGCAGAAGGAATTGAATGGAAATTCATTCCGCCCAGATCTCCCAACTTTGGTGGCCTTTGGGAGGCAGCAATAAAATCGTGTAAATATCACCCAAAAAGAGTTGTAAAAGGGATAAACTTAACTTACGAAGAACTTCATAAGGTTACTGTGCAAATCGAGGGAATTATGAATTCCCGGCCTCTTTGTCCCCTATTAGCCAATGATAACGATTTTGAAGTTCTTACCACTGCACACTTTTTATTATCTTTAAATTCTATTGAAGAGCCAGATTTAACAAAATATAAAGAAAGTAATCTCAAAAAATTGAAAAAAATAACAAGAGTAGTTCAATTAATGTGGAAATTTTGGAGTCGTAACTATTTAAACCAATTGCAACAACGAGGCAAATGGATGTTTCAAAGAAATAATGTTAAAATAGGAGATTTGGTAGTGATAATTGAAGAAAATTTACCAACCTATAAATAGGCATTGGGCAGGATTGTTGAACTGTACTATGGTGAGGACAAAAAAATTCGTGTTGTTAAAGTTAAAACACAACATAATACTATTAAAACAGCTATCTCTAAAATATGTGTTCTACCAATGCCAGATCATTAAATTTATAATTGATTGAATGTGTTATATATTTAGTATTTTGTTTATTGATATAAAATTGGTTGATTAATAATGTGTGTATAAAATTAATAATAATAGCATGCAAATCTATTTGTTTATGTTTATTGCATTGTAAACTGTGGTGTTAATTGCATTTAGTGATTTATGTTATTGAGAATAGCAATGGTTAATTGTGTGAAATGTTAAAAGAGTAAAAGTGTAAATGAAGTCACTTATGAGTGAATTGAGTATAACAATGATTGCCTCGTTGAACCAGTGCAATGTGGGGCGGTATGTTCAGTTTTGTGTGCGAGCAGCGCCCTCTGTGTAAGCAACGAGAACTAGTTAGTGTATTAACAACCTCGAAAGAGGCAAGTGTGTGAATTCAATGTGTAAAGCAAATAAAAAAAAACAGTCCGCTGCGTCAATATGTGTTTTGAGTTCTGTGTTAAGAGAAATAACATTATTTATGCTACCATATAAATTATTTTCCATTAATATACTAATCAATTGTTTTAGTACTTTAATTTATGTTTTCTCTTGAAATAAAATTACTTTTTAACTCATTGTTAATTTTTATTGAAAGAAAACTTAGAATTATTACCAGCTAGCCGAGAATTAAATCTTGTTAAGAAATTAAAAATATTCTACTGATCAATATCATTAGATGCAGAACACCTGACTATTTAATAATCATACTATTGTTTTCGAAAAATGAAGATAAATTATTAATTTTCCTTTTTTTATTGTTTACTATTTATTTGAGTAATAAAAAGTAAATGCGTATGTGAGCAGAGCAAAAAGAAAGCAATAGATTGTTTCGTTTTTTTAAATGAACAAAACACTATGGACATAAAATTTTATTTTGTCGATCAAAGTTATGCCCGCTGCTAACTTAAAGAAAGTTACCTTTTTCTTTTAAAAAGTTGAAAATATCTGCTTAAAAAGTTGTTTATATTATTTCTCAACTTTTGCACAATTCAAAAAAATATTGCTATATCAGGAAAATGTTTGATATGCCTTGTTTCGTTAAACAACTACTAAAATACAAAAATTATAAAAAGATTCGAAAAACATGCTATTTTTAGAATCATCATCTCAAAAATTGTTCTTTTTCTAACATTAGGATTTTTTCTACTTAAATAACCTATAATAATAGTTTTAATGCATGTTTTGAAGAAATAATGAATGCAAATTTGGATCTAATATTTCGTAATAAGGAAACAAGAATATTAATAATTCATTGATAATTGTTTCATTGCACCGAAGTAGTTAATTCTTTTCGGAGCAATCGGCCTTGCAACTATTTAACTTTGACTCTTTGAAATAGGAGTCATCTCATGCATGTCATTCGACTTTAAAATTTCAAATATAAAATGTAAAAATTACAAGAATGCGTAAGCTGGCTTTAATTAATAATAAAAAACTGACAAAATCGTTGGCAAAAGAAGTTATCTCATGAAAAAAATGTCAGAGTTAAAATTTGTAACAAGTGTTACTCTTATTTAATTTAGCGTATTATAAACCTAAATTTTCTTTTCTTTTAATTTTTTAAATTATTTTTTTAATAAACTAACGAAATGAGTATGTAAATAATATCCATTCATTTTACTAGAAACCAAGTTTAATTAGTATCATTCGGAAAAAATATGAAGACCAAATTCTTGAGCTCAGGTGTAGGGTAGTAGGATATTTCATGCATGTTCAGTAGTTTCAAGAGTGAAATCTTATATTAGAAGGCAGCTAACTTCTATAAAAATTCTAATTCAGAAAAATACTTGTTATTTTACAAATGTTATAAAGCATGTGTATTTTTAAATGGTTATTTATATAATTTTCACATTGGCTATTAGTTTTCCGTTGATGAAGCAAAACGAAGACTCTAGTAAGCAGCCAAAAACTAAATCATTATGAATTATTATCTTTCAATTTTTTTTTTTTTTTTTTTTTTTGAATTCTCTAACCTTGCTATTTAAACTCTATGATCCGCTGTAATATGTTTTTGTTTGAGTCAAAATATCGGCATATTTTATATTTTTTTACAATTTACATACATCAACATACTTCAAGAAATTAACATTTTTAAAAATTTGAACTAATTTTTTCAAAGAGCGAATCTCTAACAATACTTCGGCGAATCACGAAAAAATAATTTAGCACAACTTTCCGAGAACATCAGACGTCGAAAAGTGTGCGTGGAAACTTTAGCTGTAAAATGCAAAGACGTTGATAAAACCATTGTCGTAAGTGCAAAGTTTTTCATTTATATATTAATAAGCAATTATATCATATTAGCGTTAAAAAAATTTTAAAATTAATAACAAATAAACGGAAAATGAAAAAAAATACACTGTGGGGCTACTTTGTGCAAAGTTTCATTCGTCTTTTTTTTTCGACAGAAAAATGGTCAGACGTTATAAAAAAAATACCTGGAACGAGAAACTACCGTGATTACACTTTAGAAAAGCTGCAACAATGTTTGCAAGCAGTTGCTGGTAGTATGTCGATTGCAAAAGCTTCTCGGAAGTACAAAACCCACTCTCTCTAATAAAATTCACAAGAAACACGTGAAACGTCCTGGTAAACTATTATTTTTCTTCTACAAAGATTTTTATAATGAATTAATCAAACGATTTAACACATAAAAATATATTTTAAAGGACATAAAGTGATTTTGACAGAAACTGAAGAGCAAGTTCTGTCTATGTATTGTGCACTTCTCGCCAAATGGGGTGTACCTTTGCAACTTTTTGATCTAAGGCTCATCACCAAACGATACCTTGACCGCACAAACAGTAAGGTTCCCGATTTCGAGGCTAAATCGAGGATTTCAAATTTTTTGAAATAAACATTCTTTTTAAGAAAAAATTCTTCATAAAAAATGGTTTTTTAACGCTGAAAATTATTTTCAAACTAATATCTTTAAATATATTGATGGTTTTGTTATTAAAAATGTCCACAATTAACTTTTTTAACAATTTTATTTCAATAATTTTACTAAAAACATGATTATTAAACTGAATTCCTATCGCTGCACAAAGTAGCTCCACTTGGGGGCTTCTTTGTGCAAGGTATGATTTGATTTATTATTTGTAAATATTACATACAAATAATGCCAATATTTATCAAATTCACTCGCCTGAGTCCAGTTATGAATATAATATCGATACATTTTACTAAAGTTTGAATTAACGTAGTTTTTTTACATGTCAAAGTTCAAAAACTACGAAATCCTGCACAAAGTAGCCCCACATGACGGTACTATATTTGCAATGTTCAAAATGCTTAAAAGGTATGCACTTAAATCCTATAGGAAGTAATTCATACATTTTGATTCTATTTATAGTTTTCTATTAATTAAGCCACAGATTATTTAACCAAAGAATGTCACTGACATATTTTTCAAAAAGTTCAATTATTAATTTAACTCAGTAAAACTTTAAAGAGTTATCTACCACAAATGCATTAAGTTTCAGATAATTTCTTTTGTTAAACATTTTTACCTTATATAATTGGTCGATAGAATAGTTCCTACCAACAGCATTAATTTTTAAATATTGTTGCTAAACTATTTTTTCATCTATAATTTCTGCGACCATCTTCTAATAATTTCAGAAAATAAAAAAATACCAATGAAAGGATTTGTTTGCATAAATGCTGGAAATAGTTAAGGGTAGAGGGGTCTCATTATTTTCTCTAATTCAACAATTAAAACTAGTAAAATTCTCATTAAAATTAGCAAATCTCTAAATAATCTACAACTGCAAAATACAACGATAAAATCTAAGTAAAATTGACTGCACTTCTGATGAATTTTAATTTTTTCAAAGATTTGAAACTCTTATATATTTTTTTTATTTTTTTTTTATTATTTTTTTTTTTTTGACTTTTCATTTAAAAATTTAAATTAAGAACACTATGGTATCAGTATCGATCGTAATTATAAAGTTATCATTAAATTTAAAATTCAATTTTTGAAATTAAATATTGAATGTTGTGGTGAATGTAAACATAATAAAATGCATCCTTTTAGTTTCGCCCCCACATTTTTTACTTCTTCAGGACCTTACGAACTCTTCTTAAAATGACGCTATCGTATCAGATGTCAGTAGTGATGGTGAGACTAGTAAAATAAGTTTTTAAATATAGGAATAAAACAAAGAAACTTTAGTAACCATATTTGGTGATGAATAAGTAACTCATCGCAATCGAAGAGCTTAGGGAAAAAATATGTTTGCAAAAGTCAGTTTCTGAATTTGCACATAAGGATGCTATTTGCAAATCCTACTTATTTAAGAAAAACATGTAACCTAAATATTTGTCAGAATGAAATGACCTTTAACAATAAAATAAAAATGCAAGCAAAAATTTACTCTTATACTATTATTTATATATATATATATATATATATATATATAGAACTCATAAAATAAGTTCAAAATGTAGATAAAACAAGGAAAAAATTACAGAACAATGAAAAAAAGGGGAAAAATATAAAAATATAAAAATTAAAAAAAATAACAAGAACCGGGAGAGGAAAAAAAGGACAAAAAATTTTTTTTACAAAAATCCGAAAAATAAAAGATATTATCTTTTCATCAGCCCACACGATTATATCCGCAAAAAAGAGTGCTTTCTAATATTACGGATATAATCGTGTGGACTGATGAAGAAATTATATCTTCTATTTTCCGGATTTTTTAAAAAAAAATTTTTGTCCTTTTTCTCCCGGGATTTTTTGTTATTTTTATTATTTTTATTTTTTTCCCCTTTTTTCATTGTTCTGTAATTTTTCCCTTGTTTATATATATATATATATGTATATATATTTCAATTTCATCGAAAAGGAATATCGTGAATTTTATAAAACCTTCTGATTGCGCATCAGAATCATGCCCCAAATTTTTTGCAGGATCTCTTTTTTTCTTTTCCTTACCTGAAAAACTTGAACTGAGGTGTAAAAGCAATTAGTCCTACAACTCTTCATAAATCATAAATTTATAATAACTTAAGTAAATTTGATTTTAGTACAGCATTTTTATGCAAATAACATCTTTAAAAAAAAAAGTCAGATAATAAGTTCAACGTTTACATTTTGAAATATTGGAAAATCAAAAATAATTTCATTTTCATTTCTTCATTTTAAATTCAAATTTTATTTTCAAAGTATTAAAACGAATACTATTTTCTATGCCCAGAAAGCAGATCCAAAAATTATCTTCTTGGTTGCCTATAGCAACAGAAATACACAATATTATGACGTCTCGTCATTCATTCAGTTTCTTTATGGTTGTTTTAAATTGTTTCACTTTATATGGAGATTTAATTTCATTTTTTTTAACGTTCGCCACATATATAAATCTTTATTTCGACCCAATTTTTTTAAAATCCCTATTTCAAGGGTCAGGATTCCAAATATGTAAAAAAAAATATATGTTTATTCAGAGAAAGAACGTTTTTGTATCTGATTTCGTAACTTAATTAATAGTTAGCACTAATTAATTAGCATATTTGAGGTCACCCCCAGGAACCATTAAGATTGACATTTAGTTCGTGAAAATCCGATCATTAGAACGAAAGTTATTCAGGGTGTTTTTTTCTTTTTCTTTTTGCGGACTGTACAGGAATGCAAGTTTTTTCCACATGAGAATAAAACCACTTCGGGAGAAATGAGCTTATATCAACCCTAGTAGAAGAAATTACAAAACTCTTTTCAAAAACAAATATAAAATATTTAAACATATTATTATTGCAGACTAGTAGGTAAAAGAGTGACTGTTATAATATTAGAATTTAATAAACTTTCATTAATATGATTAAATTAACAAAAACTAGTATTTTTGCATTTAAGGATACAATGAAAACATTTTAGATCATTGGAAATATTTATATATTCAACAATTATTTTTATATTAATGAACAGAACATATTTTTATACAATGCCGAAACATAAAATAATAAATAATAATTCTTTAAAAATTAATTTTATCCCTACTTATATGTGATATTAGTTTTTTAACCTCTTCAGACCTAAGAGTACCTATGATACATCACTGAATACAGGTAATCAAAAACCTGAGAAATTTAAAATTTGGTATGGAAATTTTATCAAAACTACTTAGAATTTCATCAAGTTAACATGTAATTCTGTTTTATAAAATCAGTTACAAAGTTTCCATACCACGATAAACGAAATAAAAATATTTTTTGCAGATTCGAATACTTCAGCTGATTCCGAGTTTTCGAATATTTGGCTGACACTTAAAAAGAATCTCAAGTTAGTGCTTAGTCAAAATATACCAGATCTGAGAGGTTATATACCCTGATTTACTAACTTTTCAAGAAGTTAAAATACTTCTTTACAATATTTAAGAAAAATAAATTTAATTTTTTAGAAAGAAGAAAAAATATAGGAAAAGGAAAAATTTAATATAATTAATTGCAGATTCAATTAATTATTAGTAATAGACAAGCTAACGAAACAAAAATTTTAAATGAAAATAATCAATTATTAAAAATGAAATAACACCACTAACTTCCATAAAAATAACTTTGTAGCTTTTATCTGCTTACCCCAAGTAGCACAGAAAGATCGATCTATACCGCGGCCGTTCCTATCAATATTTTGAAAGCGGAGGAATATAGATACTGTGAGCAAGTTATTGAATGAATTCCGTCAATGAAACTTTAAAAGTATTTTTCTTAAAACACTCTATATAGAATATATTTTAGTTCCAAAGTTCAAAATATTTGTTAGAAAGATAAAAATGAGTAAAATTTCTTTATACTTGCTCATATTAGTGAAAGTAAAAAATAGAATGCCGTGAAAACGATATGGAACGGGATTGAGAGGTGAAGAGAACTCAATATTGTTATCAACAAAGTTTATCCATATGAATGCTTGTCACGTGATCTTCAGCTCTGACGTCACGCTTTACGATCCATGTTTCAGTTGGTTTGTGATGATATTTTAGCGTGTTATATCTCCTAATATTGTCGTCAAAAGTCACCTTACTGATTTAATTTAGGTAAGCAAAGTTTATTCATCTTCTATTTACTTATATAAACTCTATTAATATTCTGTCAGGTCTTCATTTCTAATTGCAATGTTTCACTATTATATTTAGGTTAAGCCTACATTACCGAAAGAACATTCTATAAAAGATCATATGTAGCTGGTTTTGAATTATAATTAAGTTAGTAGTTTTTAACTTTTCGCTAATTTTAAATATTATTATCGGAATAATTTCTAATTAATGACGTAAATTTATTGTCAAAGTTGTTTATTCTGAATTTTTTACTTCTTGTTTGCTGGGATGTTAAATGTTATGTTTTACAATCTATCTAATTTTTATTAAATAAATTCACTAAGTTCGTAAATAATTTTATGTAAGATGAAATGTTTCTAATGTCATTTATTGTATAAACAAGGTTCATAGCATTGTAGTTATGAGTGTATAAATACTTTTCATAAAAATTAAATCTGTCAACGTTAATTCTGTGTGCTTATTAACATTTAATTCGTTTTAAAACATTAAAAATTGTGCTCAAAATGATATAAGTATACATAATTTATCAAAATATTAATGTAAGTGAATTGTAAAAGGTTATATAGATTTTAAAATTATCTCTAAAAGTAAAATAAGCAATATGAAAATATTAAACAATTTTAAAAAAAGAAATAAGTTTAACTTTTCAATTTCTGAAAACAATGATATTCTATTTACCTAAATTTAATCCAGTCTTGCAATAAAATTCTCTATATAAAAGTTCTTAATATAGGATATAGTTTATGGTACGGGAATGATTGTTATTCGTTACTACTACTACAATTTTTTTTAAATGTGTCAGATATCAAGTAAGGTATGTGTTATGTATAAAGTATGATATGTGTTTGTTATGTAACAAGAGTATACTAAAGGAAAATTAAAATAGACATTAAAGGCTCAAAATCAAAATAGAGATTTATATGTTTATTAAAACTTCTTTAAAGAATTTTTTGTCTGCTGAAAATAATAAAAAAAATTTATAGATAAAAAATTGAAATTGAATTTTCAAAAAGAATATCAAAATGTGTTAATCTTTAAAATAACTTTAAAAACTTAAGTATAATTTGGATAAGAGCGCAACAACTAAAACTTATAAGTTTCTAAGATTATGATTAGAATATATTGGTCAAAGCTTTTCTAATTAAATATTTTATTGTTTTTCAGGCTTTGAAAAAACCCAACCCGTCTGGGTTTTATTGAAAAACCCGGGGGAAATTGGGTTTTTTCATTTTGTGGTCATAAACTTTAAGTTTTACTGTATAAATATTTTTATTTATTAAAAAGTATTGTATAAGCTTAAAAATAGAAATAAATCTGAAAAGTTGTTATAATTTTATTATATGCATTTTATATTAAGTTTAATAACGCGTTATCACTAATACATATTTGAATCTTATTTATTGTTATATGTATTTTTTTTTTTTTTTTTATGTTTAAATAACGCATTATCACTAATACATATTTGAATCTTCTTTGCTGTTTAATACATAACGTTTCGCAATTTTTAACCCAAGCATTATAAAATATAAAAGTAATATAAAAGGAACAAGTTTATTAATTTTTTCGTTTTCACGCACATATATTTACTAAACATATATAAATATTATATCTTACCTATTATAAAGTTATAATCAGTAAATATTTATAATCAGTAGAAACTAAAATTTCATTTGACTTTAATAAAAAACTGAAATAAATACTCAATGGTCTTCCATGTTTTTATAATAAAATTAATAGAAAGTGAAATTAAAATTACATATAATTGAATAAAGTTATACATAGTTTCAGCAAATACTTTTTCTTAAATATTTATTTGTGTATCTCGAAATGATAAATCCATATTTTTGGGTTGATTTTTTAATTTTCACAAATTATGTCTAAATTTTTCACAAAAGGGGTACCTCAGAAAAACCTAAACAGACCAGGTATATATATATATAAACATGGTATATATATATAAAATACATGGTATAAGTATATATAAATATATATAACACAACAGGTCTATGTGTGATTCTTATTAAATAAGATTATAACTTAGCTGTGATTCATTCTAAAATTAATGTGCAGAAATTAATTTTGTAATGTCTAATCTTATATTGATATCTATTTACAATATATATCAAGTAGAAATTTTGTATTTTGATGTGATAATTTGTTACTGTTTCATCTTTCAGTTTGTTACTGTTTTATCTTATTCTCAATGCCTTCTCGTAAATGATTAGAATTTATTTAGAAAATGAGTGCACTTGTTTATTTATACCACTATCAGTAATTTAATGAATAAATGTCAGACAGTTCTTTCATTGTGTTGCAATTTCACCAACATAGGTGTATAATTCGCTCTACTCAGCCTTTTAGCTTTTAAATAAGTAAATAAATTATGACATCAGACTATTTTATTTTGTTGTCACTGCACAGAGCAATTGCAAGATGAGAAAAGTAGTATAAATTTAGGAGCTTCGAATAACATTTTGTATTTTCAATATTTTTTCCTAATTTATTTTTCATGAAAAATTTGCATGTTATAATATTTACAAAAATATATTTAGTTTATGTATTAGTAAATGTATATAGTTTTCACAATTACTTTAATTTTTTTGCTTATTAACTTGGCTTGGTGTTTTTATAAAATTCTTAATCATTTTATTAGCATTAAGAGCACATTTATAAAACTGTACATGCTGAATCTCTTGTTTTTGTTATTTTAGTGACTAAGATGTTTAACTGTGTGTTAGAAAATCAAGAGGAGATTAAGTAGTTAAGAAGGAAATTAAAGAAATGACGGCTCATCAAATTCAGCTCTCTGAAAGAAGAGATAATTCAACATCTGTTCTTTTAAAATTACCAAGAGGTATTGAGCTCCCGCTTTCTTCGGATGGTGATCTTAATCAATTAGAGGAAAAAATGAAAGAAGATAAGAATTTACAGTTTGCTTGCAGGTGAACTTATTGTAATTATTTTTATGATTGAGTTATGCAATGGTATTTTATTTTATTTTATAACCGTCGTTGAACAGCCGACCCAATTTCATGGGTTTACGACTACTAATGTTCAACTCCGTAGCCTTGTAATTTTGAACCAATCCAGAAGACAAGGAAACTCCTGGATCAGTACCCCCAGAGGTATTGATTTGTTATGGGAACATGGAGGACTTTGAGACTCGACAGATTTAACGTGCACCAGTCACCATTTACTACACGAGGAGTCTTCGGCCGGCGAGGATCGAACCAACGACCTCTTGTACATGGGCCCAGCGCCCTACCGACCAGGCTATCCCGGCCATGCAATGGTATTATAATCATTCCCTAAACTTTTTCTCCGTCGAAAGCATTTTATTAAAAATGGAGCTATTATTACTATGATAAAAAAAATTACAATTGCTCATTGGATCCTTTGGCAAAGGAACCTTTGCTCTAAAGTATAGACCAGTGAATCTTAACCTTTTCAAACCTTGCTGTCCCCTTAAAAAGCAAAAAAGACTTTCACCATCTTATTTGTTCTGTACTTAAGGGTGAATGGAGAGAGTTTAAATGATTATTCTATATAGGACTGGCAATAAATTTATGTATCTCAAAATATCTACGTAACACATATATCGGCAGGCCGATATAATGACTTTTGTTTTAGATGATGCATCAGAAATCTGATTTAAGCAACTGATAGTGACTTTCATTTTAAGCTGCGGAGTTGTTGATAGCATCTATTTTACTTATTTTTAACAAGTGTACATATTAAATAATACTTGAAAGTGGGCTAGCTAATATAAATATTTTAATACTCTTTTAGATTAAATTTTAACATAATTTGTATTGTCTTGTAGCTGTTTGAATAAATTAACAAACTTTTGTTATCAGATTCGGACTGAGGCGAAAAGAAAAAAAAAGTCATTTGAGAGAGTTCCTGCCATCACTAATGTCATTTGGGTAAAATTGTTGATTAAAATATTCTTTATTTTTATTAATATATGTGATATTTTTTTTTTTTTTTCCTTCCAGTTTTTAAATGCTTTAAGAAAAAAAAATTAAAAAAATTTTTTAATCTGAATAACAATTCAATGTATTAATATATATCATCAGTCGATTTTTATCTTTGCAAGCTGCTGCGAGATTCTCTCTATTTGAAAAATACAAAATAAAAATTTGTTCCCGTGTAAAGGAAACCAAATATTGCAAAAAAGTTTCAGAAATAAAAAACCAAAAGAGTGAGTGAGGGAGAGAGGCTTGAAAAACTTAATTTTCTAAGTCTAATACAGTTGTACGTCAATAGTTTTTGGATCTGATCACAAAAAAAAGTAATTTTGTAGAAGGAAGAAAAAAAAAAAAAACGATTACATTAAGGAATTGAATGCATTTGGAAGTGCAGTGTATTTATAATAAGTTTGAGCTTTTGTTTAATTATACTTCTAAGTATATGCAATCATAAGTAATCAATATCAGATCTAAATTTTAAAAATAAATCTTATTTTCAACTTCAATACTTTTTGTGCATTCACATTAGTTTAAGAGAATTTTCTTTAATACATAGAAGTAAAATTGAATATTAAGAAATACAATTAAAGCTGAACTGATAAGCTTTCTCATATAGTATTTTTTGTTGCTAAAGAATTTATTATTTAATCAAAGATTCAGCATTGCTGCTTAAATATTCAAACAGTTTTACAAAACAGTGTCTAATGCAGCATGCCCTTTTTTGGTCCTTGTGCCGATTCTCTAAGCCCTTCATCCAATTCAGCTCTCGAAGTTTCACTATATATACTCATTAATAAATTGTGTTTTGTTAGATAGTCTTTCAGTTTCTTTTTTTTCAATGTTATTAATATTACTCAATGTTTTGCTTCCCGCTACAGTTCTCAGACGCTTTGAGGCCAATCGCCAAGAGCTTGCGGAAAAATTTGGGAAGGTCCTGGCTACAGCCACTGATTGGGAAGGACGAAAACCCAAGATAGTTAACGTGACCAATTCTTTGGATTTGGAAACCCAAGATTGTGCCAATTTGTTTTATTAATTCAAATAAAATATTCATAACTACTTTTTGTTTTATTCCTCTGCATTCACACCTTCTATATTAAAGCAAAGTTTATATCAGAAGGCCAAATTTTATTCAACCCATAATATTTTTTTTAGTTTTTATTGCTGTTGTGCAATATATTAAATTACTAATTTTCAGTGACTGAATCCTGTCTGAAGATCAAATATGCATTGCAAATGCTAAAAAGGTAAAACTAATTTACATACATGTAAAATGTGATTATTTTATAACAAGCAAATAAGTCTTTGATTTCGATTTATAAATCATAGTTGAGCTGAAAATAATTATCATGTCTTACATTAATATAGATCTACATTCTATCTACAGTGCTCACACTTATTCCAAGGGGGATTTTTTTTTTTCTTCGACTTGTCGTTGTCGTTTTTAATTACAAAAATGCATGATTTTCAAAATTTTTCCTGCAATATTTATCAGAAACTAATTGTTTTATTAGGATTATTTAAAGTTTTTGAAAATGTTTTCTAAGTTTTATTGATTTTATTTTTATAAATTAAAAACTTTAAACAGTAAAAAAAAAATGTATTACTACGCAAATTCTAATTATGAATTATTTTTTAAGCTGATTAAAAATATTTTTGAGTGCTTATTTTTTATTTATTTTTTTAAAGTCTGGCTACGTACGATGAATTTTGAAAGTATTACTTAAATACTTGCAGATATTTTATTCTAAGGCAATGTTGAAAACAATATGAAATCTTTGCTCACTAGTTTGCAGAATGCTTATTGTCTATAGCATGCAAGGAAATAGTTAATTTTCTGTTACATAGGCATAGACTGAGCGGAGTATGCAACTCTTTTCAAGATATCCTGGACAAATTTTGCACAATATAAATCTAAGGTTTTATTTTTTTTAATTATAAATCTCATTATAAATCTAATTAATTGAATCTGCAAATGTACAGTCTGGAGTGCAATTAGCGAAATAAAATGTGAAGTGCAAAAGCTTAAAAAACAATTAACAGACATGTACCTATATCCTACAATACCCAGGGAAAAAATTTTCTTGATTAACGTATCAAAATTATCGATCGGCGTTCTGCCGCATCTTTAAATGCTTATTAATATTTGTGTGCGAATAACGTGATGAAAATATTCATCGACATTCTACAGTATCTGTAGACGCCGTGGAATATGGTTTTTTTAAAACTCGATATTCCTCGGCGTTATTGAAATATCGATCCATATAAATTTTACAATGTCGTACAATATAAAAAAAAATCGGGCGTTTTTACATAGATCAATGTTTCGGAACAACATCGATCGACGTCATAAGCGAAGTTTTTTCGAGATCAATCGATATTGAGTGCTACTTAGGACATCAACTAAATTTCTGATATATTTAAATATATACTTGATCCTTAATGTTTAGTTTGAAAATATTCTTTGTTGAATAATTTTCCTTCTATGTATTTTTTAAGACAAATGTAGAAATATATCATTAAAACAAAAATGTAAAATAGAAATCAAATAAGTAGATTTTTTTTCATAAGAATTTGTTAAATCAACGATTCTGCTCTTAAGTCATAAACATTTTAAAAATATAGAGAGTTTATTTCTTTGTAATGGGAACAATTTTAATGTTTTAAGACACAATATCAAGATATTATAATGATATTTTTTATTTATTCAACTGTTATCTGGGGTTTTCAGGATCATATCACTACAATTAATTTATCACTAAAAAAAATTAGAACAATTTATTACAGGTTTCCAGTCAACATTAGTTTTCTATAAGTACTTCTTAGTAAAAAACTGGAAATGGACCTAGAATAACACAACTATAAAACAACATATTAAGATAAATCTAATTACATATATTTGATATAGAGATTAAAGCTACATCTACTAATCAATAAATATTATCTAAATTCATTTGATTTAAATTGTTCGAGTTTACATATCAATGAAATATTTTTTCAATTAAATATTAGTAATTAAATTATTATTAGTAGTATTAATTAAATATTAGTAATTCAGTAATTATTTTTTCAAGTAAGTAATAAAAAAATATTTCAAAGAATGAAAAAATAGATATCCAGTTTTTTTAATTAGGGGTGAAATTTTTTTTAAAATCATTTAAATACTTCAATATCACATTATTTATCTTTGAAGGGATAGTAAAGAACAATTTTAAACTTTAGCTATATCAGGTAATGGACATAATGAACATCAAAAAATAATTTATATCACTTAATGCAAATCAACTCGTTAAACATATGTATTAAATAGAAAGATCCAATAAACGTTATATTTTTCAAAAAAAGAAATCGAATTAAAAAAGGGAAAAATATCTCAGACAAAATTCTAAATACTAACTCAACATAATTTAAAGTGATCAACATGTATTTTTAAAGTTTTTATAATTGTCACAGAATTTCATATCTAATCATGATCATAACTGCATAAAATCCGTGCACTAAAGATAAAATAAATAAATGATACTCATTTCTAAAAATATGAAAGAAGATCGTCCGATTTAACAAATAAAAGCATGCTTAGAAATAGCAGACAATTGTCTATTCGGGATCGTTCGTAAAATCCCTCAACCGATTAAACTCTAAAATTGAGGAAATTTTTGAATACAAAGAGAATACAGAGACGCTCAGGAATACAAAGAGACGCTTGCTGTCTTACGAATGACCCCATTTGTTGACTCAGTCACGGCATCGCGACCAGCAATACTTCGGTATGGTAAACCACGATCCCGGTGGGCCACAATTTGGCTTTGCTATTCTTGGCAGCTATTCTTGTTCGCCATGCAATTTGGCCTCGATGAAACTCAGGCACTTGCTGGTGGGCATTTCTCCTTCTTGCACGCCTTGACGTCACGGTGAACTTTGGCATCACTGGTCTAGGAACTAGTTTTTACTCTATATCCACGCCCTCTACTGAACTGCGCTGTTTCTTTATTGGCGATCGAAATGGGCTGCAGGTGGCGTAGAGCAGAACTATCTACCTATGGCACCACTTCACATGCTTTCCCCAGTAACGTGTGGAAAGTCATAGAGGAAGGAAGTACGTTAGTTTCTCTCTTGATTTTCAGTTCCGCAGTGGACTGATCGTCAAGACACGGTTCCCAGCAGATCACCGAAGTCAAGCATCACTGGCTGTGGTCAGTGTACGGGTGGGTGACCACTTGGATCAGTCTGCGTAGGGACTAAGGGTGTGCGGTATTGGTCCTCGTTAAACTGTGCTACCGTAAAGTGCTCGACTTCGCGTGCAGGTAGTTGGGGTGCCATCCCCTCTGCAGAGGATCAAAATTGTGATGGCATGTCTTCGGATCATCCTCAGGGATGTTTCCCAGACCGTCGCCAATAGCCCATTGTGCAGCTCTAGTGCGACGTAAATGAACTACAACTACAACAACTCTTGATTTTCATATAGATTAAAATCTTTTAAGTTGGAAAACTATATGGAAATGAAAAATACATTAAACATAGTTCTAAAGAAAAGTATCACTGAGATTTTAAAAAATATTTTTATTAAATAAAAAGGAAAAATACTAAGAAAAGGGAAAATATCATAGTACATTCCTACACAAATGAAAAGAGGAGGAGAGGGAAGGGAGAAGAGATAAATGCATGAAACCGGTCTCTCCCCAGATGGCGTATTCGAGTGTTGCGATCGCCAATAGCAGCTGCACATAATTTGTTCTTTTTTTATTTGATTTTTATGAGTTGTATTGATTAAGAGCAAGAATCTGAGAGAGTGACACACCTAAAATACATGCCGTCTCAGATTTACCTCAAAAAATTACCAGTTGTTATATATCTTGTCAAAACACAAAATCTAAAATTTTTTTACCCCAAAGTTGAGTTGTTCATTTTTTATGGCCCCCCAAAGTTCGGAACTCTGCAGGAAAATTTCAGCGTTTTTGCACGACATGGAAATTACAATGACCCACTGCTCTTAGCGCAAACTAAGTGCCTACAAGTAATTTAAATATCTGAAAAGTAGGGATGTTGATCTTTGTAAAATGAGTTAAAAGTTTGTGGCAATTTGTTGCCGCAAGGTCACTGATGGTAGAAAAAAGAAGCATTTTTGCTGTTTTTTGCAATTTTCGACGATCAGCTACAGCTTGCACCTTCTAGTTGCCACGGTAAATAACATGTCATTTGAAAGATATACAAAAGCACTTTCAAAAATTATATATATATGTGAGGCACATTTAATGCGCTCTTAATTATATGAAGTTGAAACTTGAAAATTTTCACATTTTACCAATATTTTAACTGACATAACTTTCTGCGGCATAAATATATTGAAAATTTTTTTTTACCTTTATTTTACTTCATTATTAGTCTATCCAAAAAAGTAAAATTTATTGAGGCATGTAGCATCAAAAAAATTAAAACATCTTTTTAACATACCACGTTTTAGCATTTTCTTTCTCAAAGCACCTTACTCGAACAACTGTATTTTTATATACATTTCAGCATAAAAACCAATATTTTTAACATTTTATTGTGTATAATCTTGTTGGTTATCCATTTAAAAAAATATTTTAATATAATTGACATTTGCAATTTGCATAAAACAGAAATATATAAAGATAATGCTGTAAGACATTTGTTTTGTAGCTACAAAATGCGTGTGAATTATTTATTTAATAGTTAATTGTGCAACAGTTGGATGCCTTTTAAGCTTGGGACAGTAAAAGGATCCACACCGGATAATTGTATGGGACCAAAGAAGATGGTGCCTCACGTATCGGCAATTTAAAATCTTGAGTTCCTCTCTGGTGTAGAAATTTCATCTCAAATGAACCATTTCAACAGTACTATGATTTAAAAATTGCACGCAAAAATATTATAGAATACATGCGGCATATAATGAGGGGAGTTCAACGAGAAAAAGCAAAGGCAGCAGCACTGCAAGAAACAGACGAGGAAACAGCGTTTTGGCTTCAAGACTGGTCGCAAAAAATTTTGCCACAAAACTATCGCTAAAAACAACAGGACTATTTTGGTAAAAGGGGCATGTCAATGCATGTTGATGTGTTTGTTACACAAATTAATGGAATAGTTGAGAAACAAACTTAATTTACTATTCTCGAATTTTGTGATCATGACGCAGTGTCAACTTTGTGTAAAGACTGACAATGCAGGCTGTTATGCTGGCAATATGTGCAGCAAAAGCTGGAATCTGGTGGCGATGAACCTGGGGTTAAAAATACTTAGATGTGACTATAATGAACCTCAGAGAGGTAAAGATCAAGCTGATCGAGATAGTGCAATTGCTAAAATGTTTATTAGAACATATATGTCATCACGTATTGACCATTTAAACTCTTGAGCTCCTCTCTGGTGTAGAAATTTCATCTTGAATGAATCATTTCCAGTCTTCTAGAATTTTCGTGAGACATCTTACTGTTTTGTAAAATCTTCTGTCATACATTACTGCATAAAATGAATGAGGATGAAGTTCACTGTTCTTTTCTTCAAAAATTTTGATTTCTTGCCTAATATTCTCTCTTTCTGCAATCTGAAAATCCCAAAATTTATTGGAAAGCAATTTTACATTTTTTAAGAAATTGTTAACTGTTAAAAAAACATTAAATAAAGTTAAAAACATAACAAACCTCATTTTCTTCAGTTGCAGTTACTAAAAGATGGTAATCATATTCATCTTCATCTTCTTTCACAGTATCAAAATCTATATCTTTTCCTTTTATTCTGCTGAAATAAAAAATCACTTGTTCATTCGTAAGATATTCTTCCTGGCAAAACTTTTTCTTCCATCTACTGTAAGATGTCTCATCATCTTGACAACACTCTGTGCAGTAAATTTATTACCTGTTTTATCTCCTTTATAAAAACATTGTTGTAGAAACTGTTTTTGATTCAGACGCATGATTTTTCTTTTTGGTTTCAGCCTAGTTGTGATACCATAGTTGAGAAGTTTTCATTTCTATTAGATGTGCCAGCAATTTAAAAAATTTTTTTAGTTTGGAAGTCTATTTTTCTTGTTACTGTCTCCATTTTTTTTCGCAAAAATAGTTTTAGCTTTGTCCACTACTGATAGTAATTTTGGAATAGTATGTTCTCCTCTTGATACATGCAAGGACAATTCATCTGCAGTTTCAAATGTAGAAATATAATTGTCTTCAGGACAAAATATGAAGTTAACAAACTTTCGGCTAAGAAAAATCGATTAATGATTTTGATTTTTGTCTAACTTTTTCCTGAACCAATTTCAAAATATTTCCAAAATATCATTTCATTAGATTCAAATTTCACAGAATGGTATTACTGTATTTCATGTATTTTAACACTTTCAACTGAGCATTTTTCTTTATTGATTTCTATAACTGATACTTTAGTATTTTTCATTCTTCCTTTAAAAATGAGGGCATCATACACATCTTTAGCTGATGTTACATCAGGACCTACACATATATATGTTCTAATAAATATTTTAGCAATTGCACTCTCTCGATCAGCTTGATCTTTACCTCCCAGAGGTTCATTATAGTCATGTCTAAGTCTTTTTTAACCCCAGGTTCTTCGCCATCAGATACCGGCTTTCGCTGCATATATTGCCAGCATAACTGCCTACATTGTCAGCCTTCACATGTAGTTTCTTCATGCTTGGAAACTCTACTGTAAACTGCTTTAATGTATGCTTTGACACACACAAAGTCGACACTGCGTCTTGAACACAATATTCGAGAATAGTAAAATAAGTTGATTACTCAACTATTCCATTAATTTGTGTAACAAACACATCAACATGCATTGACATGCCCCTTTTACCAAAATAGTCCTGTTGTTTTTAACGATAGTTTTGTGGCAAAAATTTTTGCGACCAGTCTTGAAGCCAAAACGCTGTTTCCTCGTCTGTTTCTTGCAGCGCTGCTACCTTTGCCTTTTCTTGTTGAACTCCCCTCATTATATGCCGCATGTATTCTATAATATTTTTGCTTGCAATTTGGAAATCATAGCACTGTGAAAATGATTCATTCGAGATGAAATTTCTACACCAGAGAGGAACTCAAGATTTTAAATGGCCGATACGTGAAGACATTGGCACTGTACATCGTAGCACCATCTTCTTTGGTCCCATACAATTATCCGGTGTGGATCCTTTTACTGTCCCAAGCTTAAAAGGCATCCAACTGTTGCACAATTAACTATTAAATAAATAATTCACACGCATTTTGTAGCTACAAAACAAATGTTTTACAGCATTATCTTTATATATTTCTGTTTTATACAAATTGCAAATGTCAATGATATTAAAATATTATTTTAAATGGATAACCAACAAGATTATATGCAATAAAATGTTAAAAATATTGGTTTTTATGATGAAATATATATAAAAATATAGTTGTTCGAGTAAGGTGCTTCGAGAAAGAAAATGCTAAAACGTGGTATGTTAAAAAAATGTTTTAATTTTTTTGAAGCTACGTGCCTCAATAAATTTTACTTTTTTGGATAGACTAATAGTGGAGTAAAATAAAGGAAAAAATTTTTTTTCTATATATTTATGCCGCAGAAAGTTATGTCAGTCAAAATATTGGTAAAATTTGAAAATTTTCGAATTTCAACTACATATAATTTAAAAGCGCATTAAATATGCCTCAAATATATATCAAAATTTTTAAAGTGCTTTTGTATATCTTTCAAATGACATGTTATTTACCGTGGCAACTAGAAGGCGCAAGCTGTAGTTGATCGTTGAAAATTGCGAAAAACAGCAAAAATGCTTCTTTTTATGACCATCAGTGACCTTGCGGCAACAAATTACCACAAACTTTTAACTCATTTTACAAAGATCAACATCCCTACTTTTCAGATATTTAAATTACTTGTAGGCACTTAGTTTGCGCTAAGAGCAGTGGGTCATTGTAATTTCCATGTCGTGCAAAAACGCTGAAATTTTCCTGCAGAGCTCCGAACTTTGGGGGGCCATAAAAAATGAACAACTCATCTTTGGGGTAAAAAATTTCAGATTTTGTCTTTTGACATGATATATAACAACTGGTAATTTTTTGAAGTAAATCTGAGATGGCATGAATCACCCCTTAATGTTAGGTGTGACAGTTTCTCAGATTCTTGCTCTTAATAATAATTGATAACATTCAGTCTTTTTGCCAGAAATATCAGAAATTCGCAAATTTTTTGACATATTTTTTTTCCAGATTTTTTTTAATGATTTAATCAAACGTGAAGTTAATACACCTCTCACATTCAGCACTCAAACAAAATATAAAAAAAACAGAAAAAAAAGACCCGGTGACTTTCTCTCCCGGTCTTTCACTAGTACAGCAACTAGTGGTATCCGATCATCGAATTCTATCCCTGATAAAATTCTGGTGGGGGAGTATTGTGGCGTAATTACCACTGTGAAAATTAAACATCAGTTCACTGGTATATAAGACATGCTAATTCGAATCAATCACGAGGTACCTTTTGATAGATGAAAGTTGGCATAGTCGATAACTCCGCTCCCCCACAAAGTGTTTTATAGCGATTCTTTTTTCAAATGTTAAGATTACATATTTATTCTTGAGCAAACCACATGTTAATCCTACTTAACACTTCTATTTCAGAATTAATGTTAAAATTATATACCCTATATAATTTCAACATTAATAAAATGATATAAGCGTACAATCTTTTGACTATTTTTCTTGTTATATAAAGGCATTTTTATCAATTATTGCATGTGGTATTTAGACTTAGAATTCATTGTAAACACAAGTAATAAATAAACAAATACAACGTTTGCGAAATACTACTATTCAAAAGAATCTCAAAACACATTGAAACAAAACACGTTCTGAACCAAATGACTTCAAAATACACTAGAAACAGTAACCCGGAAGCATAGACGATAAATTGCCTGCAGCGCTACCTAGTGTATAAAACACCATCCATAGAGGAGCTTAACGTCCAACCACACAATCTAAATTAACTGATAAGCGAGCTACAAGCGTAAAATAGCAAAGAACTAAAAAAACACCCGTAATTATCACCATCCTATAGTTGTTTAGTTTTTGGCTACTCGTTGGTTTTTGGTAGTCTTTTTGAGGCCATTTAGTATTATTGTATTTTCTGATGTGTTGCAGCAAAAGTTTTTTAATTTAATATATTTCTTTTATCGTACTGTTTAATTCTGTTTGTTGCAGTTAAAGATATGGATCTCTCGGGGTCTTTTTTAAATTTAGGTACACCACTTTCTGTGCCATCACAACCAGATCCCGTAGAAGAACAACACATTCAGGAACTCACTCGCCAACTACAAAACTCTCCTCTTCCTCCTCCTCAGCATGAAAACTTACATCAAAGTCATCCTCAAACCCCGCAACACATTCAACAACAAAGGACTGGAGTTAGTGTTATACAGCCTTATACTTCAACTAGTGGGTTGACTCCTCAGCCATTGTTGCAACCAACTGGATCCGTGAGTCTTTTTATATTAGTTTACGATCTTATATATCTTATAAATAAGCTAGTTGGAAAATAAACCAAGAACTAATCACATAATGGTAAAGAAAAGCTGCGACATCCATATGGTGACATCCAGAGCCGTTTTTATGTTCATAGGGGCCCTGGGCCTGTCATTATCTGGGGGCCCTTTATGAGTAAATTTGAAGGGGGATTTAATTTTGAATAGTTTTTAAAAATTACTTTATTCTAAGAGTAAAAAACATAAATTAATTTCAGAAGCTTATATAAATTTTTTATCGAAAACCTAAGGTAACAATACTTTTTGCGCTTTTTGAGAAACGAATCTTCTATCATGTCATCAAAATCAATTTCCTTTACATTTTGTTTTGCATCTCAAAATCTATAAGACTGAAGAAACATCAAATTATGAAGGTGTGTAGAAAATATGCAAGGAATTTGAAAGAATACAAGAAAATACAGTTTATAATTGCCGTTGAAAAACTTAATAAATTTTGAGCCAATGCTTAAATACATAGCCTTGAAATTTTAAAATCAATCCAGAAGACAAGGACACACCTGGAACAGTACCCAGAGGTATTGAATTGTTATGATAACTTGGAGGAGTTTATGGCCCCGACAGATTTAACATGCTCCAGTCACATACATGGGTATTATTCAGCCGGCTGAATTCGAACATAGCTCTACCAACCAAGCTATCGTGGCCAAATGATTAGTTTATTTTATAACAGTCATTGAACAGCCCACCCATTTTCGAGTTTTTGACTACTAATGTTCACCTCCGTAGCCTTGTAATTTTGAACCCAATCCATCATACAAGAGAACTCCTGGATCAAGTATTGGAAGAAATTTTTGCCTTCATGGAGGACGTTTTGATAGAACTAACCCGCATTTGCGTTAAATTGAGAGGAAGAACGCGTGTACCTCCCACCCTAAGCCTGACGGCAAAGGGATTCTAACCCATGATCCGCCTACCACTGAGGATACTTCACGTCAGCACTGTGGTCGGTAAAAGCCGGGTGTAGAATTCATATTGACCAGCCATCACTGGGATTCAAACTCGGTGCACCTCATTCGGAGGAGAATGCTCTATCCCTTTATTAAGTAATAATTCTGTAGCAGGTACCAATTTTCTGGTTTTATTGATTGGTGCCAATTTAATTGATTTGCCTGAATTTAGTTACCTTCAAAATGTAAATGGTAAATCAATCTTAATTTTTGTAGAAAAAAAATATGGAAATAAACCGTTTTTCCTCTTAGGCTGCAATGAATGCAGAAGCAACCACGAGGGCTAGTGAGCAAAATGAACAGGGAGCGGAGCCTTCCAGTTTTTTAAATAATTGTTAAATTATTAGCTTTTAACATGCATACTTAAAAAAAATAAGAAAAACATTTTTCAGTATTAATAAATAATAATTAAAAACTGTCATCTGCTGGAATAGAACCCACGATCTCACAGTTTTGTGATAGATTTCATAATCATCAGCCCCAATACACCTGCCTTGCGGATATTTTTAAAATTTAATAAATTAAGTCATTTGGATACTTAACATTTTTGAAAAATGCTTTCCAAATTATAATATTTAACGTTTATAACAAGTATCTTCAGTTCATTTAGAAGTAAACCATTATTCGGCTTATCTTATTAATTTTCAGCTTATGTATATGCGCCAAAAATAAATTCAAAACTAGACTAGGTATAACTTTAGGACTGCAAAATTTAACTGTCGGATATAAAGCCGTATTTAAGATTGATAATGATAAAAAGATGAAAAATGTACGTTCCTCTAATTAAATGCGTTTAGGTTATAATGTTCGTAATTACCTTAATAAACTTTAATCGTAATGTTGGGGTTCCGCCGATAGAAGACATTTAATATATCAATGGAACACACTAAAGCTTTATATCAATTAGCAATTAGTTTTAGAATTACAACTATAGAATAATTATTTTTATTAGAGAGTGAAATGTTTTAAAAGACAAATATTTGCTAATGTTTAATATTTAGTCAAAGAAAAAACATAACCCATATTGAAATCTGACGAATAGTCCCTGATAAATTTTGTGACAAAAATAAATAAATAAATTGAAGCCTGATTGATTTCCGGATTTTAGAAACACCTTCTAGTTTTACTATTCAATCAAATTGGTTTCGATGTCTTTCATCCCACCTGTCTCACTAGTGATTCAAAATATTTTGATATAATTTTTGTTTCGTTCTTACTTAATATTAATTTGTTTTCGACAATTATTTTTTTACTACATTTTTGCAAGATGTTTAAAAATGTAATATAGATGATATTAACTGATTTTTTTTTGTTTTTTTTTTCTGTATGCTTCTTTTACTTATATCATCCACACCCACAAGCAACTGTCTGCTCTAAATACTGTGATAATATGAAATGAGATATCCAAACAAAACGAATGGAGTTATTTAAATTCATGTTCAAAAGTATTGTTTTTTTAATTGACAATTTTAGTCATCCTTTAAGTATTTAAAACTGCAGCATATCACATGAAAGTATTAAAAATATCATTTTTACAATTAAGTAAAGTAAAAAAGAATTCTGAGAAACAGATGCTAAATAGTCTCCTGATCGAATGATGGAGCATAATTACCTTTTAAACACATCAAAAAAATTTTTACCTTTTAAACTGAAAGTTTGCTTATTTTTTAAATAATTTTTTAATACTCAAATTGTTTAAATGATGATATGGCAACGAAGATATTTATTTTATTCAGTCATTTATTTATATATTTTTTTCATTTTTTTTATTTTATTAAATTAAGTGCACACGTTTAGAATAAAATCAAAGCTGTCAAAATTTCTTATATAGTTTCGATTTACAATTTTAAGAAATTGTTTCCACTTTGATTTGGAAATTTAAAAGCCTTATTAATTAAAAAATTTAGAAGCCTTATTAACTTTAAACACATAACAACAAAAATCAAGGAGTTAAAACTAGAAACAAATATAATCAATAAACAATAAAATAAGCTAACTAAATAAATTAATTTTGTGTACCAAATATAATATTACAAATTAAACATATTTCATATTTAGGAAAAAAAATTTTTTCTCATGTTTAAACATTTGTTTGGCTGATGTTCATTTGATTTCAATGCTCTATTACACAAAATCATATGTTGTTTCTGTCTATTAGCAGTAAGTAAAATTAAAATAAAATTACGCTTGTTATCTCAATTTCATCCAGAACAGATCAAATCAAGAGTTTTGGCAGACAGGCCAGTCAAAGAGGGAATTGAATAATGGCCCGCCATTTAAATAAATAAATAAATAAATAAACAAAAAAAATCACAATGCATATATGAAAAACTGCGCAAACCTTTCATGTTTTCCTTAACCACAACCAAAATTGATTTAATAAAAACATTTGCTTACCTCCAACGTGAAAGATTTATGTCTTCTTAATATCCTTCGAAAATTAGATATAGAAATTCCTAGTTCACGGATTCTCTTACGATTAATTTGAAAAATAACAAAATAAAATCAACTACAATAATTAAGTAAATTAAACAATTAGGTTAGTTAAAACATTTAGGATGATTAAAGGGAAAAAAAGTTTTTATAATAAATTAGAAAAAATATCTAAATTTCGTAAGAAAGGAAATTTAATTAAAGAAATGAGCGAGGCCCAATTTAAAGGCACTATGGAAATCTCAAGACAGAGTGACCCAAATAAATTCTAGCAAGACCCTCTCCCTAGAAATGTTTTCTTCCTAGAAATTTATGACCAGAAATGAGACAAAAGGGTGTTTCTGTGGATATCTGATATTTCCGAAGTTAGGAAAAAAGAGCCCCAAGGCAATATAAAGAAGCTAAAAATATTTTCTCACAGTGTAAATTGAGGAGGCTATTTGACAACTCTGTGGGTGGTAGCTAGGAAAGTGGGGATATTTTCATCAGTGGAAAGAGCGTTTTATTGCTCTTTTGGTTAGAAAAGTGAAGAATAACAACTATTTTATATTTGTAAACACTTCGATTAGATTTTGAAAAGCATCCGACAATGTAAGAAAGAAAAATATATATATATTATGGGCTTCAGGAGGCCCCAGCTCTGAATAAAACTTTAAAAAAGAAGAAAAAAGTGGGATCTGGGGACCCTCTTTAGTTTTAAATAATAAATGAGTTAGAATTTTAAAAAAAAAAACAATTAATGCAATGAGATTATTTACGGGGGCCCCATCAGAACTCTGGGCCAGGGCCCATCCTTAAAAACGGCTCTGGTGACATCAATGAAAGTAAAAAGGGCAATGCAATGAATATCATATATGAAAATAGGATATTTTGGCAAAACTGAACGAAAATTATTGCCAAACCAAAGGATCCCCGATTGTACATCTCAACCGTCTTTGTTTTTTAAAAATTACTTTTGAAGGAACTATTTTTCCACTGAAAGGAAAATTTCTGTACAAATATCTTATGTCAAAATAATCGCAAAGTTTTTGCGAATTCCTGCAAAACATGTGGCCTAAAAAAAGAAAAAAATGTAACAGAAAGGAACCTCTTATAACCACCCTCAGACAAACAACAGCATATTTTTGTTTAATTTTTGCAAGTTAATAAAGGAGGCAAAGATAGTAAGCATTAAAATCTGCTACTGAAATATCCCCTTTTTTTGAGTTATTCTTTCTAGTGGTTTATCTTAATAAATGATTTAGTGTAAACTTTCTTGTTATTGCAAACTTATCACTCAGTAGCAGTAATTACCCAAAATTGGTCGTTTATTTCTTTTGTGTCATATAGCAGTTAGAAACCATTCTGTCAAAATGCTTGATTAGACTTATCACCATTTTATAATTTAACTGCTGTAATTTTTTTCAGTAAAAATCTGAAATTTTTTCACAATTAAGTGGTATAATGTAGGGAGGCACTTTCTTAACTGAAAGGCTACGCTACTTGTACAACGGATAGAATGGGTCAAGTTAATAGCAATCATAATAGTAGTATTCTTTAAATATCAGTTTTCTTCGCACGAATTGTTTTTTTGTTAATCAGCTTAGTAATACAGTATAGAACCTCTTATTCGGAAAACCAGAGAACCGGAACGAAATTTGATATATTATCCCAACATTTTTAAAAAAAAAAAAAAACTTTTTTTTCTTCATAAGATTTTAGGATTTTTCTTTCTTTTTTAAAAGAGGTTTACCTTACCATCATTTTAGAAATAATCATTAGTGTATTACTTTATCGTTTTTTCTTCTTTTTAAGATTATTTCTAAATATTTTTTTTAATTGGGTTTGACCATAAAAAAAATAGCTTTTTGTAGCGATTCAGAAAACCGGAAAAATCAGTTATCCGTAATAGCGACTGTCCCGATCATTCCGGATAATCGGTTCCCTGCTGTATTTGCTTATATTAAATTTTAAAAATTTGTATTCAAATTTTAATTTTTTTTAATATTCTCTTCTTATTCCATAAAAAGGAAAAAATGTAAGCATTGTGTCTGAAAAATTAATGTTTTTTTTTTTAAATTTTTTTTTATCATATTGCATAGCACTAATGTCCATTTTAAAATATGTTGTTATAATAAAAAATGTTAATGTTTATAGAATTAAAGTAATAAGTACTTTATTTAAAATACTTTCTTTTAAAATATCTAACTAATAAAATTTACAGGATTGAATATTATTTAAATTAAAATAAAACAGTTATAGTACAAAACAGGATTCAATATTTAGTAGGGTATGTATTTTATTCCAACTTTGAGACAGTTATTAAGTAAAATATAAAGGGTTTTATAAGTTTTAAATATTTCTTACAGCAAAATATTTTTAAGCTGCAAAATCATAAACAGAATTGCAAACAATTAGAAATGCATGTTTTTTTCTATCATTCAAATTTGTGAATTGTAAAAGATATAATGATTTTAAATTCTGCATAAAATTGCATTATGCTAGCTTAAAAAAATATATTATAAAATCACTTGTATTTAGATTAAATCAGCACAGCACGAAAAAAAGAACTGGTATTATTAAATGGTGATTTAAATGTGTTTCGATATTGGAGGAGTATAGTAATAATGTATTAAAATGATTTTTGACACCATCAGGAGTTTAGTTAATAATAACTGCTGCTGAAATAATCACTAGAATTAGTTTTTATCTGTTAAAAAATTGTCACAAATAAAGCATCAATGAAATAAGTTATTTAAATGAACACGCAACTTGAATCACACAAGTCATAATAATATGAAGAATGTAACTTGTGGAGAATCCATAGCATTAATTGCTGAAAATATCGATCGAAAATCACTCGGATTTTTAATGAAATAAGCCATTAAAAATGCACGAGAGGTTGAAATTTCATATTAAAAATATTGCCATTATAGACACCACCTGGATATCTTGAACAATAACTGCTGAAAAAGTACTGAAAACACATTTGGATTTACAATTAAATCAGAGCAAATAAAGAGTGTCAAAAATTCTTATGTTATGTAGATTCCAAATTCATATGCCCTAATAACCATTCCATTAAAAATAGTGGAACTTTTTAAAACTATGAAATCTGTTGGAATAACTGCCAAAAAAATTGATATGAAGATCATATTCATTTAAGAAAATATCTGCAAAATGCAGGATTCGCCAAGTGGGCCCACTTTGAAAAAACCCATCAAAAACCCACTTGGTGGGTTTTTTCACAAATTGGTTTTTTAAAATTTGGTTGCTCCTAATACTATCACTGGACACATCATGGAAGTTACAAATATTTTAAAACTGTGCATCAAGCACATGCATGGGCAAATTAAAAACTGCTTGATGCCCCAATTACCAAAAGTTCATATTGAGACCGCGCAAAAACTTATGCCAATAATTACCATAAATATCAAGAGATTGCTCTTAAACATCAAAATGAAGAATATAATAATATGTCAAAAATATTAAATAATGTTGGGCTTTACCAATAAACTATCAATTCAGAAAAACAGATATCAATTGTTTCTGAAGTTTTAAAAAAGCTTCAATCAGAAAACATTTCAATTTCAGAAGCTGTTGAAATATGAATTAACTTACTATCGTGTGATGAATTAGAACCCCATAAACATTTTGTAAAAAGATTCCATCAGGCTGTTCAGCCACCTCTTTTATTAGCATATGCATCCTGGATCCCAAAATAAGGGGACAATTTTTAAATGATGAACAAGAGCAATCAGCAAAAAACTGTCTTTCTAAGCATCATCCAGAATTTCTGCCAGGTGTTATGGCATTCAAAATTTCTGATCCTGAATATACTCTCCAAAATCAATAATGCTTGACACTGTTGTTCAACAGTTCTCATCAGAAAATAGTGGAAAATTATGGCAGAAAAGAAATTCAAAGCTTCCTCAAAATTTCTGCCAATTCTTTTTTCTTTACACTCAGCACCAGCATCCTCTGTCTCTATCGAAGGACACTTTTCAACTTTCGGTTTGGTGTGGAGTAAACTACGAAATAGATTAGGAATAGATAAAGCTACAAAACTCGTAAAAGTGTATCACCATCTAAGAGAGAAATGTAGAGACTCTGCTGTGCAATAATAATAATAATAAATAAAAAAAATGGACTTTTTTTAAAGTTAACTTTTAACATCTGCTGACAATTTTTAACTATTTGAAGAAATATCACCATTGAAAACAGTTAAAAATTAAAATATTACTTTTAAGATTTTTTAAATAATATTTTTAAGATTTCATTTGAATATAATTTATTTTGTTTCTTTTAATCATGTTTAAAAAAATTGAAAACAAACCCAAAAAAATTTCTATTAAGTAATACATTAAACAACAATTAACAAATGAAAAGTTTTATTTTCTGGTTTTAAAAAAATAAGCTAAAACTTTTTATACATGCTTTTTTATAATTTTAAGATTAATTTGTTTTTAGAAATTATAAAGGTAAAATTTATCTAAGAATGCAGTCTTTTTTCTAAGGTTAAATATATGAAAAATGGGACAAGTAACTGATACTCCTTATAATTATACGTATTTTTAATTTCACTTTCTATTAATCGTATTATAAAAACATGGAAGACCATTAAATATTTATTCCAGTTTACTTTTATTAAATTAAAAGTCAGATGAAATTTTATTAATTATAAATATTTATTTATTATAAATTTTTAATGTAAATATAAATATTATAGTGCTTCAGTTAAAAATTGTGAAACGTTGTGTATTTAACAAATAAGTTTCAATCATGTATTAGTGATAGTGCATTATTTAAACTTATTTAAATATTTTTATATATATTTTATATAAACTTTTTGGATTTATTTCTATTTTTAAGCTTATACGACACTATTTAATAAATAAAAATATTTTCACAGTAAAATTTGAAAGTTCATGAGCACTAAATGAAAAAAACCAATTTCCCCCGGGTTTTTTAAAATAAAACCCAATTTTCCCCGGGTTTTTTCAATAAAACCCGGGCAGGTTGGGTTTTTTCAAAAATCCCCGGGTTTTTTCAAACCCTGGCAAAATGGGCATTTCAAAAACTCAAATGTGCAATTTAAAATTCCAGATTATTTTTATTTTTTGAAAATAATGTTTTTTTCTTACTTATAAGTTCTTTTTAAAATGTGTATATTATATCTTAGGAATGACAAAAAGTTCAAATTTTAGTTGTTTGGAATAATTTATAGTCAGCTTAAAAAATCTTTTTCTTACCCCATTTACTGCAAAGAAATGTCAACAAATCATTTTGACTAGTCTCTTATGCGATTAACAGCTTGAGAAATTTGCATGTTTTTTCCTTACGTTCAACAGAGATTAGATTACTAACTTTTCAAGAAGTTAAAATACTTCTTTACAATATTTAAGAAAAATAAATTTAATTTTTTAGAAAGAAGAAAAAATATAGGAAAAGGAAAAATTTAATATAATTAATTGCAGATTCAATTAATTATTAGTAATAGACAAGCTAACGAAACAAAAATTTTAAATGAAAATAATCAATTATTAAAAATGAAATAACACCACTAACTTCCATAAAAATAACTTTGTAGCTTTTATCTGCTTACCCCAAGTAGCACAGAAAGATCGATCTATACCGCGGCCGTTCCTATCAATATTTTGAAAGCGGAGGAATATAGATACTGTGAGCAAGTTATTGAATGAATTCCGTCAATGAAACTTTAAAAGTATTTTTCTTAAAACACTCTATATAGAATATATTTTAGTTCCAAAGTTCAAAATATTTGTTAGAAAGATAAAAATGAGTAAAATTTCTTTATACTTGCTCATATTAGTGAAAGTAAAAAATAGAATGCCGTGAAAACGATATGGAACGGGATTGAGAGGTGAAGAGAACTCAATATTGTTATCAACAAAGTTTATCCATATGAATGCTTGTCACGTGATCTTCAGCTCTGACGTCACGCTTTACGATCCATGTTTCAGTTGGTTTGTGATGATATTTTAGCGTGTTATATCTCCTAATATTGTCGTCAAAAGTCACCTTACTGATTTAATTTAGGTAAGCAAAGTTTATTCATCTTCTATTTACTTATATAAACTCTATTAATATTCTGTCAGGTCTTCATTTCTAATTGCAATGTTTCACTATTATATTTAGGTTAAGCCTACATTACCGAAAGAACATTCTATAAAAGATCATATGTAGCTGGTTTTGAATTATAATTAAGTTAGTAGTTTTTAACTTTTCGCTAATTTTAAATATTATTATCGGAATAATTTCTAATTAATGACGTAAATTTATTGTCAAAGTTGTTTATTCTGAATTTTTTACTTCTTGTTTGCTGGGATGTTAAATGTTATGTTTTACAATCTATCTAATTTTTATTAAATAAATTCACTAAGTTCGTAAATAATTTTATGTAAGATGAAATGTTTCTAATGTCATTTATTGTATAAACAAGGTTCATAGCATTGTAGTTATGAGTGTATAAATACTTTTCATAAAAATTAAATCTGTCAACGTTAATTCTGTGTGCTTATTAACATTTAATTCGTTTTAAAACATTAAAAATTGTGCTCAAAATGATATAAGTATACATAATTTATCAAAATATTAATGTAAGTGAATTGTAAAAGGTTATATAGATTTTAAAATTATCTCTAAAAGTAAAATAAGCAATATGAAAATATTAAACAATTTTAAAAAAAGAAATAAGTTTAACTTTTCAATTTCTGAAAACAATGATATTCTATTTACCTAAATTTAATCCAGTCTTGCAATAAAATTCTCTATATAAAAGTTCTTAATATAGGATATAGTTTATGGTACGGGAATGATTGTTATTCGTTACTACTACTACAATTTTTTTTAAATGTGTCAGATATCAAGTAAGGTATGTGTTATGTATAAAGTATGATATGTGTTTGTTATGTAACAAGAGTATACTAAAGGAAAATTAAAATAGACATTAAAGGCTCAAAATCAAAATAGAGATTTATATGTTTATTAAAACTTCTTTAAAGAATTTTTTGTCTGCTGAAAATAATAAAAAAAATTTATAGATAAAAAATTGAAATTGAATTTTCAAAAAGAATATCAAAATGTGTTAATCTTTAAAATAACTTTAAAAACTTAAGTATAATTTGGATAAGAGCGCAACAACTAAAACTTATAAGTTTCTAAGATTATGATTAGAATATATTGGTCAAAGCTTTTCTAATTAAATATTTTATTGTTTTTCAGGCTTTGAAAAAACCCAACCCGTCTGGGTTTTATTGAAAAACCCGGGGGAAATTGGGTTTTTTCATTTTGTGGTCATAAACTTTAAGTTTTACTGTATAAATATTTTTATTTATTAAAAAGTATTGTATAAGCTTAAAAATAGAAATAAATCTGAAAAGTTGTTATAATTTTATTATATGCATTTTATATTAAGTTTAATAACGCGTTATCACTAATACATATTTGAATCTTATTTATTGTTATATGTATTTTTTTTTTTTTTTTATGTTTAAATAACGCATTATCACTAATACATATTTGAATCTTCTTTGCTGTTTAATACATAACGTTTCGCAATTTTTAACCCAAGCATTATAAAATATAAAAGTAATATAAAAGGAACAAGTTTATTAATTTTTTCGTTTTCACGCACATATATTTACTAAACATATATAAATATTATATCTTACCTATTATAAAGTTATAATCAGTAAATATTTATAATCAGTAGAAACTAAAATTTCATTTGACTTTAATAAAAAACTGAAATAAATACTCAATGGTCTTCCATGTTTTTATAATAAAATTAATAGAAAGTGAAATTAAAATTACATATAATTGAATAAAGTTATACATAGTTTCAGCAAATACTTTTTCTTAAATATTTATTTGTGTATCTCGAAATGATAAATCCATATTTTTGGGTTGATTTTTTAATTTTCACAAATTATGTCTAAATTTTTCACAAAAGGGGTACCTCAGAAAAACCTAAACAGACCAGGTATATATATATATAAACATGGTATATATATATAAAATACATGGTATAAGTATATATAAATATATATAACACAACAGGTCTATGTGTGATTCTTATTAAATAAGATTATAACTTAGCTGTGATTCATTCTAAAATTAATGTGCAGAAATTAATTTTGTAATGTCTAATCTTATATTGATATCTATTTACAATATATATCAAGTAGAAATTTTGTATTTTGATGTGATAATTTGTTACTGTTTCATCTTTCAGTTTGTTACTGTTTTATCTTATTCTCAATGCCTTCTCGTAAATGATTAGAATTTATTTAGAAAATGAGTGCACTTGTTTATTTATACCACTATCAGTAATTTAATGAATAAATGTCAGACAGTTCTTTCATTGTGTTGCAATTTCACCAACATAGGTGTATAATTCGCTCTACTCAGCCTTTTAGCTTTTAAATAAGTAAATAAATTATGACATCAGACTATTTTATTTTGTTGTCACTGCACAGAGCAATTGCAAGATGAGAAAAGTAGTATAAATTTAGGAGCTTCGAATAACATTTTGTATTTTCAATATTTTTTCCTAATTTATTTTTCATGAAAAATTTGCATGTTATAATATTTACAAAAATATATTTAGTTTATGTATTAGTAAATGTATATAGTTTTCACAATTACTTTAATTTTTTTGCTTATTAACTTGGCTTGGTGTTTTTATAAAATTCTTAATCATTTTATTAGCATTAAGAGCACATTTATAAAACTGTACATGCTGAATCTCTTGTTTTTGTTATTTTAGTGACTAAGATGTTTAACTGTGTGTTAGAAAATCAAGAGGAGATTAAGTAGTTAAGAAGGAAATTAAAGAAATGACGGCTCATCAAATTCAGCTCTCTGAAAGAAGAGATAATTCAACATCTGTTCTTTTAAAATTACCAAGAGGTATTGAGATCCCGCTTTCTTCGGATGGTGATCTTAATCAATTAGAGGAAAAAATGAAAGAAGATAAGAATTTACAGTTTGCTTGCAGGTGAACTTATTGTAATTATTTTTATGATTGAGTTATGCAATGGTATTTTATTTTATTTTATAACCGTCGTTGAACAGCCGACCCAATTTCATGGGTTTACGACTACTAATGTTCAACTCCGTAGCCTTGTAATTTTGAACCAATCCAGAAGACAAGGAAACTCCTGGATCAGTACCCCCAGAGGTATTGATTTGTTATGGGAACATGGAGGACTTTGAGACTCGACAGATTTAACGTGCACCAGTCACCATTTACTACACGAGGAGTCTTCGGCCGGCGAGGATCGAACCAACGACCTCTTGTACATGGGCCCAGCGCCCTACCGACCAGGCTATCCCGGCCATGCAATGGTATTATAATCATTCCCTAAACTTTTTCTCCGTCGAAAGCATTTTATTAAAAATGGAGCTATTATTACTATGATAAAAAAAATTACAATTGCTCATTGGATCCTTTGGCAAAGGAACCTTTGCTCTAAAGTATAGACCAGTGAATCTTAACCTTTTCAAACCTTGCTGTCCCCTTAAAAAGCAAAAAAGACTTTCACCATCTTATTTGTTCTGTACTTAAGGGTGAATGGAGAGAGTTTAAATGATTATTCTATATAGGACTGGCAATAAATTTATGTATCTCAAAATATCTACGTAACACATATATCGGCAGGCCGATATAATGACTTTTGTTTTAGATGATGCATCAGAAATCTGATTTAAGCAACTGATAGTGACTTTCATTTTAAGCTGCGGAGTTGTTGATAGCATCTATTTTACTTATTTTTAACAAGTGTACATATTAAATAATACTTGAAAGTGGGCTAGCTAATATAAATATTTTAATACTCTTTTAGATTAAATTTTAACATAATTTGTATTGTCTTGTAGCTGTTTGAATAAATTAACAAACTTTTGTTATCAGATTCGGACTGAGGCGAAAAGAAAAAAAAAGTCATTTGAGAGAGTTCCTGCCATCACTAATGTCATTTGGGTAAAATTGTTGATTAAAATATTCTTTATTTTTATTAATATATGTGATATTTTTTTTTTTTTTTTCCTTCCAGTTTTTAAATGCTTTAAGAAAAAAAAATTAAAAAAATTTTTTAATCTGAATAACAATTCAATGTATTAATATATATCATCAGTCGATTTTTATCTTTGCAAGCTGCTGCGAGATTCTCTCTATTTGAAAAATACAAAATAAAAATTTGTTCCCGTGTAAAGGAAACCAAATATTGCAAAAAAGTTTCAGAAATAAAAAACCAAAAGAGTGAGTGAGGGAGAGAGGCTTGAAAAACTTAATTTTCTAAGTCTAATACAGTTGTACGTCAATAGTTTTTGGATCTGATCACAAAAAAAAGTAATTTTGTAGAAGGAAGAAAAAAAAAAAAAACGATTACATTAAGGAATTGAATGCATTTGGAAGTGCAGTGTATTTATAATAAGTTTGAGCTTTTGTTTAATTATACTTCTAAGTATATGCAATCATAAGTAATCAATATCAGATCTAAATTTTAAAAATAAATCTTATTTTCAACTTCAATACTTTTTGTGCATTCACATTAGTTTAAGAGAATTTTCTTTAATACATAGAAGTAAAATTGAATATTAAGAAATACAATTAAAGCTGAACTGATAAGCTTTCTCATATAGTATTTTTTGTTGCTAAAGAATTTATTATTTAATCAAAGATTCAGCATTGCTGCTTAAATATTCAAACAGTTTTACAAAACAGTGTCTAATGCAGCATGCCCTTTTTTGGTCCTTGTGCCGATTCTCTAAGCCCTTCATCCAATTCAGCTCTCGAAGTTTCACTATATATACTCATTAATAAATTGTGTTTTGTTAGATAGTCTTTCAGTTTCTTTTTTTTCAATGTTATTAATATTACTCAATGTTTTGCTTCCCGCTACAGTTCTCAGACGCTTTGAGGCCAATCGCCAAGAGCTTGCGGAAAAATTTGGGAAGGTCCTGGCTACAGCCACTGATTGGGAAGGACGAAAACCCAAGATAGTTAACGTGACCAATTCTTTGGATTTGGAAACCCAAGATTGTGCCAATTTGTTTTATTAATTCAAATAAAATATTCATAACTACTTTTTGTTTTATTCCTCTGCATTCACACCTTCTATATTAAAGCAAAGTTTATATCAGAAGGCCAAATTTTATTCAACCCATAATATTTTTTTTAGTTTTTATTGCTGTTGTGCAATATATTAAATTACTAATTTTCAGTGACTGAATCCTGTCTGAAGATCAAATATGCATTGCAAATGCTAAAAAGGTAAAACTAATTTACATACATGTAAAATGTGATTATTTTATAACAAGCAAATAAGTCTTTGATTTCGATTTATAAATCATAGTTGAGCTGAAAATAATTATCATGTCTTACATTAATATAGATCTACATTCTATCTACAGTGCTCACACTTATTCCAAGGGGGATTTTTTTTTTTCTTCGACTTGTCGTTGTCGTTTTTAATTACAAAAATGCATGATTTTCAAAATTTTTCCTGCAATATTTATCAGAAACTAATTGTTTTATTAGGATTATTTAAAGTTTTTGAAAATGTTTTCTAAGTTTTATTGATTTTATTTTTATAAATTAAAAACTTTAAACAGTAAAAAAAAAATGTATTACTACGCAAATTCTAATTATGAATTATTTTTTAAGCTGATTAAAAATATTTTTGAGTGCTTATTTTTTATTTATTTTTTTAAAGTCTGGCTACGTACGATGAATTTTGAAAGTATTACTTAAATACTTGCAGATATTTTATTCTAAGGCAATGTTGAAAACAATATGAAATCTTTGCTCACTAGTTTGCAGAATGCTTATTGTCTATAGCATGCAAGGAAATAGTTAATTTTCTGTTACATAGGCATAGACTGAGCGGAGTATGCAACTCTTTTCAAGATATCCTGGACAAATTTTGCACAATATAAATCTAAGGTTTTATTTTTTTTAATTATAAATCTCATTATAAATCTAATTAATTGAATCTGCAAATGTACAGTCTGGAGTGCAATTAGCGAAATAAAATGTGAAGTGCAAAAGCTTAAAAAACAATTAACAGACATGTACCTATATCCTACAATACCCAGGGAAAAAATTTTCTTGATTAACGTATCAAAATTATCGATCGGCGTTCTGCCGCATCTTTAAATGCTTATTAATATTTGTGTGCGAATAACGTGATGAAAATATTCATCGACATTCTACAGTATCTGTAGACGCCGTGGAATATGGTTTTTTTAAAACTCGATATTCCTCGGCGTTATTGAAATATCGATCCATATAAATTTTACAATGTCGTACAATATAAAAAAAAATCGGGCGTTTTTACATAGATCAATGTTTCGGAACAACATCGATCGACGTCATAAGCGAAGTTTTTTCGAGATCAATCGATATTGAGTGCTACTTAGGACATCAACTAAATTTCTGATATATTTAAATATATACTTGATCCTTAATGTTTAGTTTGAAAATATTCTTTGTTGAATAATTTTCCTTCTATGTATTTTTTAAGACAAATGTAGAAATATATCATTAAAACAAAAATGTAAAATAGAAATCAAATAAGTAGATTTTTTTTCATAAGAATTTGTTAAATCAACGATTCTGCTCTTAAGTCATAAACATTTTAAAAATATAGAGAGTTTATTTCTTTGTAATGGGAACAATTTTAATGTTTTAAGACACAATATCAAGATATTATAATGATATTTTTTATTTATTCAACTGTTATCTGGGGTTTTCAGGATCATATCACTACAATTAATTTATCACTAAAAAAAATTAGAACAATTTATTACAGGTTTCCAGTCAACATTAGTTTTCTATAAGTACTTCTTAGTAAAAAACTGGAAATGGACCTAGAATAACACAACTATAAAACAACATATTAAGATAAATCTAATTACATATATTTGATATAGAGATTAAAGCTACATCTACTAATCAATAAATATTATCTAAATTCATTTGATTTAAATTGTTCGAGTTTACATATCAATGAAATATTTTTTCAATTAAATATTAGTAATTAAATTATTATTAGTAGTATTAATTAAATATTAGTAATTCAGTAATTATTTTTTCAAGTAAGTAATAAAAAAATATTTCAAAGAATGAAAAAATAGATATCCAGTTTTTTTAATTAGGGGTGAAATTTTTTTTAAAATCATTTAAATACTTCAATATCACATTATTTATCTTTGAAGGGATAGTAAAGAACAATTTTAAACTTTAGCTATATCAGGTAATGGACATAATGAACATCAAAAAATAATTTATATCACTTAATGCAAATCAACTCGTTAAACATATGTATTAAATAGAAAGATCCAATAAACGTTATATTTTTCAAAAAAAGAAATCGAATTAAAAAAGGGAAAAATATCTCAGACAAAATTCTAAATACTAACTCAACATAATTTAAAGTGATCAACATGTATTTTTAAAGTTTTTATAATTGTCACAGAATTTCATATCTAATCATGATCATAACTGCATAAAATCCGTGCACTAAAGATAAAATAAATAAATGATACTCATTTCTAAAAATATGAAAGAAGATCGTCCGATTTAACAAATAAAAGCATGCTTAGAAATAGCAGACAATTGTCTATTCGGGATCGTTCGTAAAATCCCTCAACCGATTAAACTCTAAAATTGAGGAAATTTTTGAATACAAAGAGAATACAGAGACGCTCAGGAATACAAAGAGACGCTTGCTGTCTTACGAATGACCCCATTTGTTGACTCAGTCACGGCATCGCGACCAGCAATACTTCGGTATGGTAAACCACGATCCCGGTGGGCCACAATTTGGCTTTGCTATTCTTGGCAGCTATTCTTGTTCGCCATGCAATTTGGCCTCGATGAAACTCAGGCACTTGCTGGTGGGCATTTCTCCTTCTTGCACGCCTTGACGTCACGGTGAACTTTGGCATCACTGGTCTAGGAACTAGTTTTTACTCTATATCCACGCCCTCTACTGAACTGCGCTGTTTCTTTATTGGCGATCGAAATGGGCTGCAGGTGGCGTAGAGCAGAACTATCTACCTATGGCACCACTTCACATGCTTTCCCCAGTAACGTGTGGAAAGTCATAGAGGAAGGAAGTACGTTAGTTTCTCTCTTGATTTTCAGTTCCGCAGTGGACTGATCGTCAAGACACGGTTCCCAGCAGATCACCGAAGTCAAGCATCACTGGCTGTGGTCAGTGTACGGGTGGGTGACCACTTGGATCAGTCTGCGTAGGGACTAAGGGTGTGCGGTATTGGTCCTCGTTAAACTGTGCTACCGTAAAGTGCTCGACTTCGCGTGCAGGTAGTTGGGGTGCCATCCCCTCTGCAGAGGATCAAAATTGTGATGGCATGTCTTCGGATCATCCTCAGGGATGTTTCCCAGACCGTCGCCAATAGCCCATTGTGCAGCTCTAGTGCGACGTAAATGAACTACAACTACAACAACTCTTGATTTTCATATAGATTAAAATCTTTTAAGTTGGAAAACTATATGGAAATGAAAAATACATTAAACATAGTTCTAAAGAAAAGTATCACTGAGATTTTAAAAAATATTTTTATTAAATAAAAAGGAAAAATACTAAGAAAAGGGAAAATATCATAGTACATTCCTACACAAATGAAAAGAGGAGGAGAGGGAAGGGAGAAGAGATAAATGCATGAAACCGGTCTCTCCCCAGATGGCGTATTCGAGTGTTGCGATCGCCAATAGCAGCTGCACATAATTTGTTCTTTTTTTATTTGATTTTTATGAGTTGTATTGATTAAGAGCAAGAATCTGAGAGAGTGACACACCTAAAATACATGCCGTCTCAGATTTACCTCAAAAAATTACCAGTTGTTATATATCTTGTCAAAACACAAAATCTAAAATTTTTTTACCCCAAAGTTGAGTTGTTCATTTTTTATGGCCCCCCAAAGTTCGGAACTCTGCAGGAAAATTTCAGCGTTTTTGCACGACATGGAAATTACAATGACCCACTGCTCTTAGCGCAAACTAAGTGCCTACAAGTAATTTAAATATCTGAAAAGTAGGGATGTTGATCTTTGTAAAATGAGTTAAAAGTTTGTGGCAATTTGTTGCCGCAAGGTCACTGATGGTAGAAAAAAGAAGCATTTTTGCTGTTTTTTGCAATTTTCGACGATCAGCTACAGCTTGCACCTTCTAGTTGCCACGGTAAATAACATGTCATTTGAAAGATATACAAAAGCACTTTCAAAAATTATATATATATGTGAGGCACATTTAATGCGCTCTTAATTATATGAAGTTGAAACTTGAAAATTTTCACATTTTACCAATATTTTAACTGACATAACTTTCTGCGGCATAAATATATTGAAAATTTTTTTTTACCTTTATTTTACTTCATTATTAGTCTATCCAAAAAAGTAAAATTTATTGAGGCATGTAGCATCAAAAAAATTAAAACATCTTTTTAACATACCACGTTTTAGCATTTTCTTTCTCAAAGCACCTTACTCGAACAACTGTATTTTTATATACATTTCAGCATAAAAACCAATATTTTTAACATTTTATTGTGTATAATCTTGTTGGTTATCCATTTAAAAAAATATTTTAATATAATTGACATTTGCAATTTGCATAAAACAGAAATATATAAAGATAATGCTGTAAGACATTTGTTTTGTAGCTACAAAATGCGTGTGAATTATTTATTTAATAGTTAATTGTGCAACAGTTGGATGCCTTTTAAGCTTGGGACAGTAAAAGGATCCACACCGGATAATTGTATGGGACCAAAGAAGATGGTGCCTCACGTATCGGCAATTTAAAATCTTGAGTTCCTCTCTGGTGTAGAAATTTCATCTCAAATGAACCATTTCAACAGTACTATGATTTAAAAATTGCACGCAAAAATATTATAGAATACATGCGGCATATAATGAGGGGAGTTCAACGAGAAAAAGCAAAGGCAGCAGCACTGCAAGAAACAGACGAGGAAACAGCGTTTTGGCTTCAAGACTGGTCGCAAAAAATTTTGCCACAAAACTATCGCTAAAAACAACAGGACTATTTTGGTAAAAGGGGCATGTCAATGCATGTTGATGTGTTTGTTACACAAATTAATGGAATAGTTGAGAAACAAACTTAATTTACTATTCTCGAATTTTGTGATCATGACGCAGTGTCAACTTTGTGTAAAGACTGACAATGCAGGCTGTTATGCTGGCAATATGTGCAGCAAAAGCTGGAATCTGGTGGCGATGAACCTGGGGTTAAAAATACTTAGATGTGACTATAATGAACCTCAGAGAGGTAAAGATCAAGCTGATCGAGATAGTGCAATTGCTAAAATGTTTATTAGAACATATATGTCATCACGTATTGACCATTTAAACTCTTGAGCTCCTCTCTGGTGTAGAAATTTCATCTTGAATGAATCATTTCCAGTCTTCTAGAATTTTCGTGAGACATCTTACTGTTTTGTAAAATCTTCTGTCATACATTACTGCATAAAATGAATGAGGATGAAGTTCACTGTTCTTTTCTTCAAAAATTTTGATTTCTTGCCTAATATTCTCTCTTTCTGCAATCTGAAAATCCCAAAATTTATTGGAAAGCAATTTTACATTTTTTAAGAAATTGTTAACTGTTAAAAAAACATTAAATAAAGTTAAAAACATAACAAACCTCATTTTCTTCAGTTGCAGTTACTAAAAGATGGTAATCATATTCATCTTCATCTTCTTTCACAGTATCAAAATCTATATCTTTTCCTTTTATTCTGCTGAAATAAAAAATCACTTGTTCATTCGTAAGATATTCTTCCTGGCAAAACTTTTTCTTCCATCTACTGTAAGATGTCTCATCATCTTGACAACACTCTGTGCAGTAAATTTATTACCTGTTTTATCTCCTTTATAAAAACATTGTTGTAGAAACTGTTTTTGATTCAGACGCATGATTTTTCTTTTTGGTTTCAGCCTAGTTGTGATACCATAGTTGAGAAGTTTTCATTTCTATTAGATGTGCCAGCAATTTAAAAAATTTTTTTAGTTTGGAAGTCTATTTTTCTTGTTACTGTCTCCATTTTTTTTCGCAAAAATAGTTTTAGCTTTGTCCACTACTGATAGTAATTTTGGAATAGTATGTTCTCCTCTTGATACATGCAAGGACAATTCATCTGCAGTTTCAAATGTAGAAATATAATTGTCTTCAGGACAAAATATGAAGTTAACAAACTTTCGGCTAAGAAAAATCGATTAATGATTTTGATTTTTGTCTAACTTTTTCCTGAACCAATTTCAAAATATTTCCAAAATATCATTTCATTAGATTCAAATTTCACAGAATGGTATTACTGTATTTCATGTATTTTAACACTTTCAACTGAGCATTTTTCTTTATTGATTTCTATAACTGATACTTTAGTATTTTTCATTCTTCCTTTAAAAATGAGGGCATCATACACATCTTTAGCTGATGTTACATCAGGACCTACACATATATATGTTCTAATAAATATTTTAGCAATTGCACTCTCTCGATCAGCTTGATCTTTACCTCCCAGAGGTTCATTATAGTCATGTCTAAGTCTTTTTTAACCCCAGGTTCTTCGCCATCAGATACCGGCTTTCGCTGCATATATTGCCAGCATAACTGCCTACATTGTCAGCCTTCACATGTAGTTTCTTCATGCTTGGAAACTCTACTGTAAACTGCTTTAATGTATGCTTTGACACACACAAAGTCGACACTGCGTCTTGAACACAATATTCGAGAATAGTAAAATAAGTTGATTACTCAACTATTCCATTAATTTGTGTAACAAACACATCAACATGCATTGACATGCCCCTTTTACCAAAATAGTCCTGTTGTTTTTAACGATAGTTTTGTGGCAAAAATTTTTGCGACCAGTCTTGAAGCCAAAACGCTGTTTCCTCGTCTGTTTCTTGCAGCGCTGCTACCTTTGCCTTTTCTTGTTGAACTCCCCTCATTATATGCCGCATGTATTCTATAATATTTTTGCTTGCAATTTGGAAATCATAGCACTGTGAAAATGATTCATTCGAGATGAAATTTCTACACCAGAGAGGAACTCAAGATTTTAAATGGCCGATACGTGAAGACATTGGCACTGTACATCGTAGCACCATCTTCTTTGGTCCCATACAATTATCCGGTGTGGATCCTTTTACTGTCCCAAGCTTAAAAGGCATCCAACTGTTGCACAATTAACTATTAAATAAATAATTCACACGCATTTTGTAGCTACAAAACAAATGTTTTACAGCATTATCTTTATATATTTCTGTTTTATACAAATTGCAAATGTCAATGATATTAAAATATTATTTTAAATGGATAACCAACAAGATTATATGCAATAAAATGTTAAAAATATTGGTTTTTATGATGAAATATATATAAAAATATAGTTGTTCGAGTAAGGTGCTTCGAGAAAGAAAATGCTAAAACGTGGTATGTTAAAAAAATGTTTTAATTTTTTTGAAGCTACGTGCCTCAATAAATTTTACTTTTTTGGATAGACTAATAGTGGAGTAAAATAAAGGAAAAAATTTTTTTTCTATATATTTATGCCGCAGAAAGTTATGTCAGTCAAAATATTGGTAAAATTTGAAAATTTTCGAATTTCAACTACATATAATTTAAAAGCGCATTAAATATGCCTCAAATATATATCAAAATTTTTAAAGTGCTTTTGTATATCTTTCAAATGACATGTTATTTACCGTGGCAACTAGAAGGCGCAAGCTGTAGTTGATCGTTGAAAATTGCGAAAAACAGCAAAAATGCTTCTTTTTACGACCATCAGTGACCTTGCGGCAACAAATTACCACAAACTTTTAACTCATTTTACAAAGATCAACATCCCTACTTTTCAGATATTTAAATTACTTGTAGGCACTTAGTTTGCGCTAAGAGCAGTGGGTCATTGTAATTTCCATGTCGTGCAAAAACGCTGAAATTTTCCTGCAGAGCTCCGAACTTTGGGGGGCCATAAAAAATGAACAACTCATCTTTGGGGTAAAAAATTTCAGATTTTGTCTTTTGACATGATATATAACAACTGGTAATTTTTTGAAGTAAATCTGAGATGGCATGAATCACCCCTTAATGTTAGGTGTGACAGTTTCTCAGATTCTTGCTCTTAATAATAATTGATAACATTCAGTCTTTTTGCCAGAAATATCAGAAATTCGCAAATTTTTTGACATATTTTTTTTCCAGATTTTTTTTAATGATTTAATCAAACGTGAAGTTAATACACCTCTCACATTCAGCACTCAAACAAAATATAAAAAAAACAGAAAAAAAAGACCCGGTGACTTTCTCTCCCGGTCTTTCACTAGTACAGCAACTAGTGGTATCCGATCATCGAATTCTATCCCTGATAAAATTCTGGTGGGGGAGTATTGTGGCGTAATTACCACTGTGAAAATTAAACATCAGTTCACTGGTATATAAGACATGCTAATTCGAATCAATCACGAGGTACCTTTTGATAGATGAAAGTTGGCATAGTCGATAACTCCGCTCCCCCACAAAGTGTTTTATAGCGATTCTTTTTTCAAATGTTAAGATTACATATTTATTCTTGAGCAAACCACATGTTAATCCTACTTAACACTTCTATTTCAGAATTAATGTTAAAATTATATACCCTATATAATTTCAACATTAATAAAATGATATAAGCGTACAATCTTTTGACTATTTTTCTTGTTATATAAAGGCATTTTTATCAATTATTGCATGTGGTATTTAGACTTAGAATTCATTGTAAACACAAGTAATAAATAAACAAATACAACGTTTGCGAAATACTACTATTCAAAAGAATCTCAAAACACATTGAAACAAAACACGTTCTGAACCAAATGACTTCAAAATACACTAGAAACAGTAACCCGGAAGCATAGACGATAAATTGCCTGCAGCGCTACCTAGTGTATAAAACACCATCCATAGAGGAGCTTAACGTCCAACCACACAATCTAAATTAACTGATAAGCGAGCTACAAGCGTAAAATAGCAAAGAACTAAAAAAACACCCGTAATTATCACCATCCTATAGTTGTTTAGTTTTTGGCTACTCGTTGGTTTTTGGTAGTCTTTTTGAGGCCATTTAGTATTATTGTATTTTCTGATGTGTTGCAGCAAAAGTTTTTTAATTTAATATATTTCTTTTATCGTACTGTTTAATTCTGTTTGTTGCAGTTAAAGATATGGATCTCTCGGGGTCTTTTTTAAATTTAGGTACACCACTTTCTGTGCCATCACAACCAGATCCCGTAGAAGAACAACACATTCAGGAACTCACTCGCCAACTACAAAACTCTCCTCTTCCTCCTCCTCAGCATGAAAACTTACATCAAAGTCATCCTCAAACCCCGCAACACATTCAACAACAAAGGACTGGAGTTAGTGTTATACAGCCTTATACTTCAACTAGTGGGTTGACTCCTCAGCCATTGTTGCAACCAACTGGATCCGTGAGTCTTTTTATATTAGTTTACGATCTTATATATCTTATAAATAAGCTAGTTGGAAAATAAACCAAGAACTAATCACATAATGGTAAAGAAAAGCTGCGACATCCATATGGTGACATCCAGAGCCGTTTTTATGTTCATAGGGGCCCTGGGCCTGTCATTATCTGGGGGCCCTTTATGAGTAAATTTGAAGGGGGATTTAATTTTGAATAGTTTTTAAAAATTACTTTATTCTAAGAGTAAAAAACATAAATTAATTTCAGAAGCTTATATAAATTTTTTATCGAAAACCTAAGGTAACAATACTTTTTGCGCTTTTTGAGAAACGAATCTTCTATCATGTCATCAAAATCAATTTCCTTTACATTTTGTTTTGCATCTCAAAATCTATAAGACTGAAGAAACATCAAATTATGAAGGTGTGTAGAAAATATGCAAGGAATTTGAAAGAATACAAGAAAATACAGTTTATAATTGCCGTTGAAAAACTTAATAAATTTTGAGCCAATGCTTAAATACATAGCCTTGAAATTTTAAAATCAATCCAGAAGACAAGGACACACCTGGAACAGTACCCAGAGGTATTGAATTGTTATGATAACTTGGAGGAGTTTATGGCCCCGACAGATTTAACATGCTCCAGTCACATACATGGGTATTATTCAGCCGGCTGAATTCGAACATAGCTCTACCAACCAAGCTATCGTGGCCAAATGATTAGTTTATTTTATAACAGTCATTGAACAGCCCACCCATTTTCGAGTTTTTGACTACTAATGTTCACCTCCGTAGCCTTGTAATTTTGAACCCAATCCATCATACAAGAGAACTCCTGGATCAAGTATTGGAAGAAATTTTTGCCTTCATGGAGGACGTTTTGATAGAACTAACCCGCATTTGCGTTAAATTGAGAGGAAGAACGCGTGTACCTCCCACCCTAAGCCTGACGGCAAAGGGATTCTAACCCATGATCCGCCTACCACTGAGGATACTTCACGTCAGCACTGTGGTCGGTAAAAGCCGGGTGTAGAATTCATATTGACCAGCCATCACTGGGATTCAAACTCGGTGCACCTCATTCGGAGGAGAATGCTCTATCCCTTTATTAAGTAATAATTCTGTAGCAGGTACCAATTTTCTGGTTTTATTGATTGGTGCCAATTTAATTGATTTGCCTGAATTTAGTTACCTTCAAAATGTAAATGGTAAATCAATCTTAATTTTTGTAGAAAAAAAATATGGAAATAAACCGTTTTTCCTCTTAGGCTGCAATGAATGCAGAAGCAACCACGAGGGCTAGTGAGCAAAATGAACAGGGAGCGGAGCCTTCCAGTTTTTTAAATAATTGTTAAATTATTAGCTTTTAACATGCATACTTAAAAAAAATAAGAAAAACATTTTTCAGTATTAATAAATAATAATTAAAAACTGTCATCTGCTGGAATAGAACCCACGATCTCACAGTTTTGTGATAGATTTCATAATCATCAGCCCCAATACACCTGCCTTGCGGATATTTTTAAAATTTAATAAATTAAGTCATTTGGATACTTAACATTTTTGAAAAATGCTTTCCAAATTATAATATTTAACGTTTATAACAAGTATCTTCAGTTCATTTAGAAGTAAACCATTATTCGGCTTATCTTATTAATTTTCAGCTTATGTATATGCGCCAAAAATAAATTCAAAACTAGACTAGGTATAACTTTAGGACTGCAAAATTTAACTGTCGGATATAAAGCCGTATTTAAGATTGATAATGATAAAAAGATGAAAAATGTACGTTCCTCTAATTAAATGCGTTTAGGTTATAATGTTCGTAATTACCTTAATAAACTTTAATCGTAATGTTGGGGTTCCGCCGATAGAAGACATTTAATATATCAATGGAACACACTAAAGCTTTATATCAATTAGCAATTAGTTTTAGAATTACAACTATAGAATAATTATTTTTATTAGAGAGTGAAATGTTTTAAAAGACAAATATTTGCTAATGTTTAATATTTAGTCAAAGAAAAAACATAACCCATATTGAAATCTGACGAATAGTCCCTGATAAATTTTGTGACAAAAATAAATAAATAAATTGAAGCCTGATTGATTTCCGGATTTTAGAAACACCTTCTAGTTTTACTATTCAATCAAATTGGTTTCGATGTCTTTCATCCCACCTGTCTCACTAGTGATTCAAAATATTTTGATATAATTTTTGTTTCGTTCTTACTTAATATTAATTTGTTTTCGACAATTATTTTTTTACTACATTTTTGCAAGATGTTTAAAAATGTAATATAGATGATATTAACTGATTTTTTTTTGTTTTTTTTTTCTGTATGCTTCTTTTACTTATATCATCCACACCCACAAGCAACTGTCTGCTCTAAATACTGTGATAATATGAAATGAGATATCCAAACAAAACGAATGGAGTTATTTAAATTCATGTTCAAAAGTATTGTTTTTTTAATTGACAATTTTAGTCATCCTTTAAGTATTTAAAACTGCAGCATATCACATGAAAGTATTAAAAATATCATTTTTACAATTAAGTAAAGTAAAAAAGAATTCTGAGAAACAGATGCTAAATAGTCTCCTGATCGAATGATGGAGCATAATTACCTTTTAAACACATCAAAAAAATTTTTACCTTTTAAACTGAAAGTTTGCTTATTTTTAAATAATTTTTTAATACTCAAATTGTTTAAATGATGATATGGCAACGAAGATATTTATTTTATTCAGTCATTTATTTATATATTTTTTTCATTTTTTTTATTTTATTAAATTAAGTGCACACGTTTAGAATAAAATCAAAGCTGTCAAAATTTCTTATATAGTTTCGATTTACAATTTTAAGAAATTGTTTCCACTTTGATTTGGAAATTTAAAAGCCTTATTAATTAAAAAATTTAGAAGCCTTATTAACTTTAAACACATAACAACAAAAATCAAGGAGTTAAAACTAGAAACAAATATAATCAATAAACAATAAAATAAGCTAACTAAATAAATTAATTTTGTGTACCAAATATAATATTACAAATTAAACATATTTCATATTTAGGAAAAAATTTTTTTTCTCATGTTTAAACATTTGTTTGGCTGATGTTCATTTGATTTCAATGCTCTATTACACAAAATCATATGTTGTTTCTGTCTATTAGCAGTAAGTAAAATTAAAATAAAATTACGCTTGTTATCTCAATTTCATCCAGAACAGATCAAATCAAGAGTTTTGGCAGACAGGCCAGTCAAAGAGGGAATTGAATAATGGCCCGCCATTTAAATAAATAAATAAATAAATAAACAAAAAAAATCACAATGCATATATGAAAAACTGCGCAAACCTTTCATGTTTTCCTTAACCACAACCAAAATTGATTTAATAAAAACATTTGCTTACCTCCAACGTGAAAGATTTATGTCTTCTTAATATCCTTCGAAAATTAGATATAGAAATTCCTAGTTCACGGATTCTCTTACGATTAATTTGAAAAATAACAAAATAAAATCAACTACAATAATTAAGTAAATTAAACAATTAGGTTAGTTAAAACATTTAGGATGATTAAAGGGAAAAAAAGTTTTTATAATAAATTAGAAAAAATATCTAAATTTCGTAAGAAAGGAAATTTAATTAAAGAAATGAGCGAGGCCCAATTTAAAGGCACTATGGAAATCTCAAGACAGAGTGACCCAAATAAATTCTAGCAAGACCCTCTCCCTAGAAATGTTTTCTTCCTAGAAATTTATGACCAGAAATGAGACAAAAGGGTGTTTCTGTGGATATCTGATATTTCCGAAGTTAGGAAAAAAGAGCCCCAAGGCAATATAAAGAAGCTAAAAATATTTTCTCACAGTGTAAATTGAGGAGGCTATTTGACAACTCTGTGGGTGGTAGCTAGGAAAGTGGGGATATTTTCATCAGTGGAAAGAGCGTTTTATTGCTCTTTTGGTTAGAAAAGTGAAGAATAACAACTATTTTATATTTGTAAACACTTCGATTAGATTTTGAAAAGCATCCGACAATGTAAGAAAGAAAAATATATATATATTATGGGCTTCAGGAGGCCCCAGCTCTGAATAAAACTTTAAAAAAGAAGAAAAAAGTGGGATCTGGGGACCCTCTTTAGTTTTAAATAATAAATGAGTTAGAATTTTAAAAAAAAAAACAATTAATGCAATGAGATTATTTACGGGGGCCCCATCAGAACTCTGGGCCAGGGCCCATCCTTAAAAACGGCTCTGGTGACATCAATGAAAGTAAAAAGGGCAATGCAATGAATATCATATATGAAAATAGGATATTTTGGCAAAACTGAACGAAAATTATTGCCAAACCAAAGGATCCCCGATTGTACATCTCAACCGTCTTTGTTTTTTAAAAATTACTTTTGAAGGAACTATTTTTCCACTGAAAGGAAAATTTCTGTACAAATATCTTATGTCAAAATAATCGCAAAGTTTTTGCGAATTCCTGCAAAACATGTGGCCTAAAAAAAGAAAAAAATGTAACAGAAAGGAACCTCTTATAACCACCCTCAGACAAACAACAGCATATTTTTGTTTAATTTTTGCAAGTTAATAAAGGAGGCAAAGATAGTAAGCATTAAAATCTGCTACTGAAATATCCCCTTTTTTTGAGTTATTCTTTCTAGTGGTTTATCTTAATAAATGATTTAGTGTAAACTTTCTTGTTATTGCAAACTTATCACTCAGTAGCAGTAATTACCCAAAATTGGTCGTTTATTTCTTTTGTGTCATATAGCAGTTAGAAACCATTCTGTCAAAATGCTTGATTAGACTTATCACCATTTTATAATTTAACTGCTGTAATTTTTTTCAGTAAAAATCTGAAATTTTTTCACAATTAAGTGGTATAATGTAGGGAGGCACTTTCTTAACTGAAAGGCTACGCTACTTGTACAACGGATAGAATAGGTCAAGTTAATAGCAATCATAATAGTAGTATTCTTTAAATATCAGTTTTCTTCGCACGAATTGTTTTTTTGTTAATCAGCTTAGTAATACAGTATAGAACCTCTTATTCGGAAAACCAGAGAACCGGAACGAAATTTGATATATTATCCCAACATTTTTAAAAAAAAAAAAAAACTTTTTTTTCCTCATAAGATTTTAGGATTTTTCTTTCTTTTTTAAAAGAGGTTTACCTTACCATCATTTTAGAAATAATCATTAGTGTATTACTTTATCGTTTTTTCTTCTTTTTAAGATTATTTCTAAATATTTTTTTTAATTGGGTTTGACCATAAAAAAAATAGCTTTTTGTAGCGATTCAGAAAACCGGAAAAATCAGTTATCCGTAATAGCGACTGTCCCGATCATTCCGGATAATCGGTTCCCTGCTGTATTTGCTTATATTAAATTTTAAAAATTTGTATTCAAATTTTAATTTTTTTTAATATTCTCTTCTTATTCCATAAAAAGGAAAAAATGTAAGCATTGTGTCTGAAAAATTAATGTTTTTTTTTTTAAATTTTTTTTTATCATATTGCATAGCACTAATGTCCATTTTAAAATATGTTGTTATAATAAAAAATGTTAATGTTTATAGAATTAAAGTAATAAGTACTTTATTTAAAATACTTTCTTTTAAAATATCTAACTAATAAAATTTACAGGATTGAATATTATTTAAATTAAAATAAAACAGTTATAGTACAAAACAGGATTCAATATTTAGTAGGGTATGTATTTTATTCCAACTTTGAGACAGTTATTAAGTAAAATATAAAGGGTTTTATAAGTTTTAAATATTTCTTACAGCAAAATATTTTTAAGCTGCAAAATCATAAACAGAATTGCAAACAATTAGAAATGCATGTTTTTTTCTATCATTCAAATTTGTGAATTGTAAAAGATATAATGATTTTAAATTCTGCATAAAATTGCATTATGCTAGCTTAAAAAAATATATTATAAAATCACTTGTATTTAGATTAAATCAGCACAGCACGAAAAAAAGAACTGGTATTATTAAATGGTGATTTAAATGTGTTTCGATATTGGAGGAGTATAGTAATAATGTATTAAAATGATTTTTGACACCATCAGGAGTTTAGTTAATAATAACTGCTGCTGAAATAATCACTAGAATTAGTTTTTATCTGTTAAAAAATTGTCACAAATAAAGCATCAATGAAATAAGTTATTTAAATGAACACGCAACTTGAATCACACAAGTCATAATAATATGAAGAATGTAACTTGTGGAGAATCCATAGCATTAATTGCTGAAAATATCGATCGAAAATCACTCGGATTTTTAATGAAATAAGCCATTAAAAATGCACGAGAGGTTGAAATTTCATATTAAAAATATTGCCATTATAGACACCACCTGGATATCTTGAACAATAACTGCTGAAAAAGTACTGAAAACACATTTGGATTTACAATTAAATCAGAGCAAATAAAGAGTGTCAAAAATTCTTATGTTATGTAGATTCCAAATTCATATGCCCTAATAACCATTCCATTAAAAATAGTGGAACTTTTTAAAACTATGAAATCTGTTGGAATAACTGCCAAAAAAATTGATATGAAGATCATATTCATTTAAGAAAATATCTGCAAAATGCAGGATTCGCCAAGTGGGCCCACTTTGAAAAAACCCATCAAAAACCCACTTGGTGGGTTTTTTCACAAATTGGTTTTTTAAAATTTGGTTGCTCCTAATACTATCACTGGACACATCATGGAAGTTACAAATATTTTAAAACTGTGCATCAAGCACATGCATGGGCAAATTAAAAACTGCTTGATGCCCCAATTACCAAAAGTTCATATTGAGACCGCGCAAAAACTTATGCCAATAATTACCATAAATATCAAGAGATTGCTCTTAAACATCAAAATGAAGAATATAATAATATGTCAAAAATATTAAATAATGTTGGGCTTTACCAATAAACTATCAATTCAGAAAAACAGATATCAATTGTTTCTGAAGTTTTAAAAAAGCTTCAATCAGAAAACATTTCAATTTCAGAAGCTGTTGAAATATGAATTAACTTACTATCGTGTGATGAATTAGAACCCCATAAACATTTTGTAAAAAGATTCCATCAGGCTGTTCAGCCACCTCTTTTATTAGCATATGCATCCTGGATCCCAAAATAAGGGGACAATTTTTAAATGATGAACAAGAGCAATCAGCAAAAAACTGTCTTTCTAAGCATCATCCAGAATTTCTGCCAGGTGTTATGGCATTCAAAATTTCTGATCCTGAATATACTCTCCAAAATCAATAATGCTTGACACTGTTGTTCAACAGTTCTCATCAGAAAATAGTGGAAAATTATGGCAGAAAAGAAATTCAAAGCTTCCTCAAAATTTCTGCCAATTCTTTTTTCTTTACACTCAGCACCAGCATCCTCTGTCTCTATCGAAGGACACTTTTCAACTTTCGGTTTGGTGTGGAGTAAACTACGAAATAGATTAGGAATAGATAAAGCTACAAAACTCGTAAAAGTGTATCACCATCTAAGAGAGAAATGTAGAGACTCTGCTGTGCAATAATAATAATAATAAATAAAAAAAATGGACTTTTTTTAAAGTTAACTTTTAACATCTGCTGACAATTTTTAACTATTTGAAGAAATATCACCATTGAAAACAGTTAAAAATTAAAATATTACTTTTAAGATTTTTTAAATAATATTTTTAAGATTTCATTTGAATATAATTTATTTTGTTTCTTTTAATCATGTTTAAAAAAATTGAAAACAAACCCAAAAAAATTTCTATTAAGTAATACATTAAACAACAATTAACAAATGAAAAGTTTTATTTTCTGGTTTTAAAAAAATAAGCTAAAACTTTTTATACATGCTTTTTTATAATTTTAAGATTAATTTGTTTTTAGAAATTATAAAGGTAAAATTTATCTAAGAATGCAGTCTTTTTTCTAAGGTTAAATATATGAAAAATGGGACAAGTAACTGATACTCCTTATAATTATACGTATTTTTAATTTCACTTTCTATTAATCGTATTATAAAAACATGGAAGACCATTAAATATTTATTCCAGTTTACTTTTATTAAATTAAAAGTCAGATGAAATTTTATTAATTATAAATATTTATTTATTATAAATTTTTAATGTAAATATAAATATTATAGTGCTTCAGTTAAAAATTGTGAAACGTTGTGTATTTAACAAATAAGTTTCAATCATGTATTAGTGATAGTGCATTATTTAAACTTATTTAAATATTTTTATATATATTTTATATAAACTTTTTGGATTTATTTCTATTTTTAAGCTTATACGACACTATTTAATAAATAAAAATATTTTCACAGTAAAATTTGAAAGTTCATGAGCACTAAATGAAAAAAACCAATTTCCCCCGGGTTTTTTAAAATAAAACCCAATTTTCCCCGGGTTTTTTCAATAAAACCCGGGCAGGTTGGGTTTTTTCAAAAATCCCCGGGTTTTTTCAAACCCTGGCAAAATGGGCATTTCAAAAACTCAAATGTGCAATTTAAAATTCCAGATTATTTTTATTTTTTGAAAATAATGTTTTTTTCTTACTTATAAGTTCTTTTTAAAATGTGTATATTATATCTTAGGAATGACAAAAAGTTCAAATTTTAGTTGTTTGGAATAATTTATAGTCAGCTTAAAAAATCTTTTTCTTACCCCATTTACTGCAAAGAAATGTCAACAAATCATTTTGACTAGTCTCTTATGCGATTAACAGCTTGAGAAATTTGCATGTTTTTTCCTTACGTTCAACAGAGATTAGATTTTTTTATTTTTTAGAAGATTTTTTTTTCCTCTCTCAAAAAAGAAATAATAAATTCAATTTTAAAAAATACTATTTTTATATATTTTTTTCTTAAAATTTTTAGAAAATTTAGCTGTGGGGAGAAACTAGAACTAGCAACGCCCCCTAGCGAGAAACTAGAAAAAAACTCTGAGAGAGTGTGAACGAACAGTAGAAGGCCTGCCGTGCAGAGCTCCTTATTTTTTTCTTCTTCATGTATGTTTTATATGTTATGTTTGTGAATGTGCTGAGTTTAATAATCTTCGAACTTTTTGGAGAAAGGTTTGCTGTCTGTGCCAATACAGGTGCTTCACACTCTATAGCAGGAGAAAAGTTATAGGACTTTTTAAGAAATCACAAAGTTCTTTTTGAGGACAAGAAGATTTCCTTGACTCTCGCTGATGGAAAACTGCACTCGATAGTTGCTGTGAAAACTGTCGTCAAACTGTGCATAGAAGGTAAAACAGTACCTTCTGAACTTCTCGTTCTGCCCGATGCTAAAGGGAACAATACATTATTAGGGAGAGATTTTCTCCATGCAGCTGGTATTGTACTTGATGATCAAAAAGGAACCTGGCACTTCAGTGAAGATCCACAAAAACGATATTTTTTCTACGCGAAGCCTGTTGAAAAGAAAGAAACTCCAAAAACTTTTGAATCGACAATCGTACCTGAACTTACAACTAATGTCTACTTGAGAGATGATGAAGTGAAACATCTAACCCAGGTACGCTGAAAAAAATTGAATTGCCTACTTCAAGAGCATAAATCCTGCTTTTAACCAGGGGAAGAGCCTACTCCTTTCTTGAAGCACAGAATAGATACTGTAAACAATTTTCTTGTTTCTGTTCCTCCATATCGTATGTCGTTTGCCAAAAAAGAAATTTTGAAAGAACAAATTGAGGAACTTTTAGAAAAGAACATTATTGAAGAATGTGAATCCTCTTATGCTGCTCCGGTAGTGCTTGTTGCTAAACCCAACAGGAAATACAGATTATGCGTTGACTACAGAGGCCTCAATGCTGTAACAAAACCGGACACTTATCCATTACCTCGCATGGACGCTCTTTTGAATGAAGCTACGCCAACATCATTCATGCCAACAATATACCTACAATCTGGCTATCGTCAAGTGCAAATGGATGATTCTGACATGGATAAAACTGCTTTTATTTGCCGATTAGGCATCTATCGTTTTAAGCGCATGCCTTTTGGTTTGAGAAATGCACCTGCCACCTTTCAGAGATTAATAGACAAATTCCGAAGTGGCCTCAAAGATGTTTTTGCACTCTCATACCTGGATGACATTTTCTTCTTATTGGAAACATTTGAAAAACACATGAAAGACTTGAAAATTGTTTTTGAAAGACTTTCTTTATTTAAACTTCGTGCAAATAGAGAAAGATGTAATTTTTTTTTGCGATCGAGTAAAATACCTAGACTTCTAGATTACAAGAGATGGAGTTAAAGCTGATCCAGAGAAAATTGCTTCCTTCCAAAGAATTCCAATTCCAACTAATGTGAAAGAACACTCTTGTCTTTCTTGCAAACTTTCTCTTGGTTCAGAAGATATGTTCCAAACTTTGCAGATATAGCACAACCGCTTAGTAATCTAACTAAGAAGAGAGTAGAATGGTCCTGGGGACCTGAACAACAAGAAGCTTTTGAAATTTTAATAGAACGCTTAGCAACAGCTCCTATTTTAAAGCAAACTGATGGATCTAAGCCTTTTATAATACGCACAGATGCAAGTAACTACGCCCTTGGTGCAGTCCTTCTCAAAGGAAATGGTCAAGAAGAGCATGTTATCGAGTATGCCAGTCGTCTGTTGATCCCAGCAGAGCGCAACTATTCAACTACTGAACGTGAAGCCTTGGCTGTAGTTTGGGCCTTAGAGAAGTTTCGAGGTTACATCGAACACCAAGAGATTATTATTGCTTCAGACCATCAACCACTTAAATGGCTTCTGAGCATTAAGACACCATCTGGATGCTTAGCAAGATGGGCTTTAAAAATACAATCCTTCAATCTGAAGATTGTATATACTCCAGGAAAAACTAATGTAATTGCTGACTTGCTCTCTAGGTCGATATATCCATATGAAGATCCTAACTGTGAAATGAAAACTGTATTTATCAATATGCCTACGAGAAAGTCTAGCGATATTCGGAAAAAAAACTGTCAGGCGCAGAACTATAGAAAATTATTGACTCTCTTGAAAGTAATGAAAAAGACGAAAATTTTGCCAACTTTATCAGTCGAGGATACATAATGAGTGTGGATATCTCATACCGCTATTCGCCTGAAACTGAGTTCGACGATGCTTAACTCATAGTTTCCATTTATGAACGTTAAAGAGTGTTACAGGAGTACCATGACTCTCCAACAGCTGGCCATTATGGTGTAGAGCGCACTTACAGCAAGATTGCTTCCAGATACTATTTCTCTGGAATGAGACAGTACATCTCTGATTACAGCAAAACCTGTGCAGAAGGCAATCAATACAAACCTACGAACCAGAAACCAGCTGAATTACTTCGAACACCGATTTACGCTCAAACGTTTGAGACTCTTGCAATCAACCTTTTTGGCCCAATTCCAGAAACTCCTACGGGGAAAAGGTGGATCTTTCTAATTGAAGATACCAGTACAAAATGGGTAGATCTCTTTGCTCTACAGGAAGCCAGGGCTGCAAATTTTGATGAAACATTAGTAGAAGAAGTTTACTTACGTTACAGTTTACACAGGAGGTTGATCAGCGATAACAGTACGCAATTTGTTAGTGCTGTTATGCAACAAACTTGCGATTTACTTGATATTAAGCAAGATCTGACACCTGTCTATCACTCTCGAGCAAATCCTTCTGAAAGGAAAAATAGAGATCTCAAACCGAGACTAGCCATTCTTGTTGGTGACTCACATGATACGTGGGAAGAAAAACTAGCCACGATAAGTTTCGCCATGAACACAACAAAATGTGATACAACAGGGCACACACCGTCGCCTATTTACAGTTTGGAAGGGAACTTCGAACCACAGATGATATTAATCATGATGTTAGAGCTGTCATTGAAAATGGTAACTTTGTGCCTGAGATAGCACCATACCTAAAAAGGTTTGCTAGTCTAACAGCCCAGATCAAAGAACGAGTCGAATGCAAACAGGATCAACGGAAAGCAAATTTTGATCGTCGCAAACGACCACTATACTTCAAACCTGGTGACAAAGTTTGGGTAAATATCCACCCAATTAATAAAAATAAGAAAAGTAGAAAATTTATGCCCAGAAGAGAAGTACCTTACGTAGTTCTAACTAACCGATCCCCAACAACTTATGAGATTACCGACCCGGCCAGTCCAGACCAAACTCTGGGAACTTACCACAAGTCATCTTTAAAACCTTATGTGGAACCCGAAGTAAAAAGAAACACTGGAGGACCTGTCGCTCCTATAAAAAGAAGGGGACGTCCCAGAAAAGAAATCCTGGCTCCTAGTCGAGGCGCCATCAGAACCAGGGGGGGGGGAGTCCGTGGAGAAACTAGAACTATCAACGCCCCCTAGCGAGAAACTAGAAAAAACTCAGAGAGACAGTGAGAGAGTGTGAACAAACGGTAGAAAGCCTGCCATTCAGAGCTCCTTATTTTTTTCTTCGTGTATGTTTTATATGTTATGTTTGTGAATGTGCTGAGTGCTAACTATAGTCATGTTGTTTACAATAAAATAAAAAAGTTAGCTAGTCGGTTGTTTTAATTCCCCCCTATGCACCACACTTCACAGCTGTTTAATATAAAATAATAATTGTATTTATTTCAATTTACAGGCATTTTTAATTACCCAAAAAGGCTGAGTCATTAATCAAAGATTGGACTGTCCAAGTTGTAGAAAAGCCTGTTTCATTGGTAATTACTTTAGAGCTGTGTCTAGTGTTTGGGTGGCACCTACTTGCCCCTTATTAAGGATAGGCAACTAATGCCTACTTTTTTCTTTATGTAAAACAGTTTAAAAACATTTACTTATAAAGAAACTTGTGAAACTTAACTTTTTGAAATACTACTATTTCGTTTCCCAAATTTGCAGGTTGAGAAAAATCTAGTTATTGAATTCAAATAAAAAATATTGTAATTCATAATGTAATGTGAAAATAGCCACACAAATTTTTTTTTTTAATAAAACCTAGTTTTTTATGAATTTTTGTGATTCTGGAAAAAGAAAAAGAAAATACTCGTATTTGAAATTCATATTAATATAAAATAATATACTTTTTTACAGAAAATTGTGTATTGGAAGGTGTGTGCTTATTAAGTAAATTGTTCAAAATTAATTATAAGAAGAGATAATATTCCCTCATTTTTTTCCAGCCTGTTGCAACTTCTTTGCTGCCTGGTCCTAGTGGTTCAATTTCCCTTACACCCAGTGGTGCAGGGAGTGGCTTATTTCCAAATACTCCTGGTGGTCCTATGACACCCATGACCCCGATAACACCCTCTTCAGCTGACCCCGGTATTGTGCCTCAACTTCAGTGAGTTGTTTTTTCTCAAAAACATTTATAAATTTTTATCTTTGAAACAATTTACTTATTTTGATGATTGAGTTATTAAAAGGTGTCCTGACAATATCAACTAATTTAAAAATAAAATATTTCTATGTCACGATAATTGCCAAGTTTTCATTTGTTAAAATAGTCTCAGTGAAAACTAGTTTATAAACTAGTTTTTGCTGAACATAATTAAGTTATATATATATATATATATATACTGTGAAACCTCCTGTTGTGGACACTCTTGCAAAACGGATATAATATGGACATATTTTTAATTCCCTGGGAATCTTCTATGAGTAAACCAACATTCCCGTGTACATTCTCCGCAAAGCGGACACTCCCGTTACCGGACGCGGACAGTCATTTTGGCCCTGAAATGTTGTTTTCTATCTCTTCAAACCGGACACTACTTTTTCTAAATTTGAAAAAAAAACTACTATTTCTGCTTTAAACTGCAAGAGGAAAAATGCAACTTTTCACCATTTTTAAAGCATGTAAATTTTTTGCCTTATCCATAACTAAAAATATTGTTAAGCTATTTCACTGCTGAAGAATCAATCTTTCTCCTGTCACCTTGCTGTATCTTTGTAAAGGAAGGAGAGAAAACGATACTGCTCTTGTGAAATAATTTGGACAGCGGCATCTTTTTATCTGGACCATACAGGTTATAAGACCCCACAAGTTGAAATGACATCTGAAATGCTCCCAACACTTCTTCCCCATTGAAAATTTTGTTAATTTTCTTATCAATTTAAAGACCGTATTTAACGCAGCTGGGGTATAAAAGAGAACAGAAGTATAATCTTTGAGGTTCATATAAATAAAACATTTATTCAGACACTTGATAGCTGATCATTTGTGAATAATCAACTCCACAGGTCCTCATGACTTACATGTAGGCATTTCTTTTTTTTTCTGTGAATCGTGGGGGGTTTACTTTCAAGAAGATATTAACCATGTTCCCTAATCAAATGATAGGTAGGTGTAAGGGGAATAAACCTAATATTTGAAACTGACTGAGGAGTGAAAACTCCTATTCGGTATCATATGTCTAACTTGAGTATCTATGCTGATAGGAAAATTATATTCATTTATCTGTATCTACATCTAAAATTATATATTCATATCAAACTTTTTTATATATTCTTTTTTTTTAAAATTTTCTTAAATTTTAAATAAATATCTTTCTAGATAGTTATTGTAAATTAGTTAATTATTTCTACATCTTTGAAAATATTCTAAAAACAACTTACGGTGTTAAACTTCGTTATAAGGGTTACCTTCCCTTAAACGGACAACTCTCATAAACGGACAATTTTTTCGGTCCCAAGAATGTCCGCTTAACGGAGGTTTCACTGTATATATATATATATACTGTTAATTTTAAAACGGATTTAATTAATAGCAATTTTCTTTATTCATTCCTTCAATTTTGTTTTAACAAAATTATAAAAAACTAACAACACTATTTATATTTTATTTTTGATCTTAATATGAACTCTGATTTATTTAAGGTGAAAACTAATTATGTTTCACCGTTCTGGAGGGAAAAGTTTGGATGTTATGACCTTTTATACTAGATTAATTAATTAATTGAACTTTTAACTTGTAGCCCTTATTAATTTTAATTGTCCAGTGTAATAAACAGTTTTACTCAGTAATTATGGGTAAAGAATTTGGCCTATAAAGGGACAACCCCAATGAATGCTAGTAATATGTTTAGACTTTATTGTTATGAAATAATGTATAAATGATGGAGAAAGTCTATAAATGACTTTCTCTCCCTGTATGTAGGCTCTGACTTCACCCTATGAAAAAAAGGAAAGCCAGTAAAATGGTTTATTCCTAGTTTGTGGTTGTATGTTAGGTCCAAAAAATATTACTAATATGGATGTTTTAGGTATTTGTTTGAATTATTTTACATTTGGTTTGCTTTAGAGTTCGCTGTCTGACCTTGTTTATGTGAGTTTTTATTTTCTGTTGATTTTTATTTTCTGAAGAATTTGAGTTTCTGATGAGTTGTATGAGTTTCTTTTCTGTATTAGTTTTATGTCTTGCATGTTTTTTTCTCCTGGACTTTTAAACAAAACCTTCGGGGTACTGAGGAAGGTTTTTAGGCTTTTGCCTTCTTCCTCAATAGAAAAGGTTTTGTTTTTTGGCCACTGGGGCCGGTACCCCCTGAAGACGTCGGCTTCAGTGGTCATATTTTTAATTTTGTTTTATTTCCTTTGCTACATTTATTTCTATTTTTATTCTCTCTTTTTTTGAAAATTCTGCTGCTTTTTAGCGCATTTTTTTAAAGGAAGTTTTGTTCATTTTGTTTAGATATTAATTGTATTCTTTTAGTATTTCATTTTTATAAACTTCTTCTCCTTGTATGGGTTTTTGTTACTTACGTGTTTCTGAATATTATTGTTTTTTTCATAGATGGCAGCACAGAAATTTAATTCACCATTTTTTACCTAACTGTAAAGAAAAAAAGCCCTTAGTTTATTTTTTTCTTCTTAACAATGTTTGTTAACTGATAAATGAGTTAATCTATTTTTAATACAGTTTTTATATTATTTTACTTTTTGTCTGCAAGTTTGTCATGATAACATTTGTAAGTTGTTTTGTCTTTAAGTTAGTTCTTTCATTTTATACTCATTTATAATTACATTATTTTTTTTTAGATATTGGTGCATTATAAAGAGTCATTTTTATCTTAGGATAATAATTCTTCATTATGAAGTGTCTCTGTCTTAAACAAATGTATCCTGAAGACAACCTTTATGTTTTTATTGTATTTCTATTCTATCATTTTTCTCTCTCTCAAGTATTTTAGTTGAATAAAAAACTTATTTGTATGGGAAGTAGCATTCTGAATGCAAAATTTTTGGTCTAATAGGATATACAGTGTGATGTAATTTAAATGTTAAATTTTTTCCACTCACTTCTTAATATATAAGTTTTCAATGAGAAAAGACAACTTCCTCCTTTCACATTATCTGTAGATGCAGTGTCGCAAAAATATCACTTTCTTAAACTCTTAATGTTTCAATTATTGCTAATTACTGATTTTCATGCTGTGTCTCTATTTAACAAATTAAAAATGAAATGAAATGCATTTAAAATGAGAGTTATTTATAAACATGCTCCAATTAACTGAGAGATACTAAATATAACAAACAGCCATTTAATGTTTTAGACAAAGTCTTGAAGTTCAAAATTTTTATTTTAAATTTTTGATTGATTAATATTTATTGAATTATATTATTAATATTATTTGATAGATTAATATTTCAAAATCTAATATTTAATATATATTTATTAAATTACTTGCAAATTATTGCAGTTATTTTAACTAGATTCCTACCACAAAATTTTTTTAATTTTTATTATTTGATATTTCTTTTCTTTGTTTTATTATTTATTTTATTTTATTTCAATAAAACAGTTTCTTCCATTTTTCCCCACTTGCATTAGACTTAGAGGTTGGGCAGCTCTGATGAGCAGGGCACATCAACCAGAGGTCTATTGTACCCAAACCCTAGTCGTGATTTGCAAGAAAGCCCTATAGCTGAAATGAAGTTCAGCAGACACCTTACAGGAACATCTTGCAGTTCCCAGGCATTGACGCAGTGCTGGCATTGACGCTTTTTATTTTTAAGACCTATGATCTTCCTTTAACTGTTTCTATTAAGCTTTAAGAGCTCCTTTAGACGTACACTAGGACAATCTCGATTCAGCTCCTTAGCTTGTCTCTGACCGTCAGCAGCGCGCCATTGCTCATGTGCAATCTTGCTGTAGAGCTTGAAAATGGTTGCCTTAAATGTGGAGAGAGAAACGCAGGTTCAGGGCCCCAGAAAATTGCATTAGAGCCAGCCCGTGCTGCTTCATCAGCTAGCTCATTTCCACCAATACCCATATGTCCAGGTACCCAATGCAGGGATACTTTGTTATGAGCTAACAGGTCACAGAGGACCGAGAAGCATTCCCACACTAACAAAGAGGTGAATTTACACTTTGACAGTGATAGGAGAGCAGCCTAACTGTCAGAACAGATGCGGATAGTCTTATTTTGATATCCCTTGTCTAAGCATAACTTGCAGCACAAGATAATGGCATAGACCTCAGCCTCAAAAATGGTGGCAAAGTTTCCCAGGGGAAAGTGAAGTTTGGTAAATAATATAATTATAACAATATATTGTTGGAAGTTTGGTAAATAATAAACAATAAACTAGGAGGCTTCGCCCCCTGCTCGCTGGTGCTCGCCAACCCCCGGAACTGTTTTCGTAGTTCATTTCGGATTGCTTCGCAATCCGATCTTCGCTTTGCTCGCTCATTGGATACGTTCTTAACGTCTAGCTTTTGTATACTTTTTTAAAGTTCCGAAAACTTTTCACTGTAGAAAATTCTAAACCTGTACGTTTCAATATTAATTTGAAATTGCAAACAGTTCACATATTTTTCTTAATCACACTATTCTAAATTTCAGTTGTTGAGAAAAGTAACTGTTGTAAGTTTTGTTTTAAAGTCTTTCCCACCAGAGTGTTAAAGCCATGTGTTGTAAAACAATATTAAATAGTAGTCTGCCACTGAACGCCGGATGAAAAGCATCGGCTTCGATGAAGATAATTTTGTATTTTTAATTCTCTGAAGGGCGCCACCCTAATAATATGGAATTTGTAAAATAAATGTATATATATTTGATTGTTGATGAAGCCCATCATTTTGCGTTATCATCAGTGTTCAGAAGCAGAACAACAATTTTTTATTTTATCACAAAAATATAAAATGTATAAAAAGCAAAGAAAATGAGTATAGTCATTGAAAAAGTAAAAATTATAGTATAGTATTTGTCAGTTAAAATAAACTTTTTGTTTAAGTCATTATTAACAATTCAAATTTCTCCGAGGCAATTCTAAACCTTAATTCTGTTGATGTTGTTCTGTTTCAGTTGTTTCATTAGAACGTCGTGCTCGTTCTGTAGCATTTCTAATTGTTTTCCGTTGATATTGCTCTTCTGGAGTTTCATTAGAGCGGCTCGCTCTGTCTTCTTCGTAGATTGTTATAGTAGACCGTAGGTAGATTATTAAGATTCATAATTTAACTCCAATAAAATTTAACTTAAAATAAAACAAAATATTAACTTAAAATATGAAATAATAAAACAGAATTTAACTCATAACTAATAATATAACAAAACGTGGTATAGTAAAGTGCTGAACTCAAAATAAAATAGGAACAGCATAACACTTCTCATTTCTGCCAATGAAAAGGAACTATTTCAGAACTCAAAACCAACCAACCAACCGTTTTTTTCTCGGCGACAATCAGAGATGTGGCACACCCATATTCGGTGAGAATCGAAGACAAATGCTATTGTGTTTATGTAATGAGTTCACAACTTCTTAATTATGTGGATAAATACGGAAAAAAAGTTCAGAGATTTGTTCAAAACGCCTACAATTAAAAAAGAAACGCCATAACAAAATGTGTAATAGTAAAGCGGTCAACTCAGAATAAAATAGCAATAGTTTTACCTCAAGAGCTCAGGTTTCATAATTTTGATCTAGCTGCACTTGTATGTAATTTTGATTTATGTTGCTAAGTTAACTTTCAAAAATTTCTATGGCTGGCAACAACATTTTTATTTAAGTTGTTTATTTTTGTTTCTTTTAGAATTCGTTTTTTTGTTTTTAGAGAAATGTTTTTAACCTAACAGAATTCTTTGCCGACTGTTCTCTCTATATATGAAGAAAATAAAGTAAATATTTAAGTGTTGTGCAAATAATATTACACATATAACTTATGCAAATAATATAGCATAACACTTCTCATTTCTGTCAATGAAAAGGAACTATTTCAGAACTGAAAACCAACCAACCGTTTTTTTCTCAGCGACAATCGGAGATGTAGCACACACATATTCGGTTAGAATTCGGTGAGAATCGAAGGCAAATGCTATTGTGTTTATGTAATGAGTTCACAACTTCTTAATTATGTGGATAAATACGAATAAAAGTTTAGAGATTTGTACAAAATGCCTACAATTAAAAATGAAAACTGTTGCCAACGCGAGAAAAGAAATATCATCGGTTTTATTGATACATACGTACGTATTAGCGTTTTATATAATATAGATTCCTGCTCCTGATTTGGCACCAATCTTTGAACCATCAGTGTACCATATTAGACATTTGCCTTTAAGCCACCAAGGATTAACCATTCATCTCTAGTAGGAAAATGGATCTTGAAGGGCTTGTGAAAAGCGTATCTTAGTGACATATAGTCACTAGACATAATAGGCCGAGGTACATAAGACGCTTTACGCCTGTCTGAGCTTCAACCTCAATTCGTAAGTTCAATGGAAGAAGCCCAAGTAAGCTCTCTAGAGCAGCTGTAGGAGTGGTCCTGAGACAGCCTGACAGGGCTACACAGACCATTCTTTGAAGTTTGTTAAGATCGGACCTTGCAGAACTCAATCTAGTCCTTGACCACCAGACGACTGCGCCATAAGTGATGATAGGACTAATAATCATTGAGTATATCCAGTAAACTATTTTGGGGGACAATCCCCAGGTTCTACCAATAGCATTTCTACAGGACCAGAAAATCTTTCTGGCCTCGTTGGTACAGTATTCAAGTTGATGACCCCAATTTACTTTGGAGTGAAAGTAAACCCCGATAAATTTGACTTTCTCCTTGAGTTCCAATTAATGGTCCAGGTAGTAAACATTACCTAGATCAAGTTGCCTTTTTTGTGTGAAGGCTACATAGCTTATCTTTGATGGATTGATAGATAAGCCTGATTCAGAGCACCATCTAGCTACTTCTAGAAGTGCATTATTCATGATATCAAAGACTGTTCTTCCATGTTTGCCTCTGACAACAATGACACCGTCATCAGCGTACCCAATACAGGGAATGCCAAGAGCAGTTAACCGAACTAACAAGGAGTCCATTACCATACTCCATAGGATAGGGAACAGAACCCCTCCCTGGGGGCATCCAGCGGTTGCATGCACTTTCATGCTTGCACCCAATAAAGAGGAACAAACATACCTAGAGGATAGCAAATTCGCTATCCACCTGGTAATAATTGAGTTTATGCCTCTGTTCCTAAGTGCATTAATGATAGTCTCAAGAGGGACTTTATCAAATGCTCCTTCAATATCAATGAATACCGCAAGATCCATCTCCTTATCTGTTATAGATTTCTCAAGCAGATAGGAGAGCTCATACAGAGCGGTGTCTGTGGACCTGCCTGGTTGATAGGCATGCTGTGTGGAGGGCAGTGGCCTTTCTATGAGCACAGTGTCTCTGAAGTGTCTGTCAATTAGCTTTTCGATCGCTTTCAACAGACAGGAAGTGAGGCTGATTGTTCTGAATGATTTAGCCTCAAAGTAATTCTCCTTACCTGGTTTTGGTATGAAAATCACCCTGGTATTCCTCCAAGAGAGAGGTATATACCTGTATGCTATACAGGATTGAAAAATCCTACATAGAGTAGGGGCCAATGTATTCACTCCCTGAATAAGCATCATTGGTATGATGTTTTTCCACTTGCATTAGACGAAACCTTTTTCTTCTGGTGTGGTTTTTTTCATGATTTTCTCCATTACGTATGAACTATTTTATTGTGTAAAATAAAAAAATAGGTTTATCATCTGATTTTATAGAATTTTTTCTTTCACTCACTTTAGGAATATTGTGTCGACCGTGAATCTTGGTTGCAAATTGGATTTGAAAAAGATTGCACTTCATGCTAGAAATGCAGAATACAATCCAAAACGTTTTGCTGCTGTTATCATGAGAATAAGGGAGCCCAGAACAACGGCTCTCATTTTCAGCTCTGGTAAAATGGTGTGTACAGGGGCCAAAAGGTAATTGTATCTGTCTTTCTAGACAATTAATGTTTTAATAGACAGAGTTATTTATTGTATCAAATGAACATTAAAAGATAGGGTAAAACATTTGATATATTTGCATTAAGAACATAGTGCGTATTCCAGAATAAAATGCTAATTTTTCTAAAATCACTATTATTGTTAAGTTTTTTAAAACAGCCAAAAAAATCTAAAACTATGCAAGATTTTAAGGTAAAAAAAATATTTTTACAAATACAAATTATTTGAATAATAAATAATTTTGCATTTTTTTCCAGGCAACGTTATATATAAGATTCCTTTAATTTTGGCGGAATTTGCGAGTTTCTAAATTATAGAAGAAAAAATGATCAAAGCATCTATATTATATGTCAATATTTTTTTCTTAACATTTATACATTATTTTGCTGTTTTACTTTAGTATCATTTCATTCTCTTCAACACTAGGACCACATTTGTAGCTACCTAGAATGACTATTGTGGTCATTTTCACGCCAATAAGAAAAAAAGACTAATTATTAGAGTTTTAACACAACTATCATTAAAATAAAAAGTTCAAACAAGTCATTTGCTTTAATTTTAACATTCTGCAGTTTTTTAATAGAGTTTTTTTATTCTCTGAAAATTTTATTTTATTTTTAAAAATAATATCCTCATAAAACAATTATATAACATTTCAAATAGCAGTTTTTCATTTGTCATAAAAGTACTTCATAAATATTTCTTAACACTCTCCACAAATAAGTTTTAAGCATGCAAATATTTAAATCTTTTTATTTAAGCTGTAAAAACGATATTTATTACTTGAAGTTTCAAAAAGTTAAGAGGTCAAGCATGTCATTAAATAATTAGTATGCCATTCATTAAAAAAGGTTAAAATAAGACTAAGAGTTAGTTACTTTAAAAAAATGAGGAAAATGTACCTTCAATGCATAGGCCATTTTAGAAATAAATGCACCATTTTCTAGAAGCTGTTTGTACCTTACACAGCTGTCTTATTTGATGAATATGCCATAATTGGTGGGATGGAAAAAGATTTTTTGGGAGACATTTTTTAGATTCATAGGGAGGTTTTCAAGTTTCCAATTTTGCTAACATTTCCATACATGGTACTCAGGTGGCAGCATTTTTTTTTTGCATATTGTAACTTTTTATTTCTTTGAACTTTTGGTAACAAGTGCATTTTGTAGCTTTGAAATTGGGAGGGGTTCTTTGTGATTTAGCCAATGCATAGCAACAAGTCATTTTCATTAGATTCATAACCTCTTTACCTTTTACTAGTTGCTTAAAATCAATCAAAAGATATTTGGTCTAGAATTCCCAAACCAGACAATCTAGGAAATATGATCTCAATTGTATGATCAGGAGAGCAATCCAAAGTTTAGACACTTTGATGTTAATTTATTTACGTTTTGCATATTTCACTTTATCTCAAATTTTTTTTAAGTGAATTGAAAGATTTTCGCACTCAATTGTAAAATTCATTTATTGAAAGATAATTCCATGAAAAATATTACTTTTATTAAATATTAATTATTTTTTTATAATTTTATTTAATAAATGTTGAAAAATTAAAGTTGTAATGTATAAAAATTTTCACATAATTTTAAAAAATACAAAATTTGAGCAAAATCAGTCAAATAGTTCCTGAGAAATTGAATTTTAAAAATGCATCTTTTTTGAAATTTGGTTTCTTAGGAATTATTCGACTGATTACAAAATAGGTGTGAAAGCATTTAATATACGCCCCAGTGTGTAACAGATTAAATTAAAATAGGCTTTCAAATATTAGGAAATGGTGAGATGCTAAAAAGATCACTAATAAAATTTTTATTAATATTATGTTTATCTGTTGCACCCTGGAGCTCCCACTAAATTCCTTCACAACTGTTTATCTCCCCCTTTTTTTTCTTGTTAAAGCTATTGGTTAAACTACATTGCAGGTATTTGTCTATTTACTATCTCTTCCATTTTTTGGTGTAGAGACACCGTAGAAGGTTCTTGCTTAAAAAGCTTAAAGTAAACTATGACCTCTTTATGTACTTCCATTTGTACTTTATTCTCTTTGTTTTTCGCTTCAGTCTACATGGCTCAAAATATACTCTATCCTTTGTTAGGAATTTAAAATGCTATTTGTAACAAAAGATTTGTCTTGTTTGTTACTAGGACTGGGCTATAAATCGATGTATCGCGACATATCGATTTAACGCATATATCAGCAAGCCGATACAGCAACTTTCGTTTCAGGCGATGCAGCAGAAATCTGATTTAAGCCGTAGACTAAAGACGACGAGCTCAAAACGATGTATCGATATAAGACGCACAAAGATCTTCTTGCAACTGATACCAACTCGCGCTGTAGAAGACGATGTTCGTTTCGTTATGTTGAAATGGCCTTGATTGATGAGTGGTAGAATCAGAACCATAGTTTTGAGAATATATGTCGTGATCTCGCATGTTCGTTTTCGCGCCTCATATTTTTTTTCTTTGTCGGGACTTGATATCGTTTCTTGTAGATTATTTTCAGTGGGACTAACTTCGCCGTTGTTACCTTGCTCTGAACGTAATCTATTATTGAAAAGAATATATAAAGAAGTGTTTCTTAATTAATTAGGTAAATTTTTTTTTGAAACAAAACTTTTTTTATATTTTTAAATGTGAAAATTATAATAAAGAAGTGTTTCTTAATTAATTAGGTAATTTTTTTTTTAAAACAAAACTTTTTTTTATATTTTTAAATGTGAAAATTAATTTTGATATATGTTTATTGAATTTATTACAATCGGAAATCTAATTTAAGGTGCCCATAAGGAATTAAATTACAAAGTAATTAAATTTGTTAGGCTATTTTTTACTTTATTTTAATTTATTAAAAACTTTTTGGATAAAACTTCTAATAATTTAATAGGTTTTTATTACTGATCTTAAATTTATAAATCTTTATGTGTTTTTATAAAATAAATTATAACAAAACACATTTTTCCTCTTTTGGATTTGGACATAAGTCAATCAACTTTGTTTATTCAAAAAAATTAGTAAGGTTTGCGACTTCTTTTTTTTAATATTTTATTTTATTTTTTTAAAATCATTTAGCACTTCGTTTTATTAATGAGTATAATTGTGTTTTTTAATTTTCTTTCAATATTGTCAGTTAAATATATTATCAAATATCATAATTCTTTTGTTTTTATTTTTAAGAAATTAAACCTTACTTTGTTTTTTTGTTCAGAATTTGGTATTTATTCAATTTAACTTAATTATTTATGTGAAATAATAATGATAAAAAATAGTTTTTTTTTTTTTTTTTTTTTTTTTTTTTTTTTTTTTTTAAATTTATTTATCACTTTGTTTTAAGCATACAAAACATTTTTAACGAACTTATTTTTTAAATTTTCTTTCTATAGGTAAATATATTGATAAATTTAAATTTTATTAATTTTTTTATCATTTATTTTTAAACTAAGAAATCTTTCGTTATTTGTGCGATCATTTTTAGAAAATATAACATTAATATCTTTCTTAAGCAAAATATATAAATCTTCAAATTCATAAATTGATTTAAATCAATCCGAGTATGAAGTTTTGATAGAAATCCGACTTTCTGTGCCTTATAAGTAAATGAAATTCAAAAAACTATATCGCGATGCAAAACTGACGATGCATCACGATATAGAATTTCTTATGTCGTCCAGTCCTATTTGTAACTGTTTTCCATTATACTTCTGTAAAATAATAAGCCTACTAAACCAATTAATAAAACATATTGTTTCATTTAGTTATTCGCTAAATGCAAATTTAAAATGAGTATAATCTACATTATTTAGTTTTTCTGCAATTTTCAGTTACAGAATATTATTCATTTTAATTTTATGGACTTAAAAAAGTATCAATACAAATTTCTAATTTTAATTTTGTATTTATTTAACTATCATTAATTTAGTTAAAATAGTTTTCAGAATTAGATTTCTGTATTATTGTCTGGAGTTAGATGTCTTTCTTTTAAGAATTCACCTTTCTTTAGTAAATATACTTCTCAATCTTCTATTTTCCCTGAATTAAAATTCTGTACAAAAGTAAAGTGTGTCATGCCTAAGCAGTTATTTCAGTTTTGATTTTTCAGAAACTGACGGAATTTCACTCTTCCATATTCAAAACCGTAATTTGCAAATTTTTTTTTTTCAGGCTGCTTTTTATTACTTGCAGCCTCAAGATTCTTCTGTTATTCTTAATCATTTCTAGAGTGTTGTCAATTAGATGTCCGAGTTAAGGAATTTGAAATTTTTGCTCTGAGAGTACCTACATGTTTAGCTTTTTTTTTTTTTTTTTGTTCCACTTTTATTTCTCATTTTTTGTTATCCTTGATATATTGTGACAAACTATGGTTTCATAATTTTGGATAGTACATTAGTTATTAGAAACAAATTGTTTTTTTAATATTTTCCTTCGTCTATTATGTTTATTTGATATCTATTAAAGAAAGGATATTTTTTAATCGAATAAATTCTGATTCCTCAGAGTTGGTATCATTTGCAAGCTTTGTTTGATGTGGAAGCACACTTGCTTTTATCAAAAATCTTCTTTTATTTCTTTATAAAATATTAATTATTAATACAATTATTTATTACTGAAAGCAGGCGATTCTTTTATGATATAGTTTGCAGCTTTCTCTTTTTGCAAGTGATGCATCTTTGATTCCACTACGTTTCTTTTTTTTTTTTTTCTGTTCACTATTTTGTACTCCATAAATTAGTTCTTCTCACTTATGAATGTGTGTTTATCGATTATGTGTTGATGTAAAAAGAATTTTTTCTCTCTCTTTAAATTTTATAAATATTCTTTTTTTTTTGTGCATAAAAATTACAGTCTATTATTTATCTGTGTACAGCAAGAAAAAAAAGTACCTAAAAAAACTACTTATTGAGGAAAAAAATTCAGATTATCTTTTTTACCTGCAATCACATGTCTAATATGCCTTTTATTGTATATTTTTAATATTGTGAGACTTATGATCCTCAAAGTACTAATACATAATTAATACATGTTATCAGAACTATTACACAGTTCTAATTGTTCAATTGATTTATTTTGAATTACAAAGAGTTTATTATTTTATTTATTCAAAAGAATAAAAACAAGTGAAATTTTTTACTTTTCTGTTTTTTGCTTTATATTGTAATTGAAAAATATTCAAAGTTTTTTGAAAAAAATTTAATAGATTTTTTTTTATTTAAACTACATTTTTGATGAATTTTCAATTTCACAATAAGAATCACAATAAGATTGATGTAAACATTCAGATGTTTTATCTGGATATAATTCTTAATATTGAAAAAAAAATATGATTTCTCTCCATAATGAAAGAATTTTAGTGTAAAAAATATCTGAAAACAATTTTGAGTTAAAGAAAAATTCATATATAGGAATGATTATTTTAAATACATTAATTGCAACACAAAGTTTCAAAATTACTTACAAATTAGAAAGCAAAGTTTGTGACACATCTGTAATTTCAGTTTATAATTTGACAGAATTTGTTCATAAAGTTCAAAAAAAAAAAAAACTTATGTTATATTTTATTTAATTTTATATATATATATGTATATATATTGTATAGTGAAGAGCAGTCTAGATTAGCTGCAAGAAAATATGCAAGGATAGTGCAGAAACTTGGATTTGAGGTAACAGCTCTCTTCATTCTTATTGCATAATTCCTATTTTAAGGATCACAAAATTGTACACAAATCTATATTAATGCATGTTTTTTATAAAAATATTAATATTTTATGTCTAATATTTTTGTGATCTGTGATAAAATGACCAGTAAAAGATTAATATAAAAATCAAAGAAAATTTATCATTTCTTTCTCAAAACATTATTTTTTCTTTCATTTAAATCCAACCTGTATTTATGTTCAGATATTATTTTCATTTTTAAATAATTATGATGCTGCCCCCCTTCTTTGATATGTGTACTTTGTTAAGATTTTCTCTCAGTTTTTGAGCTTGGTGCTCCTACTTTTATTTAGTAATAAGCTAATTAATATATAAGGAATGCACGTTTTCATTTTAGTATTATAACCTGTTTTTATGACTTTATATTAAGATGCATATACTGATTGATATCACTTTTGAGGGTTATTGTGGATGTAATTTAATACAATACACATACATTACAAAATCCCATAACTGGAAACTTCTATTTTCAGATACTTTACACAAAACTAAACTTTTTGTTTCTGGTTTGTATTAGGAATAGTTTTTTAAGGTTTTACAGGGTTCCCACGGTCCTTAAAAGTCCTTAAAAACTGCTTAGTTTTTATTTTGAAAATTAAGGGCCCTTAAAAGTACTTAATTTTGATTCAAGGTTCTTAGAAGTCCTTAATTTCTAGTATTGCTAGTTGGTTGGAACAATTTTTTTATCTTAGGAAAATATCCACTGTTGAAAAGTACGTCTGTCGCCTAGAATGAGACCCTGCATTGAGGGTAGAACATTTTGAATGCATGTGAGAGTAGGGGTTACAAGCGAGTGGAAGAAAACATGCCATTATTGATTTTTTATTAATTTTATTATAATTTTTTTTAATTAAAATATTCTCTCTTTCTGGATCATTTTTAAAGAAAAAAAATTTGTGTGGGGAGAGGGGAGCGTGATACTACAGGTGGGCAGAGGTCTTACTTATTTTTAGACAGTACTTAGGTACTCTATCACCTTTTACATCTATAGGATTCAAGAAATTCAATTCTTCTGATAGCACACATGGTAGCTTTGATACTTCAATTGTTAGAAATGCCAGGAGAGTGTGTTTTTAATAATTTATGGACACTTAATATAAGGAATGGCTAACAGCATCTAGTGATCGTCACAATTTTTTAATTGTATTATATTTTCCTCTGAAATTGAATTTTATAAATTATTCTATTTTTTAATATTAGGGATATTATGAATATTCTGCGAAGTATAATTTTAATCAGGAAAGTCACTTTCGTCGTTTTATCATTGACACTTTTTGTTTTAAAAAGAGTGAAATGTTTGCAGTTTTTTTTTTTTTGTTTTTTATAGCGTGGCATTTTAACAGTGTTCCTGATATATTTTATCTCCACTTTTTCTTTTAAAGTTATACAGATAATTAGATAACCAATAAAATTGAAAATTTATTTTCTACGTTGCAAGTTTTGTTTTAGAATTTTGGAAAATTTTCTGTTTCTCTTTTGCTTTTTTGATTAATTGTGTTTGTGTTTTTTTTTTTTAAATTTATTTATTTATTTATTTTTATTATTATTTTGATAGCATATTTTAAAGAGCCTTCTTTTTCTTCATTTTCAACGTTAAATTTTTATTAATTGAAAACGGTTTTTTGTTTTTAGCTCTGTTTAGCTTTCCCATTTAAAAAAAAAAAAAAAACTAAGAACTTTTGTTTTTGTTATGATGCAGCAATTTTAACGAGCACTATTCTTAGACATTTTTAAATGGATATATCACGTATTATCGACTTTTTATCAAACTATCGGCAGGCCGATATAATTACTTTTATTTTAGGCTATGTATCAGGAATCTGATCTAAGATGACGCTCGCAGTTTAACGTGCGAGCATTCTTGCCTATACTAACACTATCACTGCGCTGACGAAGACTATTTTGATTTTGTCCAGCTGCGAAGATGTTGATTACATTTTTAGCTACGAAGATGATGTTCGTTTTGTGATGTTGAATAACAAAGAGCGAGGATCAGTGTTGAAATATAGAATGCGATGCATAGTTTCTTTATGTGCCATTCTTGACCTTGAGATTTTACGATTTTTGAAGATTATTTTCAACAGGACTTATTTTGCGATTGCTGTGAATTATTTTCAGCAGACCTACCGTTACTTGGCGATCACTGTTATCTTAAATTTTCGTTAATATATTAATGAAAAAAAAATCATGAATTAAAAAAAAGATTCTTTATTGATTTTTTTAAAAAGGGATGCAATTTAATATTTTATATATTTTGTATTTAAGTAATTTATACTTTGTCATAAAAAGTTAGTTTTTTTTTTTTAAATTTGTTTAATTCTCGTAAATATAATAATTCGATAGAATTTGATTAGTTTTTAAACCAATAAATTTTCACTCCCTTTTAGTTTAAAAAAAATTAAAACAAAGCCTACATTTAAATGATTTGCTTTTATTTTTGAGGAAATTAAAACAAAGTTTGCGTTCTTTCTTTCTTTCTTTTTTTTTAAAAAAAAAATTTGGCTGTTAGTTAAAATGACTAAATTTTTTTAAGTTAAATAAAAAGTTAAGCAATATTTTAACGCTTTTCAATAAATTAACACTAGTACTCTTAACCCACTGGCGGTTAAGAGTAAGTTAAGTGGACATTTCTTTTTTTTTTTTTTTAATTTTTAATGTATGTAAAATATTTTGTAACAGTTTTATTATTATTTTTAAAAAATCTAAGTCATTTTATGATTTTTAAAAAAAGTTAAAATAAAGCTTGTGTTTGTTTTTACTTTAAGACAAGTCAATCTTTAAGACAGTCTTAAGTCAATCCATCTTTATTTTAATTCAAAAAAGTAAGCAATGCTATTGATGTTATAGAAATTTTTTTTTTGAATTAACATTTTCTTTTTTCTTAGATTTATTTCTTTTATTTAGTTTTGATTGATTTAAAGATTTATGATTGATAAATTTCAAGCATATGTTAAACCGCGATGTCTGACTGACAATTTATTACGATATAAAATTTCTTACAACGCCCAGGCCTATTTTTACATAAACAGCAATAATTCTTGAGGATTTTTTTTTAAAAAATCTTGTTTGATCACTGGGTAGGCGGCCGATTTATTTTTCCGGATATTTGACTATTCGACAAAATCACTATTCATTATTCCCTATTTTATAATAATAGTAGTATATATATAAATCGATATTTGCATCCAATTTTCATTACCTTTGATTTATATGACAAATTATTGTTTTATAATTTCAGACAATACTTAAATTATTAGGAACAAAATTTTTTATGGTCTATTATTTTAGTTCCTTTAGTATCTATATGAGACACAATACTTTTTCATAGAATAAATTCTAATTCCTCAGAGGTGCAGTATTACCCATCAATGTAAGCATACAATTTTTTATAACTAAAAGCAGACTATTTTATAAAGATTATTATCTCTTTTTATAAATGATTTGTTTCTGATTTCACTACGTTTTGTTGTTTTTTCCCCTTCATTCACAATAAATTTTGTACTTAATTAATTATTTCATTTCGTTTTCAATTTTTAGATATGGAATTTTTTCATTTTTATTTCAATTGATCATTTCATTCTGCCTTGTCCTGTGTTTCAATATTTATGTTAGCACTTATTTTAATTATCAATTCTGTTTCTAAGTTCTTAATTTTAATTAATAAGTTTTCTTTGTAGTTTATTTATTACTTTTTTCCTGATTGTTAGGTACTAAATATATTCTGATTTTAGTCATTAAATTTTTTATATTTTGTGATTTTAATAAATCTTTAGTTTATTGTAATTAGGTTTTACTTAGTCTAAAATAATTGTCTTAACTTCAATAAACTTATATTTGTTAGTTTCTTTTTCTCTTGGTTTAGTATTAGTCACTCAAAATAATATTTTTATTAATTTAATGAATTTACCTTCTTAATTTATATATTTCTATATGTTTGCTCAGTTTTTTTCTATTTTTAAAATAGAAAATCTTAATGTTTAATCAGCATTCTTTGAGTTTTCCTTTTTTTCTTTATATTCTTAAAAGCTTACGCGAGGTGATTAAATGCAATTTAATTTTAATTAAATACAGATTATTTGTATTAAGCATTTCTTTATTCAGTTTTTTTTTTTTTTTTTTTTTTTAATTTTTTAAAGGATGACTGATTTGAAGAAAATCTATTCCATTTTTTTAATCTATTATTATTAATCTATGATGTTTTATTTGATGATAAATCATCATTATGCCAATTTTTAAGGTCCTTAATTTTTAGAAAAAAAGTCCTTAATTTTTTGATAAAAGTCCTTAAAAGTGCTTAATTTTTTCTTTCATAAAAGAGTGGGAACCCTGTTTTAATACGTAGAATTTTTTATTCTTACATTCTCTTGCTGCATTTTATTATTCTGAAACATTTATGCTGCATTAATGAGCACATTGAAAGAATTTTTTGGGAAAAAAACAAACTACAACAGTTAAAGAAAATCAAGCTTCCTGGGAGAGGATTAAACTATGGAGGGTAATGAATCTGAATATTATAGTTTGAAAGAAGCACCTTCAAAATGGTTTTGTCTTGGTTTAAATTCTGAATGTCTTCTTTAAAAAAATCTTACTAAACTCCATTTCTTGTTTCATATTATTTCTCCATTTTATTAAATAAGATTTATTTTCCCTTCTAATCAATTTACCAGAAAGTGTAGTGGGTTTTTTCTTTTAAAGAAATTTTTTTTAATTCATTAAGAAAGAAATTCAATTTATCCTCTGCTTGCTTTTTCTTTTTTTTATTAATTTATTAGTGAAAATTTATTTTACCATACTAAATATTCTTTTAATAATTAAATGTCATTAAACTAATAAGAATATGTCATTGTGAAAACTGTGCATATGTCATTGTGTCTGCAAAATGGACATTTCACTGCATATTGAAAAAGTGGTTCAAGATATAAAATTTTCTTTTGTTGTTACTCCATTATTTTATTATTGTTTTTTTTTCAATGCTGTCTCACCTGATACGTTATTTGTTATATTTCTTTTTAGGCAAAATTTTTAGACTTCAAGATCCAAAACATGGTGGGTAGTTGTGATGTAAAGTTTCCAATAAGGCTGGAAGGATTAGTTCTTACTCACAGTCAATTTTCAAGGTTATTTTCACTTTAAATTTTTCTATTTTTTTAAAAGAAATGTATAAATAGTAAACCACATCTAATTTTATATTTTCTAATTTAACTTTATGTAATGTATGTGTTGAGTATAGTGCTCAAAAAATCAATCTTAATGATTCATAGGGATGACCTCAAATAATCTGATTTGCATAAACGATATTTTAATTTAAAAAATCAACCACAAAAACATATTATCTCTGATACAGAGTTCAAGAGAGGGGTCCAAAGTTTGGTTTCTTTAATTCTAATACAATCAAACCTGTTTATCTGGAATCTGAGGGGAAAGGCGAAAAATTTGAGATAAAGAGGCTTCGAGTTATACAAGTACTTTAAAAAAGTTGAATTTAATTAAGAAATTTTATTAAAAGTGCTTCAATTGTTTTTAGTAGAAAAATATAGGCATTTCTTTAAATTAATTATACCACATACATCTTATTACATAAATTTTTTTAACATACATTTAGCACTGAAATTTTTTTTGTGAAGATTTTTGGCATATTACCTTAGTAGTTTCGATTATTCTTTTAAGGTTAGAAAGAGCGCAAATCCCTCATAGAAAAAATGTTCCTGAGATTCAAGAATAGTTTATAAGAATTCCAAAACTTTTTCTACCTCTTTTGCATTCACTTTTGGTTCATCAATATGATCTTCAATTTCTTCCTCTTTATCTGGTATTCTTTTGATATTATCTATGATTATCTATCCTTTGACACTATCCGAATCTGTCAATATTTCACATGCTGCCAGGCAGTTGTCACTTGTAAAAACCTTCAAAATGAATGTTAACATTAAATCCAGTTTTTATTTTATTCCATTCTAACAAATCTGACACTGCGTTTTCAGTGCCAACAGTTTCTTTACTGATGCCATCAACCTCTTGTTCATCATCTTCACAGCTATTCTTAAAACCAGCTTTTTAAAACCATTTTGGATAGTTTTTAGAGATAGTTTTCTCAGGGTAAAACTGTAATTCTGATAGCATCTAGCATCTTTATTTTTCAAAGAGAACTTTTTTCATCGATAGCATCTTCAAGTTTGCATACCAACTGTTTTCTATTGTTCACTTTAAAACTCTTAATTATCCTTTGATCCATTGGCTGCAATTTTGAGGTGAAAATGAATTTCTATTCCTGATTTTCTTATCTATGTCGAAAAGTTAACCTCTGATGGTCGCTACTCATTAACCCCTCACTTACTGCCAGAATCATTGTATTGCTTTCTAGTTAAGGAAGTGGAGGGATAGTGATTGAAATTCCAAGAAACACATCCAACCTGTTATCCCTACTTCCTGTGGGTTCACGAAGTTCATCTCTGTCTGCAAGTTCTACTGATAAAGAAAGTTTTGACATTTGTGCTCTATTATTAGACATTCGAAAAATGGAAGTTTTGAAAAAATTTTTTTTACATAAACATGGAAAATACATTGATTTTAGACAGTAAATGTAGGGAATTTTAGAAATTTTGAGATATAGAGGTTTTCGAGATAAAGAGGTTCGAGATAAACAAGTTCAACTGTATTAAATATTGGGTATTTTGCCATGTCTCCAGAACTTTTCAAGTGATTTGAAGAAAAAAATGTGCACAATTATAAGATGTGGTTATCTGCGAACTATTCTTTTTCATTATTTTATTCATTTGTAGCAAAAAAAGATTTGAATTGTAAGGTATTTAAATTTTTACATTACTTTAAAGAGAGTAATTATGCATGGCAGAATACAAAATTTGTTCATAATCAATTGAATAATTCTTGAAAAATCATATATTAACTATCAAATGTTTTAAATTTAATTTGTCAAGAACTATTATCAAATTTTGTATTTTACACTCTTTAAAATGATGTAAAATTTTAATGCTTGCGTTTCATAAAGAGGAAAACCACCCACGGTAAAACCTCACAGCAAGAAAACTCTTAACCTATGATCCATCTAGGATATTTTAAGTCATCACTGTGGCCAGTGCAAGCCGGGTGTGGAATTCATATCAACCAGCCATCGCTGGGATCTGAATATGGTTCACTTTGCCACCATTGACCAAAGCTCATGTAGGAATGGGGCGATGGCAGATTTTGGATGTTCAGGTTAGATCAAAACAACAACTTCTGAAAAAAAAGAAACATTTCAGCTTTATCTTAATTATTTATGCGTTAAATTATACTTGGAAACTAATTTGTGCCTGAATTTGTAACTCATTGGCTGTTAGAACCAATTGCGAATCTTTTCAGAAATGCATTTTAGTTCATATGTTTAGGATGTTTTATATACTAAAAAAAAAAAAAAAATTGAATTTGCAGTCTTTTTTTAAAGAAAAAATAATAAATTATTTTCAGTTATGAACCTGAACTTTTTCCGGGTCTCATCTATAGAATGGTAAAGCCAAGAATTGTTCTTCTAATTTTTGTGTCTGGAAAAGTTGTGCTAACAGGTATCTTAATTTTGATTTAAATTTTTCTCTGTAAAATATAATCTATGTGTTCTTTTCACTCACTAGAAGAGATATAGTAAATTACTTTTGTTGCTTAAAAAAAATGGTTGAATTGTAAAAGAATTAAACTCAGGTAAATTATTAAATCTAAAAATGTTATCATTAAAATAAATTTCTCTAAAAGAGTAGCTTTAATGTTATTAGTAAGTATTTTTAATAAGTTGGTAATTTTAGAGGAATAAAAAGCTTTGTTTTCCACAAAAGAAATTGTTACACAGAAGAGAAAACGTATATGTAAACTCATCAAAATCTTAAAATGTGCCACTACCATCGGTATTTCCAAAAAAAAAAAAAAAAAAGAAGTTAATTTCACTCTTCTATTACTTTTTGTAATAATATTTTTTCTATTAATAACATTAATAGAGAATAAATTTCTATTAATAACATTACCATCATATTATTAATTGGTGATTCTCCAAAACCTAACATCATTGTGTTCAAGCAAAATATCCCAAGTTTGACTTAGGCTAGAAAGTTTTTATTTTTTATAATTTTAAGAATAAATTTTTACCGTGCATTTTCATGCATATAAAAAAACTATTCATTAGCAATTTTTTAAAAAGAAATTTGAAAATGACCAATATATCACTCTCCTGGCCTGTCCCTAATTTTTTCTTAGACTCATTTAATTTTTTAAAAATTTTTATGACACCTTTTCTGTAATTAAAATATATTAATAAGCTATGAATTCTCAAACATGTAAACTAATATTTTTGGAAACTGTTATATCATTTAACTCACCAAGTTGTATTGTTTAAAAGTTTGTTCCAAAGTTTTTGTCACTCTTAAGGTGCAAAATTTTTTTCTATAATGGAAACTTTTTAGTTTATATCAAGTTTTCACGGTTTATTCTTTGCCACCATTAGGTTAGTTTGATAAAATTCTTTGAAGATCAGATTCATCTTATCAGTTTTAAAGTTCTAAATTGATGTATGTTATAGTTTCTGCTGCCACTTTTCTGAATAACATTTCTGTTATATGGGAAAACATTTACTTTTTTTTAAAAAAACAACAACTTGTTATGTGTAATGATGTGAGGATTCTAGTAAAAGAACTTTCTGAAGCCTAAATTTGTTTTAAAGACTTTGAAGAAGGAATAATATAAAAAAAAATATCATATTCTTAGCTTGTAAAAATGTCACTTTTTTTTATTTTCTAAGCCAAAAGATTAACTAATTAGCCATCATTGTTAAATAAATAATCATTTTTCTCTCATTAAGTGTTTTATAGAAAGTTAGTATGAATTTTTCTGCATTTTTTTAAGGCACTTTTAAGAATTTGTGATTTGAAAATGTCTAGTTTTTGGAGAGTCACCCTAATGCAAATTATATTATAACAGATAAATTATGCAAAGTTGTTACTAGATACTAGAATTTTTGCTTGAATACTAGACAATAAAACATTTTATTAGTCAACAAGAGCTAGGTTTCTAATAAAGTAAAATTTATTTATTAACTATATAGAATTTAAATGTTTTATTCCATCATTTCACAGTATGATTGAATATCACAATGAAGGAGTTGTTCCCAAAACAGTCTAAGAAGTTTTCACAAGCAGCACTGGTTATTGCCAATGTTATAGTCATAGCAGCAGATTATTACAGCAACTGCGGATTTTTTTTTATCTAAGTGTTTTTTTTTTTTTTCTTTTTTTTTTAAATAAATAAATAAAACAAGGCAAGTGAACAAATGGGAGAAAATTGCAGAGACTCCCTTTTAAAACATCTCTTAACTTATTCAGAATATCACAAGCAAATTAAATCTTAACTTTTAGTATGTCTCAAGAGCTCTTGCACCATTTTCAACTCAAGAATATTTTCTAGCACAATAGCCTGATGGTGTGCACTCTTTATTTTTTCAAGGAGAATTTATATTTGGACATAGTATTGCATATATTTAATATTTCAAATATTTAATTTTACATTTAAAATTATTATTAATTTTCTGATAAATATGTAATCAATTTAGTAATTATTTATTACGATTTTTATGCATTTATTATTTAGTAAATAAAGTCCCTGTGTTATTTACCATTGCATTTTAATGGACAATGCTTTGTAATAGGAAGAGATTCCTGCTCATAGTCAGTTGTCAAGGTACTCATCAGATATGTTTGATTTGTTCTTTGAATTTATACTCGATATGTTTGATTCACTCAAGCATGGGCAATTGTTGCTGTATTTTGAATAAAAGGTGTCAATTTTATTCCAACAAATTCTCACCTGACTCAATCGATTTCAAAATAATATTCTGAAGATTTCTATTTTTGAAAATGATCATTCATTATGGTTGCACTGCAGCTAGTAGATGTAAAAAAATATGACTAATGAAATTTATTTGAACCATTTTAAAGAAATTTAAAAACATTATCCGAATACGTATAATTTTTTAAAAGGGCTTGTTTTTGATTTTCATTTTTTCAAAGCCCTTTAAGGTGCCTTTTTATTGGGTGCTTAATTTTTTTTCTTCTTCCAAAAATAAGATTATTCTTAATCACATCGAATTACGCAAAAAGTGGAGTATTCAATTGGTTGCATTCAACATTCTTACTATTCATTCAACCACAATCTATTTCGGCCCGCCGTCGTTGTCTGTATGGTACGGAAGAGCAAATCATTTTATATGTTGTATATATAACTCGTTGGTCCTCACGCACGTTAACTGATTCAGTGGGTAGGATTCTTGTGCATGCAACTCTGCTGCATTTTGATTTCAGGCTTCATTTTGTGCCCTTTGAAGTCAAACTGAAAATCTCTGAAATATTTGCTGGTCATGGGAATTCATTTTTCAATTTCTTCACCACCATGTCTTCATCACAAGCAAGTATAGATCATACTCGCACTGTTCCGATCAGTTCTATATTACTTGAATGTGACTTGGGATCATTCACTAATAAAGTATTTTCCTTCAGGTCCAGAACAGTGAACAATCGCAGATCTTCATCACTTCGAACATTTCGTCTTCCATTTACTTGATTTGATGAAGATAAGAATTGAGATTTTTTAATCAAGGGAATTTGTTTCTGATAGACTCTTCATTATTTATATAAAATATTTCAATATTTTTGAATTTTTATTCTGGTCTCATTTTACTTAATTTATTTATACAATTTTCAGTACTCTGGGGTAATTTTTTTTATAGAAAGATTCAATGAATTTTAGAGGCAAAATTTAAGAAAAAGTATGAATTAAAGGAATTATTATTGCTTTAATGTTTAACAAATGCTGTTGGAATTCCGAAATGATTCAGCTATATCATTTCAAAATAATATAATTTATCTCTTTAATATTTAATTTAGAAAATAATTGGAATTAAAAATTGAGTTTTTGGATTTTTTAAGTATGGTGAAAATAGGGACCATAAGATAATTGTTTTTGTTCAAAAATATTTCGTTTTAATATTCATTATATTTTCATTTTAAAATTATTGAAAAATATTTTTAATCACGAACCAAAGTAGAAGTTTTAGTATAAAAAAAAATTGCGGGCTATTCACTAATTTACATGAGCAAAATAAATTTATTAAAATGTTTTTTTTTATCTCTTAAATCTTTTAATTTAAATTAACATTTATAACTAATATTGTAAATTTAGAAATAAAATTAATATTTTTATATAATTTAACGATATAATTATTTATATATCATTAATCGCTAGAATGAGTAATTGAATGACTATTTTAAATGGCACGTAAAATGATTTTGGTGGCTTATAAAATCAAGAGTAGAGTTTTCTACCAGAAACTAGTTAATTTATCATGAGCCCGTATGTTTTGTAAAATGTGAAAAGGTTTTGACATTTTGTTAATTTTATGTACGCATAAATCAAGAACTTCTGTCTGAAGGAAAAGAATATTTTCTTGGTGTGCATATCCTAATTAAGATTTTCTTTTCCTCTGAAATGCTTGAAAAAACTTTTTTTTTTTTTTTTTTTTTTTTTTTTTTTTTTTTTTTGAATTTTGGCTACGTACAGAAAATTTCAACAAAATGCATAGAAGAGTCTGACTTTCCAACAAGGATGCACTATATCTTATTCTCAATAATGAAAAGTTTATCAGTGTTTTACCCTGTTTTTGCCGAAATGACTGTGATTAAGGGGACTTGACCCACAATCTTGTGAGACTTAAAAGAAATACTAAAATAAGAAGTTTGTATTTTGGAAATTAATTCAAAATTTGTTCAATTACTAAATTGCATCAGCTCCTGGTTTCTACCGGGACAAAATAATCTGTTTGTCCCTTTTTTTACTCGAGGAAAAAATTATTTGACTGCTCAGGGAAGTTCTCCTTTCAAAAAGATTTTATAACCCTCTGGCTTGATTTGGTTCATTTCTGATCATTTCAGTCAACTTAGATTGTATAGGTAGCCTGCTTTTAACAGGCAAGTTGACTCAGACCATAAACTCTGGTCATAAATGAATGGGTCAGTATTTATATTCTCTGTTTAATAAACTTTTTATTTTCATCATATGAATTTCTTTTTAAGTTCTTAATTCTTTTATTTGGAAGGAAAGTGTGTTGAAATTGGTAAAATAATAAGGTAAAAGATTTTTCAGATGAATACAGTTGTTAATTCATTTGTAAATTTTGTTTAATATCCTGATAGTTCAGAAATTACTGCTGAATGTTTGTTTTTAATGCATGGAATTTATTTTTTTTAAGAATGTTATAAATCTTTAAGAAAGATAAAGTGCATAATCTATTTTAATAAAATGATCACTTTCCTTGCAGGTGCAAAAGTCCGTGCTGAAATTTATGAGGCCTTTGAAAACATCTATCCTATATTAAAAGGGTTCAAAAAACAATAAGTTTCACTTCAGAAGTGATCCTTTATCTTGTACATAATAAATCCTATTTGTAAATAGTTTCATTTTTTATGCATAAAATCTCTTGTATCATTTGTAATTTCATGTTTCTTGTATGATGTTTAAACTTATCCTCTTTCACTTTTCCCCCCTTCTTAGATTATCTTTGCCCTTTTTTTTCTTCTTCTTTCAGATATGAAAGCAAGTGATAATTAACATTGATGGAATCAAATTTTAGTTTCAAACTGATAGCAATGTTATATGATATTCTCTAGCAAGCATTCTTTACTAGATTAGAAACTGCAATCTTACTTCAAAATGATTAATATATAACTGGAATGCACAACCATTTTTCAGCAGTGAGCCATGAAAACTACAATATTGGAGGTTACAATTCATATTATGCTGTGATTATAAAAATGTAAGAAATATTTATATTTTGTTTAAAAGTAATATGCATGAGTTACTGTTACAAATGTGCACTCATCTTTTGTTTCTGTGGAAATAATATAATGATTAATGATGTTTATAAATTAAAATTTTGCCTATAAATTGACAGTAACTTTTAGCTAATTGTAATAAATTTATAGGCTCATAACAAGAAAAGTGACTGATATTTACATTTATCCCAAAAGTTAACTTTTACTATTCAAATAACAATATTTGTTACTAATACTGTAGCATATTCATGTCGACTATTGCTAAAATTTTGTAATTAATTTTTTTTTTTTTTTTTTTTTTTTTTTTGTATCTTATCAACATAGTTTTAACTTAAAGTTTATTTGTACAAATCTATAAGTAATTAAATTTCACTGAAAATTCTGAACCCTTTGTATAAATAGAACTTTCATTAGAAAATGGTCACATTCAGAAAGGCTCTTACTTTCTGTAACAGTACATGGCTGAAAAAAATTTCTGTTAATATTTTCCTTTATATCTTTATTAACATTTTCGACAGTTTAAAGAGCAAGTAAAGGCTTTAAGGGCCACTTTTGGTCAGTCGGTCATTGGTTGTGCATCTGTTTTATAAAATAACTGAAAGGAGTTAAAAGGCAAAAGCAAAACAGGAAAGAAAAAAAAAGAAAATGATGTGAAAGCATTAAAATAACTGCTAATGTAAAAGCATTTATAATTGTTTGTGTGTGTGTATATATATATATATATATATATATATATATATATATATATATATATATATATATATATATATATGGTTAAAGCAGTATACTAACTGTCATTATGAAGAATCAAGGCTCTATCTTTGGTGATTACTTAGTTAACCCAGTTCACTTATAGTTCACGCAGCTTCAGACAAATGGGTACTATGCTTGCCGAAAAGTAAAATTGGGTTGCAATGCTGGAACAGATGGGGAATTGTTTAAAAAAAAAAGATCTGGGAATTTTACATTTTTGAGCAAAATTCTAAAAAAGTCAAGGAGTTTGATTTGACCAACTAAGCATGTAACGTTTGCACCAACACATTTACTGTGCTAGAGCTTTTTTTCCTTTTTTGCATAAATTGAAATATAATACAATGTATAAATGATAAATATTAATTTTTTGTGATTCACTCTATGTTTTATCCGCAGCTGCTAGTGCATATTCTGACACTAAGTTAAAATTTTTTAAAAAGATATCTGGAAAAGTCAGAGAATGCATTTGAGTTGTCACTCCCGTAAAAGCAGCAGATGTTGCCACCAATAGGCCATTGTGCAACCTTAACCCTAATGAACCCCTTAGACTTGACAAAGTGCTTAATTTTCTGAAAATTAAAGTGTATGGTGAAAGAGCTTTCTGGCTCTTCTGAAGTCCTTTCAGTTTATTGGTATATTTACCTCCCTTGAATTTTGACGATTAGTTCCAATTTATGTGTTCTTGCCTTGTTCATGGCTAGCTAAGGTTGATTTGATCAAGTTTTTAAATGGAGGAAGTACTTACCTCACTTTTATGCGGACAATGCAAGCTATTGTATTTAATTATTTTACAACACTGTTGCCCATTAATCAAAGTTCTGTTTCAATGCAAAATTGAGCTTTTATTTCCCCTTTTTACTTTTAAAAATCTTGTTATTTATTTTAATTATGTTTTGAATATTAATATTTTTATAAGCATAATTATTGTGATCTGTGGCATCAAAGTTGACAGCCTCATTCTTACAGTAACTAAAACAATTTATAATTGTTTTTGATTTAAAAATGTAATATATGTTTATTGAAATCATCAAAACCAGTTAAAGTAAATTGTAACTATTGCAATCACCAGTTTTGAAATTGTCTAATCAGAGTAAAATAATAATTTTTTTAAATCCTACTATTTTTTTTTTTTTAATTCTGCAAAAATTAAATTGCTCTTAAAACCTTATCTTATCATACAGGTGCATATTAAAAAGATGTTTAAAGCATTCTATTCATGAAACTATCAATTCAACTCATTGCACCAATTGATCATTATTATTCAGTTCTTTCTTTTACTTGCTTTAAATTATGTTTGTATTGATTATTGCATGAAAATAGTTATAATTTTTTTTAATATTTCTATTGTAAAATTCTTCTAAAGGAAAAAAAATTATTCTGAAGAATATGCTAAAGATTATCATCATTTTTTAATTTATACGATGACATATTTGAATAATAAAATTTTGTATTTTCTGTTGTTTAAATGTGGTATCTTTTAAAGCTTAGAAGTTGTTATTCATGAAATTGTTTTTTTCCCCAGACTGTATTTGTGCATAAAGAAAATCCAATTGACTGTAAATTGCATGAATTAACATTCTTTTTCCATTTTACTCAAGATACTCTGATTTTAGAAAGAAAAAAAAATTGTTTTGGTTTAATTACTTAGAAAGTCAATGAAGAGCATCAAAGTTAAAACAGTTATTTCTACTTCCTCTCTTTCTAAAGTATTATCAATCAGTCCTCAGGAAGAGTAGTTAGACGCATATAACATCAGAAGCAATTTCGGGGATATAAAGGCGGGGGTATTTCAAGTTATGCTGAAGATTAATGCGTCTAAAAGAGGACAGTAGTAAGACTTTGAGGGGTAAGTTAGGAAGTAGACCCCTCTCACATTTCAGCACCCATTCATTTCATTAACAGTATTCATTGGATGTAAAAATAAAATGATTCTCTGTTTGCCTGTAAAAATCATACTACTTCTGGTTGCTCAGTTTTGTATTCATCTTTGTTTAACATACACTTATTTGAAATGTTCTCTTGCAAAATGGTTAATCTGTTATTTTTTTTTTTTTTTCAATAATTCTGCTCTATCTTTCACACATGTTTTATTTTTGGAAATCCTTTAACATCATGAAAATATTAATTTTAGAAGTAGAGAGTTGATTTTTCTAATAACTTTAACAAAAGGGTGACGTAATAGCTTTTTTTGTATGTTTTTTTTCTTGTTATTAAATTGTGTTGACATGAACATGCAATTTCTTTTGATGTGCATAGGATCCAAAATCAGTTCTTTGAATAGTCTTGTTGATAGTCAGTAAGATACAACCTTTGCATTGGTTGAAAATAAATACCTAGACTAAATGTAGTTATCTACAATGTCGACTATCAGAAGGTACTCCAAGGTTGAATCGAGTTAGCATGTCTTATATAATAGTGAAATGATGTTGAATAACTTTATGGTAGTCTTTAATCCATGTATTGTACTTGCAGCTAATTTTTGATAACATCGTGTATTAAAATCGTCACTTCCCTATTAGTTGTATACTTTATGTTATGTAATTATAATAGTCTCTTCTGTATAGTTACCATACATGGCAAAACTTTTACTTTCGTTACTAGGAAGGAAAGTAAGTAAAAAGTACGTACTTTTACTTGTACTTTGTTGCTTTTTAAATTTGGTACTTAAAATTTTTTTGTTACTTTTTTACAAAAAAATGCAAGTATCTGTAACGATAATGTTTGAAGATATCGTTACTTTTTTCTGAAATTTTTTATAAGTTTTCCTCAAAAATATTATGAAGAAAAAAATTTCTTATTAATTTTGTTTTGAATTTTTGTTTTATAGGGAAAAAAAATTAATGATTTGTAATGAAATTTTATTTTCTCCCCCCCCCTCCCATCGTTTACCACTCCGGATGGAAAACACTTTTTTTCTTTACTTACATCTGACCACAATAAGGATGTAAAGAGGTCACAGCATAACCACTTGTAAATTCCTAGAAACTAACAAAAGCCACCTAATTGAATTTTGTTTCTAACAGTGAAAAAATGCGACAAAAACTCCTGTTTATGGTTTAATAAAAGTATCCATTACCAGAGAGTTTTAGCGGAGACTGCTACCAAATCATCCCTCCCGAGGTGATATATTTCCCTTTGCTGACCGATGGGAAAATACACTGCTGGCCACCCAGATTGCAACACTAAGAAAGACAAGAGATATCACAACAAAATTTATTTTGTAGATAACATGTTGACCAAGTATCAAATGATAAAATTTATAGACTTCTGTGAAGTGTGGTTCCTGCCAAAATCAGTAGCCACCATTGTTGGAGATCACCGCTGCCACACGCCTCGGCATTGATTCTAAGAGTCTTTGGATGTGTTCTTGGGGTTGAGCTTCCACACGTTGCCAAAGTTGATCTGGTGTGGCAGCTGGGGATGTAATCTGGGTCAATCGTTGAGCAATCATGGACCTCATGTTTCCTATTGGTGAAAGATCCGGAGAGTGAGCTGGCCAGGGAAGCAATTCAATCTGGCGATTGACGAAGAACCCTTGGACAATGCGTGCCGCGTATTATCCTGTTGAAATATGGCTGTGGGCAAGCTTTGAAGGTAAGATAGGACAACTGGCTCTAGCACCTTGGAGGTGTAGCGCTGGCTGTTTAAAGTACCGGCAATGCGTACTGGAGGAGTGCGAGAGTGATATCCAATACCGCCCCATACCATAATACCCGGGGCAGGACTAGTGTGGCGGTGCATAGCGCAGCTGTTCAGCATCCTCTCTCCACGGTGTCTTCAGACTGGAATGCGACCATCGTGGTGTTTCTGACAGAAGCATGACTCGTCAGTAAAGACAATTTCATTCCATTCTGTCGTCCACATCCTTCTTTTAATCGCACCATTGGCGGCGGAGACGTCTATGGTTCTGCATCAAGGGTAGACGAAGCAATGAACGTCTTGCGGACAGACCACTGTGCTGTAAACGGCGTCGAATGATACGCGCAGACACTGGATGATGCGTTACAGACTGAATGTGCTGTGCTATGGTTTGTAATGTGACTGAGCGATCAATCACTGCCATGCGCACAAATCGCCTGTCATCACGTGAAGTGGTGTACTGAGGTGGATGCAATCGAACACGTTGATCCGTTGTACCCTCCTGCATCCAACGATCACACATCCGCATTACAGTTGTTTGGTTTCATCCAACACGACTACTGATTTCCCTGAAAGATAATCCACAATCTCGGTAGGCAACCATCCTTCCTCTTTCGAACTCGGATACTTGATCAAAAGATGATCGCTGCTTTCTACGAGGCATAATTGATCGTTTTTTGAAAAAACCACAAGACAAACACAATTGCCGAACTTGAAATCGTCGAAAACTCCAAGCCTTAAATAGCGCTCGCGTAATGTGCGTCTGCGCTGAAATTTAAATCATTTGCATATCTCACCTTCGCTAATGCATGTTGTAAATTTCATATTATTTGCATGCCTCCTTCAGGGTGTTGCATTTACGGTAGCCAGTAGTGTACTTTGATTCAAATGTCATTCTATCTATTGCATCAGGGTCTTTTGTTCGAATTTCAGAGACAACCCATGGAAATTTTCTGGGCGTTCTTTTTCTTAAAACTTTTTAATAAGAAACCGCACAGGAATACAACCTTGAACTTCAAACAAGTCATATTTTTTTATTCATTCTGTCATAAAAGCTTCTGATTACTAAAAAATACTTTTCTTTAAGCCATCCAGTTCCTTTTTAGTAAATTAAGGAAATATTAAATTTTAAATGTCAATTGCTGTTGTTGTTCATTTACGTCGCACTAGAGCTGCACAATGGGCTATTGGCGACGGTCTGGGAAGCATCCCTGAGGATGATCCGAAGACATGCCATCACAATTTTGATACTCTGCAGAGGGGGTGGCACCCCCGCTTCGGTAGCCCGACGACCTGCACGCGAAATCGAGCACTTTACGGTAGAACAGTTTAACGAGGACCAATACCGCACACCCTCGGTCCCTACGTGTTATGTTCAATAAACACACAGTTTAAATTAAATACAACTTTATTAATAGTCAAGAATAATTATATGAAACATGTTAAACCTCGTGGTTCCGTTCAACAACAAACGCTGACGTCACCCCCGGCCTGTTGCCATCCTCCTAAGGTGTATACTATAATCGATTACGATTATATGACACATCCCCTGTTTCAGATAAATTGCATTAACAATAGTGACATGAAACATCCTTTGTTTTGAATAAATAGTGGTAAGAATCATAATACAACTCATAATCAGCTAATCGTGTGCAACATTTCTCCCACACCTTTTTTTTTTTTTTTTTTTTTTACAACAAGAAAAGAAATATCTAACATTCATAATCATCTAAATACGAGGGCACTCTAACCAATCGTCCAAATCTTGTTTTAGTTTGAGCATTAATATCATTACTATTTATGGGTGAGCTAATAGCATTACTATTTATGGGTGAGCTAACATTGTCACAATCCTCACATTTGTTGTCATGAAATTCATAATCATCTTCTTGATCAAAGTTAAAAGTGTTTGTTACCTTTCTCAGATATTTCCTATTTCTAACTAATTTCTTATCCGTTTGTGTCTTTATAGTATAAGATCTAGGATTTTTATTCTTAGATACAACAACAGCTGGCTCCCATGATTTAGTTAACATATTTTGAACTATTACTTTATCCCCTGGATTTAGTAGCGTTAATTCCTTAGCACTTTTGTCATAATAAAACTTCTGCTTCTCTTGATTTTGTTTCTGTTTCTTAGCAAGCTCAGGGTAGATCCTTGGTTTTAAGAGTGTTTGACAGATTGGTAACTTTGTTCTTAGCCTCCTATTAAATAATAGTTGAGCTGGAGACAAACCTAGCCCAGTAATTGGTGTGTTTCTATATTCCAACATTCCTAACACAGGTCGTTTATTATCATCATAAGCCTTTTTTAGAATTGATTTTACAATGCCCACAGCTTTTTCAACCTGCCCATTACTTTGGGAATGGTATGGACTGATAAATATTAACTCAACATCCCATTCTTTTGCAAAATTTTTGAAATCGATACTATTAAAGGGAACATTATCACTAACTATGTACTCTGGGACTCCAAATCTGGACATAATCATCTCTAACTTTAATATTATTTCTTTCATGCTTTTACTTTTAATTTCACTTATCTCAATCCATTTGGAAAAATAATCAACAACAACTAGGTAATCAATATTCTTAAATAGCATTAGATCAACACCTATCTTTTGAAAAGGTCTATTAGGAATTTCATGAGGAATTAATGGTTCTTTTGTTTGCCGTTTCTGATAAGTATTACATATCTGACAGTTTTTAACTATTTCTTCTATATCACGACCCATTCCAGGCCAATACATTACTTCTCTAGCCCTATTTTTGCACTTTTCAATTCCTAAATGTGCTTCATGAATAAGGTTTAACATTTCATTCCTTAATTGTTTTGGAATTATCAGCTTATTACTTAAAAACAAAAGATCATCGACTATATAGATATCAGCTTGAAGATTATAGTATTTTTTTAAAATGCCTGATAACTTACTTTTATGGGGCCATCCTTCTTTGCAATATTTAAACACTAACTTAAGATCAAAATCATCCTGGGTAGCCCTACGAAATTGTTGCATTCTACGTTCACTGACTGGAAGATATTTAGTTATCATGTGTACCATATTTAACATTTCTGGATCATCTTCAACTTTATCCTTAATGAAAGCCCTGGATAAAGTATCAGCCACATACATCTGAGTACCTGGTAGATAATTTAAGGTAAAAGTATATTTAAGTAATTTCAAAAGCATTCTTTGTAAGCGGGTGGATATCTTGTTAATAGGTTTTTGAACAATTGCTGTCAATGGCTTGTGATCAGTTTGCACAATTACTTTATGCCCATATAACATATTGTGATATTTCTCAAATCCAAACACAATAGCCAAAAGCTCTTTCTCAATTTGTGCATAGTTAATTTCAGTTTCCGTTAGACTACGGGAAGCGAACGACACAGGGTGACCTTCTTGAAGTAAACAGACACCGAGTCCATCTTTTGAGCTATCACATTGCATAATAATTTCCTTTGAGCTATTGAATACTTTGAGAACAGGTGTTGTACTAATTAACTTTTTGATGCTAGCGAAAGCCTCATCCTGTTCCCATTCCCACTGAAAATCACTATTAGTTTTAAGTAAACTTCTAAGAGGGGCTGTTACTGTAGAAACGTTTGGTAAAAACTTCGAGAGAAAATTGACCATCCCAAGTAATCTCCTAACATCTGGTTTGTTTTTAGGTTTTTCTAACTCTGCAATAGCTTTAATATGATCACTATCAGCCTTAATCCCATTCTTTGAAATTTTCAATCCCATGTATTTAACTTCCTGTACACGAAATTGGAACTTATCCGGATTAAACCTAATGTTGTTATGTTTTGCTCGCTCTAACACTTGCCTTAAAATCTCATCATGTTGTTTTTCATTTTCCCCAGCTATGATAATATCATCAAAATATATTTCAACCCCGTGTATATCTCCAAAAAGTTTTTGATTTCGTTTTTGAAACACTTCAGGGGCGGATGCAATACCAAAAGGCAGTCGATTGAACTTGTATCTCCCAAATGGAGAGTTAAAAGTACACAGTTCAGATGAATATTCATCCAAGGTTACATGCCAGAAACCTTGCTTTAAATCTAGGACAGAAAAACATTGTTTACCCTCAAGTCTACCTATAATTTCATCTGATGATGGAATTATATGGTGTTCTCTTTTGATTGCTTTATTTAGATTTCTGGGATCCAAACATATACGTAATTTACCCCCTGGTTTTTCAACTATCACTAAGCTACTGACCCAGTCTGTTGGCTTATTGACCTGAGATATGATCCCTGATGCTTCTAACTCTAACAATGTAGCTTTTAAAGTATTATGTAATGCTTGTGGAACTCGTCTAGGAGGATTAATTACCGGTTTAATGTCATCTTTTAACTCAATATGATATGGTTCACCAGGAAACTGACCAACCCCTTCAAACACAGTTTTAAATTCACTTATCAACTTGCTTTTTTCAATATGAACACTATCTACCCTTTGTATAAGCTTTAAAACAGTACATGCTTGAAGCCCTAATATAGGATAAGAATCTACATCAAGTATAACAAATTCTAACAAAATATTTTGACATTTATCAGTAGAGCACTTTAAATTTGCTTTACCTTTTGGCATTAACACATTATTACCATATGCATGCAACACAAGTTTTGTATCAATCAGTTTACAATATTGTGACAATTCAAGATTGTTATACATTTTTAAAGGTAAAATGTTTACCTGTGCACCTGTATCTAATTTAAAATTTACTGGTTTACCATGAACAGATACTGTTTTATACCAAGTATTTTCAGAACACAAATCATACATTTCATTAATATTTAATGAATCAATATACAAAGATTGGGTTTCATTATTATTATCAATAACTTCATGAACAGCATTATATTTGTTACGAAATCGCCTATTTATCAGTCTCTCAGACTGACACTGAGAGGCAAAATGGCCCTTTTTTCTACACACGTTACACAATCTGTTGAAAGCTGGACATTCAAATTGTTTGTGCCATCGTCCACATTTCCTACATTTAAATAAATCACCTTCACTCGATGATGGCTTTTGATTTAGTTTCAAAGCATCAATTTGGCACTGAAGTGAGTCATCATGCCTATGAATCACCTTGAGCTGCTCTTTGCTCACTTCAGATGCCCTGACATATTCCGCAGCTTTTTGCAGAGTCAGTTGCGGTTCTCTTAATAGACGTTCTTGTAGCACTTTATCTCGAATCCCTACTACAACACGGTCTCTTATGAGAGATTCTTCCTGAGTCGAAAACTCACATGAGGCAGCAAGCGTTTTCAGCTGAGTTAAGTATACATCAAACGATTGGCCTTCTTGCTGCGAACATGAGAAAAATTTATAACGCTCAAAGACAATATTCTGTCTAGGAACGCAATACTCTTGGAATTTGGCAACCACGTCAGTATATTTTTCAGACGATTCATCCCCCTCAAATTTAAAAGTATTAAATACTTCCACACCTTCATTTCCAAGAAGATTGAGGAGGATGGCAATTTTCGTTCGATTCGGTTTCTCATCTTTTTCAGTAGCAAGCATATAGTTCGTAAACTTTTGATACCACCTCTTCCAACTTTCAGCAACGTTACCAATTGAAAAACTTATTTCTTCTGGCGGCTTAAAACTTTCCATCTTTCGGTTTATACTTCTGACACCATGTTATGTTCAATAAACACACAGTTTAAATTAAATACAACTTTATTAATAGTCAAGAATAATTATATGAAACATGTTAAACCTCGTGGTTCCGTTCAACAACAAACGCTGACGTCACCCCCGGCCTGTTGCCATCCTCCTAAGGTGTATACTATAATCGATTACGATTATATGACACACTACGCAGACTGATCCAAGTGGTCACCCACCCGCACGCTGTCCGCAGCCAGTGATGCTTGACTTCGGTGATCTGCTGGGAACCGTGTCTTAACGATCAGTCCACTGCGGGACAAATGTCAATTGCAATAATTCATGTATGAATTAATAATTTAACACATTGGGTTATCTATAAAAGTTGAGTCTTTTGTAAATAAAAAAGTTCTGGTAAAACTTCCCTGTGACAATATAACTCAATTCTTAAATTTTAAGGATTTTTTTGTTTTTAATAGATGGTCAAAGTTATGGGTCAAGAAGAAATTAAATATTTTCAGCTTCTAATTTTTAATTTCAAGCTGAAGAAAAATAACCATATAATAACTATAATCTTTAAAATTATCGAGTCCTACTTAGCTTTTAGACTTAATGCTGGAGAGTCCTACTTAGCTTTTAGACTTAATGCTGGAGAAAATATTCACTTCAAAAATTTAAATATTTTTAAGAACTAATATGTATTACTTTAATGTTTTAAGAGTTTATGATCGTTATTAAAGATGTTAAGTCTCAAAATGATCGTCGTTGTATTATTTTTTTACTATTTTGTATGGATTATCAATTGGCTAAAACGAAACTATTGGTGTTCGCCTGTTCATTTGACTGACGTGCGTTGAGGTTTAAAACACAAACGTTTTTAAATAATAGTACGAGTCACAAAATGCAAATGAATGAAAATTATTTATGTTTTATTACTGAAAAAAGTGGTTTATCACCTATTTTATATAGATTAGTATTTTCCTATTTTAATCTAATTCTGCAGATTTGAATAATAATCTTTACAAATTAATAATTATATAATTAATAATTATACAAAAGTATTTACTTTTTCTAATAGTTGACTCGGTGCAGTGCTTATTGTACAATCACCACCAGTTATTTCTAGTGCAAAGCTTTTTTTATTTTTTTAAGACGTGATTTTTAAAGTTTTAGTATATTTTTAAGTAAAAAATAAGCATTTCTTGCGCTAAGTGGATTAAAAAAGTTATTAAAAAAATTCTTATTCATTAGGAATATGCAGTAATAATAATAATTTACATTTTGGAAAAAATGCTCGCTTTCGCTCGCCAACCCCCCGGAACTCTTTACGAGGTTGACTACAGATTTGCTTTGCGATCTGGGACGGGTTGCCCAGGGGTGAAAGCGAGACGGAAAATATGAAAGGCTGGTAGTGAAACCTTTTCAGTTATAGTTAGTTTTAGGGAGGAGTTGAATTATTCTTTTTTTAAAATATTCAGCAATATCTACTTTATCTTCGAAAAGAAGCAGTTTTATATATATGCTAAAATTTTAAAAGAAATCTTGATAGTTACAGATAATTTTTTTTTTCGTAAAAAATGCTGGAATGAAATGTCTTACGTACCAGGTTTTTCTCTTTCTCCGTCTTGCTATATAAAGGCTTTCACCCATGGGGTTGCCTATAAAGTAGTAAAAACATAACTTTCTAATCTAAAAGTAATTGAAAATGTAAGCAAAATATGAAGTTCATCTTTAATTGATCTTCAAAAGAAATATAATTTTACTGCTAATAGTTTTTACTAATCCTCTCCCTGTTCGCTCTCTTTTAGATCCGCTTTGTTTAATAACCCTGTTTTTACTCTCCAATGTATAAATTATATTAGAGGCTTCGCTTGCGAAACAGGAATTGTTCACGAAGTTGATATTTATTCCTTTGTACTATTTTTTAGTAAAGATTTTACTGTCCCTCATGCTTGTTTGTAAGAACAATTTATTCGTACATTTGAAGAAAAAAAAAAGCTTTTGTGAAATTTTTTTTCTGGGGATTTAATAACGTTTTTTTAGATTAGTGTTTCTAATTATTTTAAAATATTGTCTAAGCAATTGCGCTTCTTTCGTTACAATTTCAACTTTATACTATGAATTATTTAATTTATCTCAAAAGCTTCATTAATTCGAAATAATTTATAAATTGTATAGCTACTAGCAGAATTCAATATCAAACTTTCCAATTTATTATATATGTATAGCATAATTCACCATATTAGTGTTGCGTCCAGGATATCTGAATATCCCAGTCCTAGTTTGAGAATGGGAAAAGTTCGCATTTATTTATGTAAATCAACGCTTAACCCCGTCCCGCCCCCCGTCAGGGGGCGTCCGGAGAATACTGTAGACTCTAAGTGCACGCACGTGACATCTCAGTAAGAGAGAGGATTCAAAAAGGTAGGCTTGGTTGCGATTCATCATGGCAACACCAGAAGGCCTCAAAGAATTTAGGGAAATCTTAAAATTAACAAACTAAAAACAGATACAATTTCAAAAAGAAGAGTTACGGCGAGGCAGCCGTAAAGAAAAATCCTCAAACAAGAGGAAACTCAAACCATGAATAGTTGGAAAATTTAACAAAATTTTGAACCATAAGTTAATCAAAAATTCGAAAATCATTTCTAAAGAACACAAATACAGTATTTGCGAAGTTTAAATAAATAAGTAAATAAATAAATTAAAAAAATAATAATAAAAATACTATTAGCATACAGAAAATTTTTAACAGTGAGACACAATTAATGCATTACATGAAATATAGAGCTCGTTAATTGTACAGCCCACATTTGTTGACGCCGTCTAGTCAAGTTCCCTTGTAAAAAAAGGCGTTCCATTATTTCAATAATTCCCTGTTTGTCTTTCTTCTGCTTCCAAAATAATTTAAGTCGGATGTAATTTAAATGTTCAGGAAAAAATTTTTGTCGAAGGTCTTGAAATTTACTGCAGTTTATTAAAATATGTTCCAGATTTTCAAAAGTATTGCTAGAGTCACAGAGTGCTTCTTTGCCAAAAAATCTAGCCTGGTGCTCTCCGTGAGCCCCATGATTTGTGAGGAATTGATTAAGAAAAAAATTTGCTATTATTTTGTTAGTGTTAACTCTTGGAATTAATTGATGGGTATGTCTACCTTTTTCCTCACTGTCCCATCTTCGCTGCCATTCGTTGATCAGTAGTTTTGTTATTTCCCTTCTAGTAGTCCCTTTCGTTTGAATTTCATGAATGTCGTTATATGGTTTTTCACATGCGGATTTGGCGAGTTGGTCAGCCGCCTCGTTACCCTCATTTCCCACGTGCGCTTTTATCCAGTTAAGATGGATGTTTGGTTTGCAAATCTTTTTGATTGCATCAATTATGTAATTAGAATTGTCAATGTTTTCAAGGGCCTCTAGACTTGATAGTGAATCGGAAAAAAGTGTTACTGTTTCTGTTAAGTTTTGTGCTAAAATCCAAGTTATTGACTGGTAGATAGCCCATAATTCGGCTTGGAACACTGTTGCAAAATCAGAAAGTCTAAAGGTATGATTTTCCACTTCATGTCTGTCGGAATAGACGATAAAAGCGCATCCTGTTCGATATTCATTTTGAAATCTAAGTTTGGATCCGTCTGTATATATCTCGATTCCCTTTCCTGTTGGTTTGTTGTAATTGAATTTAATAGTTATAATCTCTGCTGGATGTATTATATTAAGTTTTGGAATAGTTTGATACTCGTTATCTTCTTCATGAAAATAAATATTGGAAACTCTTGTTTCAAGTTTTGCGGTTAAATCAAGTGGCAAAGTTCCAGCAAGGATTTGGAGTGCTGCAGTTGAGGTAGTTCTGTAACATCTTGTGATTGAGATTAAGGGAATTCAATCTATTTTTCTTAATTTATTGTTAATAATTACTTGAGCTTTATAACATATTTCACATCCATATAAGACAAGGCGTAATATACTATTCAAATAAATAAATTTTCTGATGTTTGGCGTGATTCCCCAGTCGACTCCAATGAATCTATTGAATTTGGCGTAAAACCTAGGAATTTTTGTATGTTGTGACTCCAAATAGGGCAACCAGGACAACTGACCATTAATCTTGAAGCCAAGGTAGTCTATTGTAGTTTGAACAGAAATTCTCTCTCCATTTAATTTAACTGTGGGTTTACGTGAGAATTGCTTCTTTTTGGGAAAAACGATAGCTACTGTCTTTGAAGAGCTGAATTTCAGATTATGTTCTGCAGCCCATTGTTCGAACTTTTTCAACTGGGCTGTTGCGAGAATTCCCAAGTGATTTAGATCTGTTCCTGTGAAAAGAACCAAAAAGTCATCAGCATACGAAATTATTGTTTCGCAGTCTGATCTCTGAATACTTAATCTTGTGTTGGCGATAAGGAGCCACAGGATGGGGCCGAGGCTCGAACCCTGTGGCACCCCTAAGTATAGTTTCTGAGTCTGGTCATCCTGTGCAAGATTGTAGGTTATAAATCGATCAGAGAGAAAACTTTTAATAAAGTTTGTTAATGTGTATGAAGTTGCGAGGCGATTAAGTTCCATAATGATGTTAACTCAAAGAACGCTATCGAATGCTCCTTTGATGTCTAATGAGATCCCCAGAGTGTGTCTTCCGTCCCGTCTTGCCTTTTCTATTCGTTTGATTAAAGTCTTCATGGCTGTAGTAGTCGATCTCCCGGTTCTGAAACCGTGTTGATCACTATGAAGTAAGTTATTATCTTCGAGGAAGAAAGTTAGTCTATTTGTTAAGAGTTTATCCAGTACTTTTCCCCAAACCGAAAGCAAAGAAATCGGTCTATAGGCTTCTGGTTTGCTTAAATTTTTACCAGCTTTTGGAATTAATACAATTCTTGCAATTTTCCATGGTTTAGGAAAATAATTTAAATAATAACACTTATTAAGTAGGGTCAAAAACCATAATGGTTCCAGTTTAAACATAGCCTTTATAAGCTCTGGAGGAAGATTATCAGGACCTGAGGCTTTGTTATTTTTTATTTTGTTAATAACATGCATGACTTCATTCATATTAAATGGCTGTTCGATATTATAGCAAGTTGCTTCTGGCAGGGGTGGGTACTGGTTAGATACAAAATGATATTTGAGAATAGTTTCTATTGATTCTTTTTTATCGGCTGAATAAGTTCCGTCTGTTTTTTCAATTTTCTGAATATGTAGTTGAGTATTATATTTGTTCTTTGCTATTAAATAGCTCGAACCAAAGCATTCTTGATTTGTAATACTATTTAGATAAAATTTTAATTTGTCCCTTTTAGTTTTTAAAATAAGTTTTTTGTAGCTAGCTTTATTCCTTTTAAAGTTTAGTAATTTATTGTCTCAGTTCCAGATCCTGCTCAGCTTGAAATCTTCTTCTACATGCTCTGACGAATTTTCTTTGAACAGCCAACTCCAAGGACCACCACTTAGGACTTCTCTTGTAGCATTTTTCGATTTTCTTTTTAGAGTACTTGCAAATCTCGACGAGGTCTTCTGTAAAATCTTGGATAAAGTTGTCTAAATTATCGATGTTGTCAATTAGGTCAAGTTCTGACTGTCGGGAGTTCACCAGATCTCTAAAGGCCATACTGAAACTGAATAAATTTAAGTCAGCAAAATTGATTTGTTTTCCGTGTCCTGGACGTCTCTGATCCCGCAATAGAGTCATTGTAAGAAGTCGGTGATCACTCATCGTTTCAACGTCTTCAACGGTCCAATTATCTATGAGGATATCTCCTTGGGTCAAAGTAAGGTCTATCCAGCTCTTACCCGTGGTGGAGCTAAAAGTAGGGATGGCTTCTGGATCGTTAACAACTTCCAGGTTCATCAACATTACGAATTCCAAAATTTTATAACCCCTTGGGTCATCTGTAGGCCCCCAGAGAGAACTTTTCGCGTTAAAGTCTCCATTTATTATAAAAGGAAAATCTTTTTTAAGAAGTAGAAAGTGCTGCAATTCGTCCAATGACTTCATTAGATCCACAGAAGGTGGGACGTAAATAGAGACGAAGTAAAAGGTAAAATTTGAAGCCCTGACATCAATAATAACTAAATCTCTTCCAATAAATAGTGGGGAAAAATTCACAGTATTCTTTTTAATTAGAACGGCAGTCCTAGGTTTAAAATTTAATGAAATTATAATAATATCTGATTGAAAACCTGTAATATGATTGTCTGTGTTGTGGTAAGGTTCATTAAGAGAACTCAAAATAATGTCGTAATTGATAATGTCCACAGCGTGTTGAGAGTTTGCTATAAAGGAATGGTTTAAGTTAATATGTGCAATTTTAAAGTCTAAGTGTTGCTTATCCATAGTTTATTTTCTTAGTAATTTGCTCTCGTTCCCATAAGTAACTCTCGCAGTATTTATAAAGTGCACTATGGCTCGTAGATAATGTTAATTTGAACTTTTGGTTTGATGCTTTACAATTGATGCATTTACTTTTAGTTGTACAATTATCAATTTTGTGACCTACATTTCCACAGTTTGCACACCTCCTCATTTTTGCGAAATTTGGCGATATGCCCAAAAGTACAACATTTGTAACATTGAGTAACTCTTAAGTATTCCTTTAATCTTATTCTATACCAGCCGAGATTAATCTTTCCTAATTGCATGAATATTCTAAATGAAGTTGGGTTAGTCTCTATCACCCAATGACTTCCCTCTTTGGCTCTCAAAGGGAACCTGACAGCCAAAGTAGCATTATGTAGACTTGGGTTCTGTTCTTTAATCTTTTCTATAATATTCTCCTTTGTAATATCTTCGTGAACATCATATAAAATAATCTTTGGGAGAGTTATTTTAGGTTTACTACAGGTAAAAGATTGCCCGAGTGTCCCCTCTTCGATTTCTTTAGTTAATCGGTCAATTTCCTCTTTTGCATTAGCCTGAATAACAATCCCACCATTCCTAACTCTGTTTATCCTTTTAACGCCAATCTTAAGTTTTATTGGATCAATATTGGTTGTAATTTGTTCTCTCGTATCATCCGATGATTTGTCCGGATCTTTTGGGTGTATTAGTACAACATGTTCCGGTTCTCTACCGAAAGTGCGAGATTGTTGCTTTGAAGTGTCTGTCCGCGGATTACCGGAATATACAACATTGGCCTAGGTAGGAATAAAATTCTTTGAGCTCTCCATTCTCTCATGTAGTTGTCCCCTAAGGGAACAAATTATCGCATTCTGTTGGTTTACAATGCTAAGAAAGGATGCTGCTATATTTATAAGTTTGTCCTTAGCGTCCTTTGAAAATTTACTGCCAGTATTAAACACAATGGCGCTCATCTGTTTTTGGACGGCAATAGCCTCGCCAAAAAAGTCTTTTTTTTGGATTAATAACCTCGGGATCTATTGTGGTGAAGTCGGTGGTCGACCTGATGAAATCGTCCTCGATGTCGGACGCAGAATCCGAGGGCATGTCGGAATCGAACTGGTGATTAACAACAGATGATAAACTGCGGAACCAAAACAGACACACGCAGCAAGGAAGATTTCAGCAGTTTTGCATCCAATACTTATTCAAATTAAATTACAAGCTTGAATAACAGTTTAGAGAGTAAGTAAGTTAAGTGTTAAGAAATCGCCAAATTTAATAGTAATCACAAAGCAATTACAGTGGAAAAAAAAAATCGGAATTAGGTAAGATGACTGCTCACCAGTTTCCACAAGAAATGTCAAATCGCAAGTGCTTCCTGAAGAATTATATCTGCTTGCAAGTTTCGGCTTCCATTAAAATTCTTCATGGAAATATTTCTTAGTTAATGGGGAAAAGGGGTTTTACGATGAATTTGGATCGGTGCCGGTATTGGTATCGGTGGCGGTTGCATGAACACGTTTTATTCTTTTAGTATGTAATATTGTAAAATAACGTTTTCGATTTAAATGACCATTTCTTTTAAGTTTGACAAGCAATATATTTTCTCAACCCTGTTGGACATTGGAAATTTTTTTTTATAATTTCAATAATTTATTTGCCGTTACTAAACCAAGCATTTTCAGAAAAAAATTATTTGGCATTTAAATTATAAATATAAAAATTTTACTATTTTTAATTGATATGTCGTCGTATGCATAAAAAAAAATTTGCAGTTTTATTTGATTTATTTTTTGAATTTTGTATGAAACATATATATATTTTAATTTTACCATATAGACATTTAGTTCATATCATTTCATTTAACAATAAAACTTCGGTGTTCAATTTTCGATTAGGAGTGCATTCAATAAAACATATCTATATTGCAAGTTAAAAACTTGATATTATTTGAAATTTTAAAATAAATTTCTTAACGTTTATGAAAACGAAATAAAATTTAATGAATTTGGACGATAATGAAACGGCCTACAGGAAACAACATTCGACTGAGGACGCACTCTTTATGCTCTGACAGTCTATCATTGATGGCCTGTAGACCAAACCACATAAAAGCACTACCGTGGTTTTCCTATATATGACCTCAGCCTTTGATATTGTTTAGAGAGGGAAACTGATATAGATTGCTCATGATATGGGTATCGAGGTTAATGCCTTAATCTGGATATCAGACTTCCTCAAAAATAGAAAAATTAAAGTGCGTTTCAACAGTGTCTACTCGAAAGAAAGAAAGACTTTAGGTGGTGTGCCACAGGGATCCGTCCTCAGCCCGCTGTTGTTCCTCATCTACGTCAATAACATCCACATGCACGTCCACAAAGAAGCAAATGTAGCTTGCTATGTCGATGACATTGCCATTTGGCGCTCGAACACGAATATTGAGCAGTCTGAAAGATCTCTTAACTGCTCCCGAAAGGAATTTCGGAGTGGTCAAACTCCCGAAAGCTGAAATTCAATTCACAAAAAACATCATACAGCATTTTCTCAACTGATAGAAAACACAGGCACCTTTTTTCCTTAAACTTAGTTCTAAACAATCAGCCCTTATCAAAGACAGAAAATCCTATTTATACGGGACTTACTCTAAACGCTGAACTAGGTTTCACTAAAAAAAAAAAAAATGTGCCTATAAAGCACTAAAAAAATTAAGAATCTTGAAAAGCCTTTGCGGTACAAATTGGGAAGCATGCCCCAAAACCTTAAAAACTACCTACACCACATTGATTCGACCAGTTATAGAATATGCTTCGTCCATCTGGTCCCATTCCTCGACTTCGGCCCTTAAGAAGATTGATAACATACGCAGGCTAAAGCCTCAAAGATTATAATTGGTGCTGTCTCTTCCACAGACAATATTGAATCACAACAAGAATGTGGTTTGAAATTACTCCATATTAGAAGAAAATATAGTGTAATCATCTTTACCAACAAGATTAAAAGTCGTGAAGAGGAACAAAAATATAAGACTTAAACGATCCTCCACCTTACAATATGACCTAACGGTCAGGCAGCAAACTGGACTAGCGTATAACACATATGAAATTCTGCAAGACCCAATATTGTCTTCGAAGATCTTCCGGAAAACACCAAAATTATAACTCACCTTCTCGAACCGTGTTCCAAAAAAGAAGTAACTTCGGCTATTAAAATAAAAGGTGATAAAACCATTGCCTCATATTCAAGGGAAGCCTTTACTGACGGTTCCTCTGATGAAACTCTTAACAACGGAGGAGCTGGTGTCAACTTTACTTTCCCAAAGAGTGGAAGCACAAAGTAATTTAAGATTGGAGGAGGCAAAATAGCTTCAAACTACGCTTGTGAACTCATTGCCATCCAAAAAGCCCTAGATGAGTATATAAATCTTGTAGAAAATGAAAGAGCTAAAGGGTTCGTAAAAATTTTCCCCTTCCCGCCCTTATTTAGGACACACGGGTAAATGTTTATAAAAATCCAAAAAACTGTACAAATAAAAAATACATATCAGACATGGCAAACAGCCCATGAACATGGCGGGCGCAGAGCAGCAAAAATCATTCCAAAGGGTTATGGAAGTATGTCCCCGACCCGCCCATCTATGGGCATACGGGAGAGATATTGCAGAGTCGTCGCCGTGACGGCCCCGATTATTATGGGGAACGAGAGGACCGACGGCACACGTGCCGGTCGAGAGACAATCTTTTAAGTCTAGCAATCTTTTTATTAAGTCTAGCAAAAGTCTAGCAATCTTTTTATTTTTTTTCGGGAATGTAATTAGTTGTGTCTTTTCACGACTAAATTCAAGTTTATTTAGCTCGGCCCAGGCTGATAAATTGGTAAGGATGTGAGTCACCTGGGCATCAAAAAGATAGAAAATCGAGCCACCGACCAGCACAAAGACATCATCCGCGAAAGCAATTAGCTTAAAATCTAGGCAATCAGAGCCAGGGAAGTGTGTAAAATCAATACAGTCACAAAAGTTAAAAATTATATCGATGACAATGAGCCACAACATTGGACACAGGGAACAGCCCTGTGGCACACCAATATTGATTTGCTTTTCCATGACTAGCTCGCCAGCATCATCATTAAAAATTACCTTCCTAGAATTCAGGAAAGTAAAAATAGAACCCGAAATATTGTCTGGGATGCCTAAGTTATTAATATTTGCTTCAAGAACCCCCAAATCAGTTTTATTGAAAGCATTTTTGATGTCCAGAGCCACCTACTGTATGTTTATCCCGAGTTTTGTTTTCTGTAACGATCTCAATAACTGTTTTTATTGCATCCTCAGTACTCCTCCCAGATCTGAAGTCGAATTGATAATTATTTAAGTGATTATTTTTCTCAAGATGAAATGTTAGTCTTTTGGTTAGCATCTTGTCGGGAATCTTGCCCCAGACCGAGAGGAGTGAGATTGGTCTGTAGAAGCCTGGGTCCCTAGAATCTTTGTTAGTCTTCAGTATCAGGGCGACTCTGGCTGTTTTCCAGGGGATCGGGAAGTATCTCCAATTAAAGCATAAATTAAAAAGCAATAAAAGCCAGTTGCTGTTAATAATAAAGAGCTCCTTATACATTTCGTTTGGTAAGCCCTCAGGACCCGGTGATTTCCCTGGTTTGAGGCTCCCTATAACCAGTCCCAGCTCATCAAGAGTGAAGTCAGGGTCATATATGCCAGTGGCACATTGTCCTCCTGAGTACTCGGGAAGGGAGTGGTGCTCCACGATCGCCTCAATTGTCTCATTTTTTTTAAATTTTATTTTATGATTTATTTTTGGGTTTACGACTACTAATGTTCAACGCAGTAGCTTTGTAATTTTGAACCAATTCAGAAGACAAGGAAACTGCTGGATCGGTACCCCCAGAGGTATTAATTTGTTATGGGAACATGGAGGACTTTGAGACTCGACAGATTTAACGTGCATCAGTCACCATTTACTACACGGGGAGTCTTCGGCCGGCGGGGACCGAACTCACGAACACTTGGACATGGGTCCAGCGCTCCACCGACCAGGCTATCCCGGCCTAGTAGCGACAATTTTTTTAAAAATTTTTTTTTATATATATACACATACATATATACATATACATACATATATATATATATACATATACATATATATATATATATACATATACATATATATATATATATATATATATATATATATATATATATATATATATATATATATATATATATATATATATATATGCATACATACATATACATACACACATATACATATACATACACACATATACACATACATATATATATATATATATATATTATTTTTTTTTTTACATTTAACTTATATGGCCATCACGGGTAGCTGAAAAGCTCCGGACTCACTGCCTGCCCCCAGGGACTTGGAGCAGGGTCAGTGGTGAGGCGTGTGTGGTGATCAACCACGTTGGCTGCTATTGTGAGCCAGTCCGTGGTTGATTGTGGGGTATGTATGTTTTGTTCATGTTGTGTTTTCCCTATTTTTAGTAGGAGTGGTAATTGAGGCAGTGCTTTGGTGGAATGTGAATTATAAACTTTAGTAATTAAGTTGGTTGACTCATCCACAACCACTTTTTTTTAAAAATTAATAACCATCACGGGTAGCTGAAAAGCTCCTGGCGCACTGCTTGCCCCCAGTATCTAGGAGCTGGGTCAGTGGTGAGGCATGTGTGGTGATCAACCACGTTGACTGCCATTGTGAGCCAGTCCGTGGTTGATTGTGGGATATGCGTGTTTTGTTTGTGTTATGTTTTGGGACTATGTATCAATGTTAGTCATAGAGATTTTTGCTGCCAGTATTTTTACAAAGTTATTATTAGGTTTATGGCATATTGTCTGTGAAGTTCCTGGTTATTTAAAGTATATTTATTAGTTTTTGCATAATATGCTTGTTTTTGAAACTGTCTGCAAATATCGTTCTGCCTTGTTCATTGGGTTTTTTGAGGTGGTATGATTCAGTTAGTGGGCAGGTATGTAGGTAGTGACTTGGGGTGCCTGTGTCATCGCATGGGCATGTGTCTGTGTTTATTCGTTGCATCCTGTGTAGGAATGAGGGGAAGAAGCCATGCCCTGTAAGGAATTGTATTGCTGCTGGATTTCCTATAAGTCGGTCTGTGTCTACTTTAGGGTAATATGATTTTGTTGTATAGCCTTTTTCAGTTTCGTCCCAGTATGCTTGCCAAAGTTTTTGTGTGCTGGTTTTAAGTTTATTTCTTAGGCTCGATGGTGGAAGCAGAACACCGCTGGGAATCCCATGACCTGCTGCTGCGTCTTTAGCCGCTAAATCCGCTGCTTCATTACCTATGTTACCTGTGTGCGCTGCCACCCAGTGTATTTGTGTGTTGCATTTGCTGACTAGGTGTTCTAGTTGTCTTTGTGTTGTTGCCACGTGTGGGTCTTTTTGTTTCATTTTTCTAATAGCGTGTATACTAGCCAGACTGTCTGTGAAAATTGTTGCATCTTTGCAGCTGTGTGTCTCTAACCATTTAATGGCTTCTTTGATGGCTAAAATCTCTGCTTGAAACACTGTGTTTTCTTGTTTTAGCGTAAATTTGCATGTATCTGTATGTTGGTTGTTGTGGTAAACACAGAATGCAGCTCCCACGCCATTGTCTGTTTTGGAGCCATCGGTGTAGATTTGTATTGTCGTTGTTTTGCTAGTTCTAGTACTTGTTGGTAGGTTAGTGTATTTATAGCTAGTCTTATGGGCCGGGTGGACCATATGTGTTTTTATCTTTTGTTGATATTCACCCGCTTTTATGTTGTATTGTGTGTTTTCTTGATTGAATCTTAGTGTGTTAGCTAGTAGTGCTTCTTTTTGGATTTGTGGGTGCAATGGCGGTAAACCTGCCAGAACATTCAGACCTGGTGTGGGTGCTGTTTTGAATGATCTTGTTATTCTGACTAGTAGGGGCCGCTGCACCTTGTGCAGCTCTTTGATTGCGGTTTTATTTTCTGTACCCCATGCTGCTGCAGCGTACGTAAAGGTCTTTTCTGCCACAGTCTTGTACCAATGCTTGAGAATTTTAGTATTAATGCCCCAGGTCCTTGGGGCTAGTTTATGAGATTGTTGTGTAGTGTTGTGGCTCTTGTTCTGAGTGATTTGATGTGTTCTAGGTAGTTTAGATGATGATCCAATACTATACCTAGGTATTTGATGTGATTTACTGATTTTATTGTGTTACCGTCTATTTTGATTATTGGTTGTCTCTGCTTGAAAGGATTATTAAAAGTAACGTAGTTACACTTGTTAATTGACAGATTTAGGCTTTGTGCCTTACAAAAGTTGCTGAATTGTGTCATTGCCTCATTAGCATTTGATTCTAGGTCTTTCCTTGTTTTGCCTGAGACAATGAAGCTGTAGTCATCTACAAAAGCTTGTGTTTTAACATGGTCGTGTTTGAACTGTTGTAAAAAGATATCCGCAATGATAAGCCATAGTAGGGGTCCTAGACAGGAGCCCTGTGGACAACCCTTGTAGATATCGATTTTAGTTATATGAGTACCACCATTGAACTCCACTGACCTGTGTGAGAGGTAACTGTTGATTATGTTTGTGAGCTGTGTTGGACAGTTTATAGTATTTAATCTGTGTATTATGTGTGTCCATTGTATGGAGTCAAAGGCGCCCTTGATGTCAACCGATATTAGGGATTTATAGTATTGCCGTTTACAATTTTAATTCTTTTTGGCTGTTTTGGCCTCGCTAATTACAGTTTTTAGGGCCGACTCAGTCGATCTGCCCTCTCTGAAGCCAAATTGGCAGTCGCTGAGTTTGTTGTTTTTTTCCAGGTGATGGATCAATCTCTGATAAATAATTTTTTCCAAGAGTTTCCCTATTGTTGGTAGAAGACATATGGGCCTGTAGGCATCTGGTTGTGTTAGATCTTTGTTTGGTTTTGCGAAATAAACTAGTGTTGCTGATTTGATGTTGTTTGGAAAATGATTAAGCTCCAGACAATTATTGACTCAGTTTGTTAAGATTGTTGGGTCGGCATCAAAGACCCTTCTCCATATCATGAAGTCTAGCCCGTCCGGACCTGGCGCTTTTGTTGTTTTGAATGCGAATAAAGCATCCTTTACCTCGTTTTGCTTAACACTGGGTTCTGTGTTGGTGTTGTTTTGTGTTCGAGGAGGCTTGTCTGGTATGTTTGCGTCTTTGTCTGGGAAGTGATGTTTTGTGAGGAAGGTCATTGCCTCTTGTTTGGTCGGTTGACTAATGTTAGGAATATGTAATTTAAGGTCGGTTGGTTTGAAGAGTTTATTATGGGCCATTTTAAACGCAGCCCCGTAATTATGTGTTTGAGTATTACAGAATGTCTTCCATGAGTGCTCTTTTGCTTTGTTGGTTTGTTTTTTGTAATTTACTTTACTTTTGTTTAGAGCCAGTTTTATTTGTAATTTTAGTGTGGGGTCCTGACAGTTGTCGTATCTTTTACATAAAGCTCTTAGTCTGTTCGTATCAATTTTTAGCTTACTATTAAACCATGCTGGCGTGGTTGTAGCCCTGGAGGTTTTTAGCTTGTAGATCTGCTTTGAGATTTTGGTAACATTATTTATTAGTTGTTTGGTGTAATTATCTAATTCTGTTGCTGTTGCAGCTGCTTCGCATTCTGTGTTGAGACTGTGTGCATTGTTTTTAATTAGTCGTGTGAATTTCTTATGATTACCGAAGTTTGTTTTGAGTCTGTTAGTTGTTGGTTGAATAGTATCTTGGTTTACGTTGAAAATGATGTATCTATGGTCACTCGCAGTATGTTCGTCACTTATGAACCAGTCATTGACTAAGGTTGCACCCTCACGGTTAACAATGGTGGAGTCTGGGTTGCCTTGTGCATTGTTTGTATAAAAGGTAGAGAGGTCACTGTGTGTGTTAAGCCTGATCAGGTCGTGTTGGATCATATGGTCGATTAGGATGTCGCCTCTACTGTCTGTATGTTTGTAACCCCACTGTGTGAACCTGGCATTGAGATCAGCACATAGGACCAGTGGATAGCCGATTATTTGGTCTTTCCACTCATCCAGTGCTGCGGACAGATCTGCGTGGGGTCTAACATACTGCGAGCCAATGACAAGATTGCCTGATTGTGTTGTTATGTTAGCGAAGACAACTGTTTGGGTGTTCGGAAGAAAATTGAGTGGTTTGCTTTTAGTGATTACCAGCCATGCCTCTTGATTTTTAGAGTGGTGTGTTTGCCATTGATTAGGATAGCCATGTAGACGGTTGTTTTGTTTATATGGGTCCTGTAAAAAAGCTATTTCTACGTTGTTGTCCTGTATGATCCTGGCTGAGAGAGCAGTTGCTGCTCTGCAGTTGTTTAGGTTTATTTGTTATATTAACGTTGTTATTGGCAATTCTGTATGGCGCCGAGAAGGCCTGATCAATTGGCAAGTTATAGATATACTCTCTTAAATGTACCGTTTTAGCCTGTCTGATTGCCTTTTTATACCTCGCAAGGTTCGCCTTAAATCTAATCCTAAGTTCACTTGTAAGAATTAGGTCTGTTTCACCCTGACTACGCCTCCTCAGTGCCCTAACCATTTTCTTCATACAACCCAGACTTGGGGTCCACCAGGGAGCATGTTGTTGAATTCGCTTGGGTGCTCGGATTCTAGTATTATTGCATTTGTCCCTAATATCCCTAGTGACCTGCTCAATAAAATCGTCAATATCCTTGGTGTTAGCGAGAAAGGCAGGGTTATGTACCTCAGTAATCTGAAGCAGTTTTGATCTCAAGCATAGCCAGTCAAGATTCCCGAAACTAATAGTATTCCTGCTCCTAACAAGTAATTGTCTTTCTTCAACAACAGAGGCAGTTATTAACTCGTGATCCGAGCATGAGACGCCGTCGTGGACCTCGAAGTTCTTTAGATTTGAAAAGTTACACGCAATTATATCTATCTAACTCTGTCCCAACGCAGATGAAAAGGTGGAATTCGAGTCAGGATCGTTAACAATAGACAAGTTGTGTCTGTCGAGAAATTCCACGACCGCATCTCCCCTGGCATCCCCACTGGGGCCCCAAGCAGTAGATTTTGCATTGATGTCACCGCAGAGCACCATACACCTATTCCCCACAGCACTCACTAGGGGTTCAAGGCAACTAAGAAAAGAAATAATACAATCATTTGGAGGACAGTAAGCCGAAATAAAATTGTAGTTCAAACCATTAAACATAAAATCAATTGAACAAATATCTCTTGATACATATACTGCAAAAACATTCTGAACCAGGGAGCTAGATATAACAGCAGCCCTTTGCCTGTTTTTAGAATAGAATAAATTATACCTATTTGAGAAACCTGTAATAATGCTGTCACTATTAAAATATGGCTCGTTAAGCCCTGCAACGCCAATATTTCTGTTAATTAAGTCTTCGTTAAACTGAATGTTGGCAATTGGACTGTGGTGGAGATTAAGATGAGCAAGATTTAAAACGGTTGATAAATTATTGTCCATAATCAGTCCTTTTTATTTGGAACTGCCTCGCCCTCTCATATTGCGGACATGCCCTCTCGAAGGGGGAATGGTCCACCTCGAGTCTTAGCCTATATTTGTTGTTAGCGTTGTCGCAGTGTCTACAGTAGGGCCCTTCTCTGCAATCGTTCTCTTTGTGGTCGTCTGAAGAACAGTTCCTACAGATCTTCTTTTCCTTACAATCCGCGGCCATATGGTCAATTCCTGCACACTTGTAGCATTGCCTTACACCATGTGATTCTGCAAAATTGTATCTCTTCCAGCCCATGTTCAACTTCTCTCGGTACCTAATGTCTCTGTACAGCTTTGGCTCGATTTCTATGATTCTATGAGACCTACCATTTATCGATTTGAGTCTGGCCTTTACTCTTACTTCCCCCTCTTTAAGTTCAATGTTTTGTTCCTTCAGCTGTTCAGCTACTTCCTCGTTACTGATGTTGTCTTCAATACCAAACACAATAAATGTTGGCCATTTTAGTTTTGGTGGAGAGCAAGAGTAGTCACTTCCAAACTTATTTTTCTCAATCTCCCTCTTCATATTGTTTAGCCCCTCCTTCGAATCTGTTTCGATGAGGATACCTCCATCTCTTACGTTTGTTATCCTTCTAATTCCGACTCGAAGATTTCCAGGGTTCATGCTAGCCAAGAGGGCTGCCCTCGTATTCTCTGATGTACCTTCACCTGACTTTGGTTTGATAATAACTACATGTTCTTTCTTGGGTATTTGTCTCTGGGCATCTCTGTATCACCTGGAATTCAGAGCTTCTGCGTATGATAGTCTGGTTCTTCTATTCTGTCTTGTTTTATCATCTATGATTGGATCTAAGACTGTTTGATTCATATTACACAGATCCCCCAATTTTGTCTTAAGGACTGCAATCTCTGTATCTTGTGTAGCTATAAGGGTCATAAGTTCCTTGATAGCCCCGACCACCACATCTCTATCTCCGTGCAAAATTTTGCATTTATCTTTGAACAGCACTAAATGGATTATTTCTTGTATGTCAAGAGCAGGCGAGACTGAGGGATTAATCGTGGAATCCCCAATATCCTCATCATCATCCTCATTCTCCGAGTTCGTGTCTCTCTGGTTGTTTGACATTTCAGAGCAATGGCCAGTCTCCCACCAACAGGGCCCAAGAAAGCGAGGCAAACAGTTAAAAGAAGTAAAAATTTAAGGCTAAAAAAATCCGAGATCAATTGATCAGATGTAACTCAGTTTAAAACCAAGTCGATAAGTGAACTGCAATTAGGTTTTGCAGTCCCCCATAAAATAGAGTGTGTTAAAAACATCTAATACCAAAAGCAATAAAACCCTGACCTAAAAGAGGCCAGAGTATTGAATAAAAGCACAGAATGTTTAGTAAAAGTAAATTAATGAATTATACCCAGGACCAGTTTGGATCTCTAGCAGTACAAGACCTACCACCACAGCCTCCAAAGCCCAGACCAAGAGCCACCTATACAGCAAAAGCAACTCCCAATCAAAAAACAATTACAGATCATAGAAATCAATGAAAGCTAGTTTAAAAATTATCGGCAAAGAAAACTGAAACACTGGTAAAAATAGATAAATTGATAAAAAAGTCACCAAAAAACCCAAGTCCAACCCCTCTAAATGGAAGTTGGAAAAGGGTGATTAAGGTACTTAGGTATTAAACAAGTAAAAAGTTAAAAGTATGACATAATAAGCAGGTCAAAGAAAAATGGCTAAGTCCAAATATAAACAAAAAGTACTAGTTTACAAAATACAAAATAAAAGTAATGCCTTACAAGAGCTCCCACCCTGTGCCAATTTGTGGCAATGTTCACATCCAGGTCGGGTCGAAGAGGCGTCACCTGTGGAGTTCAAGACCCAGTTGTGGAGGTACCAGCAACCGATGCCGAGAGCGTCGGTAGGGCAAGCGGCAGCCGATCAGAAGAAACAATCCCGAGTCACGGAAAGTTGCCGAGGGGTGATCCAGACCAGATGGTGACAATCCGGCTTGAAGGAGGGAGAGCACAATCCCCAGAACATTTACATCAAACATTAAATGTGTTCTCACCTACCTTGTGGAGACGTTAGTGACGTCACACCTCAATTTGATTCAACTTGAGTAGAAAGTGGATCGATCAAGATTATTTATCGATAATAATAAAATTATTATCGGAATGATTAATCCGTCAATCTGGTTGAGGCAGCGATGAGCGAGATCGGATTGATCCCCAGGAAAGTTGATCACCAGCGATTCCCAAAATGAGAATCAATAAAATGAGGCGTCAAGATCATATGCTCCTAAGGCCACAACCATTGACGTAAATCAAGTCTCTCGGTGTAACATCCACGCAAGCAATATCACAAGTGATCACCATGGCAACCGGGCGTCTCGTGTAAACAAATCACAAATGTGCGCAAATCCACGAAGTCTCCACTGCGCATGCATAGAAGATTTACTAAAAGTAGGCAATAAGGATCAGGTGAAACACTAATTTATGCAAGAAAGTCCATGTGTCAGCCACTAATTATATGCAGAAGGAAGATCACAGAAAGCACGCAGGTGAAAAGAAAGCCTCGGGATCACAGAATACACTGGAACACAGTAGCGTTGTTTAGGCCTCATATAAACACAAGATCGATCACATAATAAACAGGCAATAATAGTAGGTAAAACACTGACGATGAACACCAATAATGATCAGCGTGCACAGTAGAAGGCAAGGTGGGAATCACAATGTAAACAAAGCAGAAACAGATGTTTACTCACTCAGTTAACACGGCCGCCATCTTGTTCAATTCGACTGAGTCCACAATGTCACAGGAAACACAGACGTCGCCCCAGAAACACCAAACTTTCAGGAACGATAAAGAGCAATACTAGAACAATGAAGAACCACAAAACTAAACCAGAACACAAAATTATTCACCTAAAATCACTTTGTCAATTTCCACAACAAAACCACGACCTTCTCATGCGACGAGCTGTTGCCATCCTCTTAATATTCATTCCAAAGGGTTAATCATCTTCAGCCATTGTAGAGCTGCTCTTCAAGCAATTCAAAGGAGTTCTTCAGGGCTAATTATAAATATACACAGTACACTTCGTAAGATTTTCCATTTGAAGAAACAGTGCACCATGCAGTGGATTCCCGCGCATGTTTGCATTACTGAAAACGAGATGCCTGATGCCTAGGCAAAAGAGGCAAGACAATTAAACACCAGCAAAATTACTCATGTCACTCTCAGCGATATCAATTCAGCGACTAAGGCAAAATTTAAAGATAGGAAAATCCAAATCAAACACCAAATCCCCGAAATCAGTACCAATAGAACTCTCACCAGCTCACTAACAAGACTCCGGACTGGACACTTTAGGGGGATGAAGATTCATGGTGACGGGACAAGGACTTACTGCAAAAATTGTCCAGATATAGAACTATCCCCCCATACATCTTTTCAACAGTTCCGCTATACTGGCGCAATTGCAGTAAATAAGTGACAATCCGTGGGCGGACTTATATGAAGAAAATTGCCTTCAAGTTGCAGATGCTGTACATAGGACCTTTGATCACATTTAAAATTATTTTCTGTCCATGTCACGACACCAACCAATCAATTTGGACGATTTTCTTATATCTTTAAACAAAGATTATAGTGTCTATCGAATTTGTTCAAAAATTGAATTTATTACTACTATTTTGAAAGTAAAAACGAAATTTCTAAACATTTGGCAGTTTTAAACATAATTTAAATCTCCTTACAAGTTAACATTGATTTCTGGTTCACTATTTGACTGAATTTTGTAACATTTCAATGCATTTTAAAATTCTTTATATTTAAATTATAATGCAATGCATTCTAAATTAAAAATTTTATGTTTTTCTCACATTTTTTAATGAAGTTTAAAGTTACTTTGAATTTTTGATTTCCTCGAAATGTACTTTAAAATCGTCACCTTTTTTTGTTTTGTACTTTTACTTGTATTCGTTACTTTTTCAAAACCAAAACTTTTTACTTTTGCTTAAAGTACTCGTACTTTTACTCGTTACTTTTTAAAAGTAACGTTCTCATATACGTCCATTTCCACTTTTAAATCTGAATTCTTTTCAAAATCCTAAGGGAAAAAATCCTCCGACCTAAACATGTGATATTTTATTAAATTAAATTTAACACTGCCTTCAGTTCAGCAGATAGTTTTAGAAAAATTCTCCTTCTAGAATTTTTTTATAACAAAATATTTTTAAAACAATTTAACAATAACTTTTAAAACACGCATTATATTACCTCTGTATGTGTGATTGTATCAGTCAGGAAATCACTCTCAATTATTTACAATTATTATTTCTTGATTTCAATGTTATGAGTTGTGAGTATATATTGTAAATGGAGTAATTAAAAATAAAATATTTAAAAAAATAAATCATAAAGAAAAATTTAGATTGTTTTCTGTTACCGTCATGTGGGGCTACTTTGTGCAGGATTTCGCAATTTTTGAACTTTGACATGTAAAAAAACTATGTTAATTCAAACTTTAGTGAAATTTATCGATATTATATTCATAACTGGACTCAGACGAGAGAATTTGATCAATATTGGCATTATTTGTATGTAATATTTACAAATAATAAGTCAAAACATACCTTGCACAAAGTAGTCCCCAAGTGGGGCTACTTTGTGCAGCAAAAGGAATTCAGTTCAATAATCATGTTTTTAGTAAAATATTGATATAAAATTATTAAAAAAGTTAATTGTTGACATTTTTAATAACAAAGCATCAAGATATGTAAAGATATTTGTTTATAAATAATTTTCAGCGTTAAAAAACCATTTTTTATAAAGAATTTGTTTCTTAAAAAGAATGTTTATTTCAAAACATTTGAGTTTAAACAAAAAGAAACCATATGCACTTTTGAACATTGAAATAGATGGAATTTCAAAAATAATAATTATTACATATTCATTAACATTTATAATATTGATAAATTCAAAAGTTGCAAAGGTACACCCCATTCGGCTGGAAGTGCACAATACTTAGACAGAACTTGCTCTTCAGTTTCTGTCAAAACCACCTGATGTCCAATAAAATATATTTTTATGTGTTAAATCGTTTGATTAATTCATTAGAAAAATCTTTGTAGAAGAAAAAAAATAGTTTACCAGCACGTTTTACGTGTTTCTTGTAAATTTTATTAGCGATAGTGTTTCTGTGGATTTTGTACTTCCGAGAAGCTTCTGCAATCGACATGCCACTAGCAACTGCTTGCAAATATTGTTGTAGATTTTCTAAAGTGTAATCACGGTAGTTTCTAGTTCCAGGTATTTTTTTTTTATAACGTCTGACCATTTTTCTGTCGAAAAAAACAAAACAAAAACGAATGAAACTTTGCACAAAGTAGCCCCACAGTGCATTTTTTTCATTTTCCGTTTATTTGTTATTAATTTTCAATTTTTGTTAACGCTAACATAATATAATTGTTTATTAATATATAAATAAAACATTTTGCATTTACGAAAATTGTTTTATCAACGTCTTTGCATTTCGCAGCTAAAGTTTCCACACACACTTTTCGACGGCGACGTTCTCGGAAAGTTGTTGACATTGGATAAACAAAACACACTCTGAGATAGTTTTAAAATTCGAAAAAAATCTTTGTAGTAATAGAGAAGACTTCTATCTTCAAATTCCACACATTTTTAACGTGAAAAAAAACATAATACTGATTAGCAGCACTTTAAAGTGCCAAATTCGAATTTGCACAAACTAGCCATAACCATCTAGAAAGGATCTCTCTTCTAGATGGTTATAAACTAGCCCCCGCTGCACAAAGTAGCCCCACCTGAAGGTTATTATTAATAGTTAAATTTCGATGTAAGAGATCGTCAGGACTTAGCAAAGATATGCCATTTATAAAGATTTTTAATTACTATCTGACGCAAAAATCTACTTTTGATTTAATAAAGGAACCCTTATTTTCAAAAGTGGAATAAGTCCATTTACGGGGGGAAATTGGTTAATGGTAAATTTATTAGTAGATATCCTCTTTTTCTATTGATAAGGACGAAAACGTTTTTGATGATATTCTTTTCCGAACATGTTTTACATTTGATGTAACCTCAAAAGCTTTAACAAATCCTTTTCAGGTTATTTCTTTTTTTAATTCATCATTCAGAACAAAACCCATTCTCGTATTTGTAATTAACATCTAACATTCTAATTTTATATTAGAGAATGTAATAATTATAATTTAAAATTTTTCCCTTAAGGAAAAATAAAATCATGGGACAAACTTCTCACTAAAGTATTCTAACCTATCATAATTGTTATATTAACCCTTGTTAGACACGTGATTGGGATTTCGTGTGAATTTACCCTTTTAAAATCCCCGAAGCATTACATGATGTACTATGAATTTGTTGTTTTCACTATAATGTTTAAATGAAAATTGCCCTCTGTCATTCTTGCTTTTCTCCTACTGGCTTGACATGTTGTGGACATGGCGTTCATGGTCGAGTGTTTTGGTATGCAAGAAATGAAGCAAGGTGGACAGAAGGATTTGTTGAACTTTTTATATTACTCACACTTAGCTGTTAAAGCTTTTAATGTTTTATTCAAGTTCGAGATTATTAGCTAGTTTTTCGGATGATTGATGTAAAAACAGTTTAATTCATGCATGAACACTTAATTTTAAAAATCTCAACATACTTTAGTGGTGGTAAAGACTGCTTAAAAAATCACCAAAAACTAAAATTTAGAATAAAAGAAGAAGAAAAATGATGCAGGATTGTGAGTCTGGGAGGAAACGTTTTTGTTCCGAATGTCTCACTGATTTTGTTACTGAATATCTCAGCTCTTATATGCGGCTAGAGTGCTCAATTTGACTTGATAATCAATCTGATTTGTAATTCAATATTTCGAAAACTGTTTCTTCTTCCTATATTAATTTTTCTCACCTAATTGATTTCAATGCACTTATCTAGTTTTATAGGATGTTAGAAATTATTCTTCTTGTAAATAAATGAAAAGCACATATTTTTTAAGCAAATAACACATATTCTACAAGAGTTTATTATGAACCCTGTACACAATACAAAAAATAAACAAAAGTTTTCAATGCTAAAAATGTCACGCGCCAGCACTGTTATTCTTTATTTTGTTAATCCGTAAAAATATGGAATATTTCCCTGTAACATGCATATGACACATCTCATATTTTTTTCAATGTTTTAACTTTAAAAATATAAACATTTAGAACTCAACATGTACATACAAGTCACACATATTTACATAGCGTTATTTGTGTATTAATATAATTTCTCTCTTTTGTTTAATTTGTACATATAATCAAATTTTAAAAATATTTTATCAGCATTTCGTAAAACTATAATTAACTTGGTGCAAAAATCTAATGAGATGTTGATTGGACAGATTTTGAAACGCTAACTAAATTTTTATTTCATTTAATCTAAAATGCTATAGTATCTACAGATGCTTTCACTCCAATAGGAGCTCTGCATTAGCGAATTTAATCCATCTAAACTGCTTCAGAATCATGACAACGGAATCGCGAACAACAGGAGCTTGCTTTCTACAATAACCGAACATTATTCCATTGCTGGTTTCATTCATAAGAAAACTAAAAGAATGTGTGAATTTAGAAATTCTTTACAAAAGAGTATATTTGTTGCATTGCGAATTAAATCGAACTGCTTAAAGTTACATTTAGGGGATTACTTATCCGAAAAATTTTATATGGAGAAGAATCCGAGTTACAATATAATAGATTATTTTTGGTGAACTTTTTTTAAAAAAAAATCTAATTGTGTATGCATTATCTGAATTTCGCTTCCATATGTTAAAACAAAATCATGAACAAATAATATTTTTTTTCATTCATTCCATATTTTAGATCGATTCATTAAATATTTTAAAATTGAAATGTAGTTAAACATAATAAGAAGTTATATGTCTACCTAATGTTTTCATATTCTAATAGAATTGTTTAAATTCTAAATACTATGAATCTGTCAATAGTGGGTGAGTATGATGTCATCTATTAAAGAGTAGCTTTTAGTTCGCAGAATTTCAAACAAGAAGCGACTTCAGAGACATTCTTTTGAAAAGCAGGTCATTCTAACATTTAATAACTCTTTACTGTATCTTTCTGATATCTTAAAAATCATCGATGTATTTTTTTTCTTTTGTAAATTGTGGCAGCTGAAGAGAAAAGTAGTTTGCTAATATATGTATCATTTGATTGTAATGCCTGAAGCAGCATCAAGACATGAATTAAATTATTCCAAAATGCGGGCATTTTTGTGCAACTTTGATTAAAAAAAAGTTGTGCTTATGATGTCATAGGGGAACAACACTATCAGTTCGCTTTCAAAAAATGACTGAGCTCATGTGTCTTCTTTTTGAATGACAATTATAATAGATTTTGCCCTCATTCTTAAGAGAGAGAGAGAGAGTTATGTGTAAAATCAGGTCGTGTGTTGTTTCTCGTCTCCGCTGTTTTTGGAGGAACAGAGAAGAAGTCCATTATTGTTGCGAGTGTCGATCTCCTCCGGATCAAATATGAGTTCGAGTCCACTGTCCTGCATCTTCTCATTGTACAGCTTTGTGAAGTCGATGTTCTGTTCTTCGGTAAAATAATTTTTCCAGTCTCCGATTATTCCTGCAAAAGAAAAATTAATTCCTTATGAACTTGATTATAATTTCACCGAGAAAAAGAGATTATAAAAAGATTATAAGTTAGTTACATCGTGACTATCCGGGAATTATTTAAAAAAAATAGTGAATTTTTTAAAATGCTACAATTTGCGCATAATTAATAAAAAAATTATTTTTTTTCCAAAAAAGAATAATTATTTACATTTAATTAGTAATTAATATATATGGCACCACAGGTGGCGGTGAACTAATCGTAAAGACGCGATTTCCAGTAGAACACCTAAGTCAAGCACATTGGCAGCGATCAGTAAGCGGGTAGGTGACTCACTTTGATCAGTCTGCGAAGAGATCGGTCCTCCTTAACTGCTCCAACTTAAAGTTCTCGACTTCGCTCGAGTTCGATCGTCTGGCTACTAAAGCCAGGGAACCATCCCCTCTGCAGAGGATCATAATTGTATTGGCATGTATTTGGACCTTTCTTAGATAAGTTTCCCAGATCGTCGCGAATGTGTAGCTTTTGTGTGGCGTAAATAAAGTACTACTACTACTAATTATATATATTAATCCGACTTCAAAATTGATAATGAGAGGGAGAATAGATAAATTGAAAAGCAAAATAACAAGAGAACATTTTAACGATAATCTCTGAACTGTCAAGTAAAGTGATTTTTATGTTCCTTAATAACCACGTTTTACTGAACTGCAATAAAAATACAAAAGAAATAAAAAAGTGAGTCTCTTTACCAAAACAAATTCACTAAAATGAGAGCGTAAGGTCGAACGAATCGAAGCAATCTGCGTTTAGACACTGAGGAATGTTCTTGCCTACAGAAATGAAACTATAGTATGTCTGTTTTCGTGCTATTATTTGTAATTCATTCACTAGACTGACTATCAAGCTAAAAAGGCGTTTCATTTATCAATGCACGTTACTGAACTGAGGCACTTTATGTGCAACTTTTTAGAGGTGTTATGGATTCTCGTTTTTCTTCATGAACGAGAACGCTACAACTCATCGTAATGTGGCAAACTAGTTGAAAGATTTTCAATTAGCCGGGATCGAATCTAAATCTAATCAAACACAGACTGCAGGGAGATGCTTCGTCAACAGCCGTTTTGGTGCTGCAAACAAGAATTAATAACAGCCTCAACACAAATAGATGGTGTAAATCCGCAGCATCGAAGTCAGGGATGTGATCATAACCACTAACTCTAGATTTTAATTGTTACTTGGTTGTTTCGATCTTTTGTCGAATTATGTTTAAAGCTAAGTTTTCGATAGAGTTCTTTTTTTTAAACTTTTGAATCTTTTATTTATTCATTTTTGTAATTTTAGTCCTTTTCTTTTTTTAAATGTTCTTAGAACTAAAGAAAATGACTCGATTAAATTAATCAATCCATTCTTTGTCCCTGAAGAATATAGGTGGCAGCATTTTATAGAATAATTTTTAATCATTGAATGTCTTGCTCTCTTTTTCAAGTCTTTTCAAAGAGGTCAACGCTATATATTTTTTAAGTTTGTAAAGATCTGGCAATTTATATTTCAGTTGGCTATTACTGTAACTTTATATTTCATATATGTAGACAAGTCCTTATGAGTATTTTCTCAGTGTATTTTTGTCTTGTGTTTCTTGTGTATCATCGGATTTACATCTTTATTTCAATATTTGAATTTCTGAGGTATTAAAATTTCTTATTTAGTTTTTCATTATTGGGCACAGTCAGTTTTTGATTTAACCTCTGATTACAGAAAGGCTTTAGTGTGTTAGCTGACAATGTGTCCCCTGATGAAGGGCTGTTTTCGCTAACATAAATATCTTTAAAATTTTGTTTTGCTTATCTTTGGTTTCGAACTTTTGATTTAAATTATTTACCTAAGACAAATTTGATTTTAGCTGCTTTTAACGCTTTTTCATTTTGACTTATTATTTTAAAGTTTTATCCTAAAAACTTTATCTTAAAATTTGTTTAAATCAATTTCATACTTTGATTGGATAGTAATACCATATTTAAGAGTTATTAAATATCAGTTAACAATTGCTATATTATTTTTTTGTTACTATGTAAGAGTTACTTTGTAACTCTTACTAAAACGTATGTTTTTTATGCACCTTTACTATTTTTTCGAATATACTTTTACTAGCGTATGTTTTGAATATATTTTTATTAAGAGGAGGAAGCAAAAAAAACTGTAAGCAACATTTTATTGTTACTATATAAGAGTTAATTTATTAGAAACAGCTTCGTAACACTTACTTTGTTAGTTTGTAATTCGCACTGAAGCATATGTTTTTAATGCAACTTAGCTATTTTTCGAAAATACTTTTGCTGACGTATGCTTTGAACATAGTTTTATTACGAGAAAGTAGCAAGAAATTATAACTAACATACTTCATTTTATTATTACTACCATTACCATGTGAGAGTTAATTTGCAATTCTTTTCTAAAGCACATGTTTTTAATGCCCCTTAACTATTTACATACTGAAGAATGCTTTATTTTAAGCCTTTGTTCTGCGCAAACTATTTTCTCATCAGAAAAAAATTATACTATGAACACTTTCATACGTGCCGCGTGCCAATTTAGCAAATTTTTACCTTTCGTAACCTTTTTAATATTTGCTCAGTTGTCAAGTCTTTTTTGTTTTGTGATAAGGGAGAAAACCCAGGTCTTCATTTATTATAATTTGCATAGTTCTAGGACTCACGTTCCACTTTATTAGCAGAACGTTGTAGATTTTCTTTGCATCTTCTCACGAATTCATTCTTATCTACAAACTAAGCGTGGACGACCAGAACTGGATTGATTTTTACAGCTATTAGTATGCAATAATCAATTTATAGTTTTATTTATAAATGTTTTATTAAACCCAAAAGAGTTTAATTGCCTGAAGATTCTACCTGCAAAAAATTTACAATCGAAATTCTGTTAAATCATCAACCTTTTCGATTCCATTTTCAAAATTATCCTAAATATTTTGCTTTAAACAAAATTCGACTCACAGAAACAGACAGAGAGAGAAAGAAACCAATTGTTTTACCAAAACTATTAAAATTAACTTTTATTTTTTGGAGTGTTACATAATTTAGTAGCCACCCTGTTGACCCCACGTTCCTATGTAATGTATCAAACGTGTATGTTGTAGTACGTTTAACCATCTCTCCAAGTTTGTCCCATCATTGTAGAATCACCCTGTATTATTTGATAAGTATTTGTGTAGTTTTGAAATAACTAAGTAACACAGCACTGCAAAAGTATTTTTTTTTAAATCGATAAAGACAAAAAGTTGTATTAATTGCTATGAAAGCGAGAAATCGGAAGATGTCTCCCTTAAAAAACGGGACTTTTTATTTAAGAGTAAAACCTGGTATTTAAATCCATACAAATATTATTGTTGTTTACCTTTCCTCATAAACTTGGACTGTGTCATGTCGAAGAGATCTGAGATGGGAAGCACCTCCCTGTTCACCATGTTGTTGCTCTTCATCTGCTCGAATGTGCAGTGATTGGATATGGCCTTAATGGCTTCGGGGGAGAGAGGGCGTTCCAGAAACGATGCTATCTTGGACACCATGCCCGGAAGATCCTGCAAAAAATCATTTCAATACTTTCGTTCACAATCAGGTTATATCGTACACAATCAGGTTCACAATCGTACTAAATATGATTACCACAATGTTGGAAAAAAAAAAGTTGCTCCTTTAGGAAAAGCATAATTCAATATTGTGTGCTTTTGTTGGAGGTTATTTTATCGGTGTATTTCTTACAGATTCGACTTCCAGGCGTGCACTAAAATATGAACTTGGAATTTCCTAATCAATGAATGCTTTCAAGGTGACTTTGATACCCTTATATTTCAAGATGACATTATTAAAATTTGCCTGGCTGGAAAACTGTTTTTATAATCATTAACGCACCCGATTAGAAAACAAAATCACTTGACTTAAAACCCATAGAAAATCAATTGGATATGTTGAAATAGCGGGTTCACATAGTTTATCGAAATTCCTTCTCCAGGGAAAATAAAAAAAACCCCACAGTTTAAGTGTTTTACACTCACAACAAAGTGATGATTATAAATTATATACATCATCTTGCATGGCGAATTATCTGGAATTTAAAATGGACAAATGACTTAAATAATTTAAAAGTTACTATTATTTAAAAAAAAAAAATCTATTTAGTGACATTTTTCTACTTAGATAAAAATTAACAAAATCTCTGCCTTATTCTCAGTTATGAGCCCAGATAAAGCAGCAGGGGAGTAAGTTTTTAAACATTAAAAAATTAGACCACACACGCTTTTCATTTACCCAAAACTTTTACTTTTCTTCATATTGAGATTTTGCGCTATTTTTATTAGAGGAAAAGGCAACGCTGGCTTTAGATGGGCTAAACTTGACCTAACAGTCATGAGTAACTGTTTCAAACTCTCAACAGTTAGGAAAAGAGAATATTAACAAAGCATCGCTGCATATTACAACGGAGACTTCGAAAAACAGCCGCACAAGATCCCATTAATTTAACTTGCGCTAATGGGACATTTTAATTCAACTATTTTTAATTAATCTATTTTTTGATTGCGGATCTGTCGATTAGCTTGGGATGGGGAAAAGTTTGGATGAAATAAAAAGGGGTCATAAAATGCAGTCAAAGTAAAGTTTTCAAAAACGTTTAAAGACTGCTACTCTGATATGTAAAAATCACATCAAAAGCGACCCAATCCTGGGTTTTCAATTGATCGGTAATAATAATAGTTGGAAATATTTACTCAAACGAACAATTCTCAGAGATTGTCTCTCCAAAAATACATATAAAGTGTGCGCTACTTTGCATAATATTACAATTTCAATGATAGATTACTTTGAATTCTTTGTGAAATCTTTCTTTCTGCCGTATATTTATCAATGATTGATTCAAAATAATGAAGTGACTCACCAATTTAAGGTCTTCAAATGAAATGAATAGCATTCTTTCTGGATGTTCTTCATAAAACCTCCAGTATGGCAGGACGTGATCAAACCAGGAACCGTACACCACTGAAAATAGTAATATTAATTCTAAACAAAACATGCGTATTTTTATTTTTTATAAATCTAACATCTAAATGCATCCTAAAAATGCAGCTTAAACCTCAATCTTATATTCCCTATGTCACTTGTTTCAAAGTGATCTCAGCGGATGATTTGTGGGATGGACGTACGACAAATATATTGTTTAACTGGAAATGATATCCCTCAACAATCCCAAGCACACAGTTACAAGCGAAACAGCTGGTTGCGAAAACTGCTAATTAATTTTATTAAATAAGAGTAATAGTTTTAATTAAGTTAAGACTATCCTAAGCAAAAAAAAAAAAAAAAAAAAAAAAAACTTCTATCTTTCTTTTTTTTGCTCTTTTTTTTCCTCGTTTGGTAATGTTTCTGAGCTAATTGGCATAGCTCTTAAGCAAGAAGGCTTATCAGAATATTATAAAATCCTTAAAAAACTAAGTCGGATCTCAAAAAACTTAAGCGGTCATATCTCAGTTGCCTTACCCAATTATTCACTCAAAGTTACGCCTTCTTGGCCTGCCAACAAAAACATTTTTTTCCCTAAGCAAAATGGCCGTAACTATGTCGATTCTTCTAAAGAAATTTCTCCGCAAGCAGACAGCTGAGATTACCCATCTTTTTACAAGGATGTTAGTGTTGCGATGTAGCTCAGAGTTGAGCCCGTAACAAACTGTTGTTCTGTTCATCCCGATGTTTGAGGATGCAATCGTCATTCTTCAATTACAAATAGTCCCGCAGTGGACTGATCGTTAAGACACGGTTCCCAGCAGATCACCGAAGTCAAGCATCACTGGCTGCGGTCAGTGTGCGGGTGGGTGACCACTTGGATCAGTCTGCGTAGGGACCGAGGGTGTGCGGTATTGCTCCTCGTTAAACTGTTCTACCGTAAAGTGCTCGACTTCGCGTGCAGGTCGTTGGGCTACCGAAGCAGGGGTGCCATCCCCTCTGCAGAGGATCAAAATTGTGATGGCATGTCTTCGGATCATCCTCAGGGATGTTTCCCAGACCGTCGCCAATAGCCCATTATGCAGCTCTAGTACGACGTAAATTAACTACATCTACATCCGCATCATCAATTACAAATAACCAAAGGGGAAAAAATGTTCTGTACTTTCCAAGAAAGTTGGATTTTTACTTTTTGCTCTTGTTCAGCAACTTTTATTTCGTTTTATTCATTATGCTAAAGTTTTTGTTAAAAGTTTATGGCGTTTAACTATGAATTGCAGCAGTATCTCAATTGTTTTGATTGCACTATAGGATAAACACTCCACTGTAATTCAAGTGGTTGCTTTTGTGAAATATTATCATAAAACAATTTACAATAAAGAATATTTTTTTATTATAAACAATATTTATTATTATAAAGAAACTTATTATTAAGAAATTTATAATAGGTAGCTCATTTTTGTTCATTAGATAACTGTAATTATTAATTTAGTACTTGCTAAATTAAAACTAATAAATTTAATAGAATGATTTATACCTATTTGTGAATAAACATAAACATTTATTTTGCTTCAATTCATCATTTCAAATTCTAAGTTGATGATAGTGCAAATAAACTAACCAAACAAAAAAAGAGAAATTTTTATTTAGAAGTGTTTAAATCAGCCTTTACGAATTGAAATGTCAAAAAACTGCGCATTTTCTTTGTGGAAGGAAAATAAGTTCAAAAAGTATCAATATTTTTTACAAATATTTTAAGATTATTGCAATTAGTTTAATAAAATGTTTGATTTTTATTAAGATCATCGAAAAATTGCCTCGTGATAAATCAATGGTACTGGTTGCGTTAAATAAAGGTATTTTTTCCCAGCAAGTTAAGAAAAGCCTTTAATATCTCCTCTAAGGGGGAAAGAAGAGACCCTGATTATTTAATTCCGTATGATGCAACTTGCAGGGATGGTACATCAGATTTGGAAGAAAATGTAGTTGTAAGTAAATAAGTCAAAAATTATTATGGAACCAGATATTGATACTAATAGTAAGCAAAGTGATATTATATGTACCAAAATAATACCATTTGGAAAAAAAAAATACAAAACTTCGCTGAAAGAAAGAAAAACACTTTAACTAGGTTGCTCAAAACCATACAGTAAAGCCAGCTTGTTCATGTTCACGAAAACGTGCAACAAATTTATCGATAGAAAGAAGAAATTTTATAAATTCAGAATACTTTAAAACTGTTGACTCAACTGATATCATAAATGCTGCATCTTATTTCAATCAAAGAAGAACAGTACAAAATATTGACACATTTAAGCGATCATTTCAATATTTCTTAAACGATCATAGTGGTACAATTAAAATTGTTTGCAAAACTTTTTTTCTCACATGATAAAACAAACTCCACAGCATTAAGAACTGCAATTTAATATTCAAAAGTAGTAAAACAAATTGTTCAACAGAGCCTCACAACAAAACATATGAGTATCCTATACGTATACTTATAAATTCCTTTCAACCATCCCATTACTACAGAGAGCATGATTGATTATACCTCTCTAGTGATTTATCTTTTACTCAGATGTGTAATGACTTTAAATCAAAATATACTAACTTGTGTTCCTATGAGAAATATCGCTCGGTTATTAAACAAATGAATATTTTGATTGTGAAGTTAGTTCTCGAAGAATGTTAATCATGTGAAAAGTTCAGCATGTACAGCAAAATGCATTCAAAAGACAATATTAATAAGTCATGAAAAGTATGTAGAAATGAAAAAGGAAAACAACATAAACACAGAGCAATCAAGTCTTGTACTAGAAATTCTGAATATAAAGAAAAAGAAAACTAAGATTTTGTAGTATACTGTGCAGACACGGAAAAAATAATAATGTTACTACGTTTTGATATGTTCCAAGTCCGCAGTCTTGTCTTTAATGAGAGCTCCGGTAAGGAAAAACGGAAGAGTTCTATTCTTTAGCATCCGTATGGCATGAAGAAATATTGAGAGGAAGGAAAGACGCGACAGCCGTCAAATTATTCTGTGGCACGACAACTGTTCATCGCAGAATAAAAATTTGTCTCTATTTTTTTTTTCTTCATAAAATAAATTCAGTAGAAATTGTTGTTTCGGAAGTAATAATAAAATATTTTGATCCAGGTCGCATGGCTGCTGACTCGTTTCATAGGAAACAAACTTTCCAAAATTTCATTACAGCAGTAAAAAAATGCGTCTTTAAGAACAGAGGTGTTACCCGTGGACTTGAAATACTTTTTGGGGGAAATAAGATTATTATTCAAATTGTAAGTTGAGCCGCACAAAACCGAAGCCGTATCTACAAAGCATGGTAGAAGTTGGAAGTACAATAATAGGGAGTAGGGTAATCGATTCAGTGGGTCAGAGTTTATCGAGTTCAATTTTATAAATTCCAAAGTGTCTAATAATAGCCATCTACCATGCCCTAGAAGCCACGAAAAATGAAAAGTTGATTTTGAAGAACCTTGACAGCCTCCTTGAAAAAAAAATCAATTGCAGTTTTGTGAACAAGTATCCGAATGTTATTAGTGTATTTTTCTGCTAAATTTTACTGTTATTTTCTAAAAAAAATTCATATTGTAAATAAATGAAAGCTATCTTGTAACACAAATTCTTACTTTGTTTTTAATTGATCTAATACTTATTTCATCTAATACTAATTTATCTAATACTTATAAATACCAATATTTACCAATGCCTTGACCACGTTTAATTTACATTGATAAAGTATTTTTCACAATTTTATGCTATTAATGAGTATTAATTATGTGAATTATTTATCTATATGTTTGAATTATTTTAACAGAAAATTGAATTAATTTTGTTGCGCTACTACCCTTTGCTGATCTTATAACTTTTGCAAGGACAAAAAGGCGTATCTCAGTTAAAACTCTAAATAATATTACTTTAACAACCTGAAATTAATAAAGAATAATTAAATGATGAATAAAAAATTCAAAAACAATATTTCTTACAATATTTGGCAGATGTGCAATCAACATTTACGAACGCGCTGATATCAAAAGTTTAAGTTTTCTGAGGACGAAAGTATTATCCTTAGGTAAACTGTGTTATATGCTTTTGATATATATCAAATAATTTTTTTTTTTTTTTCAAAGTGTTTCTACCAATGAAAAATATTGGTGACTTAATGTACTTTTTTTTTTGTCGTTAGGTAACTCTAATCCTCTTCATTCCATTCACCTTCCTCTGTTGTGGTATTTTTTTTTCTTTTTAGAAATTAATATTTTCCAAAAATAAAAAAAATATACATTTTTTGCAACTTTTATATTGTATGATTTTTTTATGTAAGAACATTTTATTACTTTGATATATAATAAGGAAATAAATGATTACTTGGATTTGAAAAATAATCAACTTCGCTGAGAAAAAAATGTTTACGGTTCACTCAATAAGAAGTAATGAACGATAATAAATCGTGTAACAGTTCAAATTGAAATTAAATCTTAAAAAAAAAGAGTGAAAATAAACGAGGGAAAAATTTATTGTAATAACTTTCAAACAAATTAGAATTTTTAAGAAGAAAAAAAAAAAAAAACTCGCAAAAAGTTCATAAATGTAAATAGCCTTTTCAGCACAATAAACTCTGTAACACGGCTGCCAACTTTCTACACTTTTTTAAAAAATTTATTCTAGTGGTATCTTTATAATTTAATCTGTTATTTTTTATTAATTTAAACTTATTTTCAAACCCCTATAAATATTTTAAAAGTTCATATGCAACACTGCTTTGTTCCAGCTCTTTCGTAGTGAAGATTTTAAAATGTTGACAAAATTTTGACCAAACATTCTGAAAACTTTGGTTTTTAAATGTGTACCACTCTATAAAATCTTTTGCAAAAAGTTGTTCGCAGGCTTGCTGTAATTGCATTTCTGCTGACTGCGGAGTGGTTCACTTGGTATTTTTTACTATATGTTTATTGGTTAATGATTCTAAAATTAGTTGTTGAATGTTAACTTTTTTAATTCTATCGCACTCCCTTTTATTTTTCTGCACACCATCGAAATTTCTAATTTTTGTGCAACGATTTTTTAATTCAGAGAGAAATGTCTTACTTGTCAGATATTAGCAAAATGCCGTATGCAGCAAAATGTATTTAACACATGACTGGTCTATGAGTCTGTTTAATGCGAATAAAGAAACAAAATTGAGGCTCTACTTCTGTATCTTCAGCAAACGGTAGCCACGCTTGGGTTCTCCGCTACAAAGCGATGAGGTAAGGGTCTATAAGCAATATATTTAAAACATGTCTTACAAAGAGTTCGTTAACTATTACTTTATTTTGTACGGGTACTTTTATTTATTTATTTATTTTTAAATAATTTTAAATGTAATTATTTTCTCAGTTTTCAAACTTTTTATATCAATTGAGTGCTTGGAATTCGAAAAGACGTGATTAGGCCCATTTCATGGTTGGGCTTAATCACGTTGTTGTGCTTAACAGCAGGCATTGGTTTATTGTGATAATCGACGTGTGTGACTTACAGTATCCCTTGAGGTAGAGCTGTAAGAAGTTCTCCCACGAGTCTTTGTAGTTCCCAAGAAAGGTGCTCATTCTGTGATGATGATAGTAGGAGACGGCGTTATCTTTGGGATTCCTCACCACATAGATTATCTGCAAAAGGAAAAACGACATCTCACTGAAATTGTTTCATCTATCTTTGCGTCCAAAAGATTACCGCCATTAAATGCCTCATTAATATAATGACTGTAACTTGAAAAGCATTTAATTTCTGCACGTTTAAAATTATTGCTTTTCAACAGTTAACTATCTAAAATATTTGGTTTAAAGCACTATAAGATAGCATTGAAAACAGACACATAATGTAACAACATGTATTATTTCTACTGAGAGTCATCAACTAAAAGTTTCATTTATGAATAAAGTTTAAAGCTTCCAAAGTATTGTGAGACCGGTAATAAATTACGAACGAAGACAAATAGTTACAATAATATAGACAACCTGAGATAAAAATTATAGCGATAAGCTTGTAACTTACATCGATTACTTTGGTTTTTATTTGAAATAACTGCATAAAATTTCGAAAACCTAGCTTAAATATTTATGGAAATAATGAGCACTTTTATAAAAATAAATCTAATATTTCTGTTTATATTCTTTTGTCATAATTTTGAAAATATTCAATAAAATTAATTACAAAATTATTATTTTTAAATTAAAAAAAAAAAAACGTTAAAAATTGTTATGAGCATTTAAATTAGTTTTTTCATACTGCTCGTGGGAGAAAAAAATAATATTTTTTCATGATTTTGTTGTGAGCCGTATTTAGTAACTAATAAAAAAAAGTCTGAATATCTTGAAATTTAAAACATTTCTTCTAGGCAAATTTTGTACTCTTTAAAAAAAGCTCTAAATGATAAAGGATTTTTCACTAACTTTATTTTGTATCATCAGACAAAGTTTAATAGCACATTATACCTTACAATAATCGTTCGTACACCAAACTGGGATGGTATTAGGAAAGCATACCTTTATATCCCCTAAAACACCGATGTTTAATAGTACAAAATAAATTTTTTTAAAATGGCTGATCATGTGTTGCAGTAAAATAAGTAGGGCCCTCATTGGCAGGGCTACCTCATTGGAACGATATTCAGAATCTTGGATCAATAAAGGTTTAAAGGGCCATTATATTGCCAAAATTGGCCCGATATAAAATTGTAAGATTAATTTAATATTTTATAGTCACTATTCAGACAATATCGACCCTAAATAGAATTATCCGATTCAATCGTGTTTTTTTTTTGTTGCCATTATTCAACCAATACATGCCTTATATTATATTTTATTACAAGCGTTGAACATCGGACCCAATTTTGATTTTAGGACTACTTCCTTAGCCTTGTAATTTTAAACCCAGTCCAGAAGGCAAAGGAACTCATGGATTAATCAAGGAGACAAACTAATTTTTGTGGAGGAATTTTTTATGGAACTAACCCACATTTCCGTTAAATCTCGAGGGTGGGTAGCTCATAAATATTGCTCTAGTGCTACCTTTACAATCGAAGCAAAATATTAGAGCTCTTAACAACTCAGTTTTCTACAATCAGAGCGTTTTGACCAAGTAGTAGAAATCAGTTCTGTCAATCTGATTGAATTTCACATTTAGTCTTCTAAACCGACCCTAAAATTTACTCAGACGATTTACTCAGAAGTTTTCTTGTTTCATATGTTTTCAAGCGTCCCGTATGTAATGTTAAATCTGATTGCAGTGTTTTATCACTGGATCAACCGAATTCTACACTTAGCTAATATCGTCATGGGGGGGGGGTGAATATGATATTAAAATATTTAGTACAAAATATGCTAATATTGAAAAAAAATATGTTAATATTGAAAAAATATATGCTAATTATCTCTATGGGGTCTTTGATGTATAATAATTCAATTTAGCAATTTTGTGAAAATCAAACTGTGAACTTATTTGCTATTATTAACTATGTAAACTAATGTATTTATTTGCAAGGTTTTTTTCCCACCATAATGAAGTGAATTTCAACTATCATAATTTTTTACTGATTAGAGAATACATAGATCTAATTCAGAAAAACAATGCACTTTAAATCAGAAAATAAACTTTGAAAAAATAATTTGACTTCATGACTTTCAAAACTTTCTTTAAAAAGCTACAAAAACTACTTAGAAAATAGCAAAAAAGCGTAAGACAAAAAAATGTTTTTTTTTTTTCGTAAAAATGCCCATATGTACATAAATATTTAAGCTAAGTTTACAAAATTTCATACTATTATTGTAATTAACAATCAAAGAAATCGATGCAAGTTACAAGCTTATTTTTGGATTTTCTGTCATAAGGTATTCAAATTTTTTTTTTTCCGTTCGTAATTTATTTTTGGTTTCTACAACTTCTGAAAGTTTTAAATTTTAGTGATGAAGTATGAGAAATCACATGATCTTGATACCTCCGAAGTTATAAAATAATTCTTTAAGTAATTTTAAAAAAAATGTCTATAACTGAAAGTGTTCCTACGGTTATTGTAGGACAGTGTATATGGAGGGTAATTAAAGTAAAAAAGATTGTAAAACTGAGCCACTTGTCAGAATGACCAGAGAAATAAATAAGAAAGGAAATATATGACACAAAAGGGAGAAAAAATTGCTTCAGATGGTACGTCACTGAATAGAATAAACAACTGGAAATCTATACAAAAGTATAATACTACAATCGTTGCATTTTGGAAATTATAGAGTTTCACCATCATTCCTTTCTCATAGTATGGGCCCCAAAACAACTTGATACCTCTCGCTGTATGGTTTCATCTGAAAAGTGTTCTTTAATTGTAATCTTAGCTGAATTGAAGACACTTTTGTAAAGATCAGATAAATATGTTGATGATTTTCAGAATTTAACAAGTGGTAGAAAACATATAAAGCATATTGTATTATTCAACATATTATTGTTTGCTTTTTAATTGTTTAGTGTTCTTCCTTTGTGGCGCAGTGGAATGTCATAGTTATAAGTATTATTTTCTAATTAACACCATATGAGAAAGCACTATGAAGCTGTTTTCAACAATTAAAAACTGATTTCATTGCTGCTTTCACATTTAATTCATTTGGATTGAAATATCATTGGTAGTGAAAACCAGCTACGTTATGACTTGTGAAGCGACCCCTGCATTTTTAAATATTCTCTTCTCTTTAAATACATATATATGACGACCGGTCTGTGTAGGAGTTAGGGAACTGCCCTGGCACCGGAAAGGTTCTGGGTTCAAATCCCGGGCAAGGCATGGACGTTCTTTCCTTCTCTCTACTATCTGTCCTTACTGTGGGAGCAACGTTGGCCCACCTAATATGGTGCCCCTGAAAGAGAGGCCAACTGAATGCCTGAATTGACGAAAGATGTTAACCCAGGTAGGCATTGGGAAAAAGAAACAATATATATATATATATATATATATATATATATATATATATATATATATATATATATATATATATATATATATATATATATATATATATATTCTTTAAAATCAATCTATACACTAGATTTATTTAGCCACAAGCTTCATAAAAAAAAAAACTATTGAAAATTTATGGGAATATCAATTAAATCATTTTTTCAATGACATGTTTAATTTAACCAAAAAAAAGAAGGGGGGAGTTCCACTTGATTAAAATATATTCGTACATATGTTACATTTTTTCTAAAATTTATCATAAATAAGTTTAGAAAAAATTATTTAAAATACCATAAAATCTAACTGTTCACATAAGTTTAAAAGTATAATTTCTGTAGATATTAAAACTGTTGTTACAAAATGCATTTATCAAATCCAAATTTCATTTCAATTTCAAAACGCATGATCGTTTTCCACAATAGTTTCATAACAGAAAACGCTCATAAAATATCATAATAAATTTATTGCGAGGCTTACATTTTAATAAAAACGGATTGAGAAAAACGTAAAGCAAGTAATTAGAAAAAAAAAAAAAAAAAAAAAAAAAAAAACGCAGGGAAACAAAACACAAAGAAAATATAAAAATAATTGCCACGAAGCATTTTTTTAATTATACAGTTTACAGTAAGTATTTTTAATTTGAAATCGCATATCATTTTATTTGCTTAAATTACTACAGATTTTTTTCTTAAAAATTTAAATAAAAAAATAAGTTTTTTTTTATTATTTTATATATATATATATATTTTTTAAACGGCAGGCACTGAACTCTTGCTTTGGAAGAAGCTGGAAGCGTTGCTTATTTAAAGTTACACGGTGGGCACCTGTGTACCTAAGTCAAAGAATATATATTCGTTGCCTAAGTCCCGGAGGCGAGCAACATTACCCACGCGACACTGCCACAGATACCCGTTCATAGGATGGGTCACATTCAGAGGAGAAAAACATCCATGGGGGAACCGAAACAGCAACCATTTGCTTCGCAATCAGGCAAGCTAACCGCTCGGCCACTTGGCTAGCATAAAATAGAAGAGTGAGGTTTAGACAACAAAAACATCTTAAAAAAGAAAAGATGTAAAAAAAAATCATTCAAGTCTAATACCATAGAACTTAATAGAATCATCAATTATGTTTGGCAGCAAGGTAAGAGAGTTCATTGTAGTTGTACGATGACAAATTTCAATCGGCTGGAAAGTGAAATAACTCACAACTGAATCCATTTTTTCTTGTCAATTATGATTTAGCGAAAAGAAAACCGAGGCAATGAATTTTGTTTTTATCGATGTTTTATCGATCATCTGATCAATAAAATCCGTTTTCTACAGCACCTGCTTCAGTGAATAATGAAAAAAATAAAAATAAAATAATACTCTTACCTCTAGTCATTTTGTTGCTTAGCAACACTCTTATTTTTGATGGTCCATGTTTACCACCCCAACACATGTTTCATTTATACAGAAAAAATTTAATTAATTTATTTAAGAGGATTTATTATTATCGAGTAATACAAATTTTTTGAAAGTAAACATTGCATGCAGTAGACCAACCATTACCCTATTCTGCATTCTCTTGATTCGAATCAGTGTGTCAATAATTATTCATTTAAAACACTCATTGCATTAGTTTTTTGCTCTTTTCCCTCATTTTTCTTCCAAAGTTAGATTTCGGGTTTTAAAAGTGTAAATACATTTTCTGAGATGACAGATGCCTGGCAATGTTTTCATTTTCGAGAACATGCGTGAAGGCACGCTTTTAGAAAGCATAAAGAATTTAAGTTTCCTTGAATTGAAATAATTAAATAATCATATAAATCATGAGAAAAAAGAATCTGAAGCGATAACTTTTCTTAAAACTGAATAAGGTTAAAAATGTGCTATTTTTTGTCTCAACAAGTTGTATTAGAGCACTTTTTGAATTGTATCACTTTACCTTCTACTATTTGTTCCTATAATAATAGAGCAATAAATTGAAATTACTCTACAAGGTCAGGGATTTAATTTAGTAAATATCTGCAGTTATATGATAAGGAGATGTAATATTCAGTGTAACTAAGAACACGGGGTACGTTTGTCCACCGAGATATGTCAGACTATCAAAATAATTCAGAGGAATTTCATTATAAGCATTATTCTGGTTATTTTTATAAAGTTGTGCAGTTAATACTCAAATTTATAGTTATACTTTTAATAATAATTACTTTCATTTACTTATATTTTCTTAGAAGTAGAAAAGTCTCGAGTATTCTTTTTTAAAAATTTAAGTTACACAAGTCTGAAACGAGGAATAAGAAAATTTCAGATAATAAAACTGCACAAATATTTAATAAAATATACTTAAATTACTTTAAATTCATCTGGTCTACAAATACCATTTTATTAATTTTATTAACAAGAATTCCAAAAAAGGTTTTTGCTTTCTACTTTTATTAAGTCAGAGTAAAATTTCGAACGTAACTCTAAAAATAACTGCACGAAAAAACAGAATATTTTGAAAAAACAGATAAATTTAACAGAATATTTTGCACATTCTCTTCTACATTTTACACAAGAAATTTGAAAGGAAATTAGATTAAAAAAATTATCAAACGCTACCTTCTTTTTAAGAAATTATGAAAAGAACAAAATTTGCTACAGATATAATATTTTAAAATAATGTTCGTTTGCTTTTATATCTAAATGTTCTGTAGTGAATTAAATTTATGTGATGGCAATGGTGATAAAAATATTTTTATTTTATTTAAAACAAATGAGGGTGCCGGAAAATGATATAATATTTATTTATCTTGGACCTCGTTTAGAAATATCAGACTTTTTATTACAAAGCTATTTTTTGATATACCTTTTTCAATTAACCAGGAATTATTTAACTTTTATATCCTGTTTCAATATGCAGAATCAATTAGAAGGAGAACCAGCAATTTTTTAAAATTAAATTCGATAAATAATTTTGTGAAGTGAAAATTATTATCTTATCTTTTATTTTTTTAAAAGATGACTTATTTATTATTACATTATTTAAAAAAGTAATGGAATTATTAATTTGGATAAAATTTATCCTTCCTTATTTTATACGACCCCGCCTTGGGATTCACAGATCAAGATTTTAGGAAACTAGTATAAAAAATTAACAAATAATTTCCAGTAAAAACACTTTAAAAAAAAAAACTCATGAACAATTAGGAATATTCAATTTGTTTAGTAGAAGAAATTAAATGAACGTATGAATAATTTTTTAATTAGATAAAATACTAAACCTGATCCACTAACCCCGGTATTATTCATCAGCCACGCGTTTGACCTAAAGTATCTTGTGATGCAATTAAACACAAACATTGTTATTGCGCAGACATAATATGAGATTCAATCAGTCATTAAAGTGGCGGCTTTCATTTTTAGTTTTACGACAAAACCATTAAGTTGTGTCGCACAGGAGAATTCTCTCTCAATAAAACAAAAGTTATAAATAGCATTTAAAAGATACTTCATTGACATGAGGCCCATTTTTAGCAACATTTCTCTTTTAAATATAATGTATGAAACTGCAAGGGAAGAAAGTTTTCTTTGAAGCAACAATGAGATGAATATTTCAAGCTGCACCACCCATTTAATCAATATTTGAATCAATAACCTGATTCTATATTTAAGAATGTATTTTTTCCTGTTGTCTAATGTACGCTTTCATTTTGAGCTTATGCAATAAAGGTGTCACAATAATGAAAAGTATACACAATTATAAATTTTAGCAATATGATTAACGTTAAAACAGAACAAATCTTATTACATAAATACATAAGTTTCGATAGAGTCTTCTTTTGTGTTAAGTCATATCTGATGAGTTCATTATCCTGTATTGAAACTTCACTTCATTGAAAACGTTTAAATAAAAAATAAAATCGGTCGATATAGTATGATTTAAAATTTTCAATTACGATTAAAAGTTTGACACGTGTAAGAAATTTTATTGCATTCTAAAACAGTCAGAGAAGGGAAGGTCCCTCTACTTTCTGGACTTCAATGAATGAATTTCTTTTTTTAACTTTAAACATTTATGTCGACGGTTTAAATTGATTTCACGGTTTAGAGAGTTCTTCACTGGCTCTCTGTTACTAAATTAGTTTTCATAAATGGGATTTAAAGAGGTGTCAATAAATACAGTGCGTAAAGTAAACACGTGTTGGCAAAGGGAAGTGAATATTATTTTTAATTCGTAAATTTTAAAAGTCTTACTTTACATTTTCCTTGTTTTAGGCTTTTAGGAATCAGAGATAAGGGGAGATGTGTAGCCATCAACCTCGGTGATTTCAACTTCCGCAAATGTCGAAGATGGCCAATGGGTCTCCCCACTTCCAAATGCTCCACTCTATAATTAAGAAGCTTGTTCTTCACTTTGTTTGGATTGCCGTCATTGTATATGAGAGAGACAATTTCTTCTGTCCATGTCGTTCCTGTTGTTAAAAAAGACCACATTTTTTCAAACAAATTACATATCTGTTGATTTTAACATTTATATGCATTGTGTCTCAGAACTTCACAACCTTGGAAGATTGAGAAGTGCAGAGTGCCCAGAAATGTCATTGTGCATGGAACTGCTCCAAATTTTTCATTGGTCTCCATATTCTCTTTTATCTGAATTACATTAATTAACATATTTTATGTGTTTTTTTTATTTAAAAACTTATGATTTGGGGACCAGATTGGTGAACTCGGTAAATGAGTGGTCGAATCACTAAGTTATGATGAAACTGCTATTTCAGAGCATGTTTAAGTAAAATTTTTGAAAATAATTATTAGAAAACAATTAACATAATTACAGTGCCCTTTTTTTACGAATGACCAATGCAAAATAAGGAAGCCCCTGAAATGAAACTATGATAATTATTTCAAAGCTAAAATAGTAAACTATATGAAAAATAAAATAAGAAATAATCAAAATTTTTTTTATCTGCTAGATCAAACCATAGAATTATTTTCAGGAGGAAAAAAATTTTTGAGTTTTCCTGAAATGTATTTGAGTGATTTTCAAATTTGAGACATTTCTGAGACTGAAATCGTTTTGAAAATAAAACTAAATTTCATCGATCCTGGTGATTAATATTGATTCTTGTACATGTCTTTCAAGTTTTGATAGTCAGCATCAAGATTGAATTAAAATTTAGACGTATGAGGATTTTATAAGTCATTATTACATTAATATGTAAGAGACCAGCCAATTTTGCACAGTTGAATTTTTTTTTACTGCCACATATAAACCATTCAGGCTTAAAACATCATGATTCACTAACTTCTCCCCAATCGTAAAGGCAATGCTAAAAATTCCTCACATTATCAACTGAGTAATTTTAAAAATGATTATTGTTGGCAACAGACAAGGCAGTAGTAGACCTAACACTTCTCTTGGACAACAAAAATAACATAAAATTTTTTTTAATGTATCTTCTAGATTTATTATATTTATTTTATTAAAAGACGTAAGGTTTTTGATGTTATTTTATACATTGGAAACAGGAAAAATATGAAGAAAAATAATTTTGACTTTATTATTTTATACAGCCTATTTTCTTTTTGCTAAACAATTTATAGAAGTGTGTGAGAAATTCCCATAATATTACGCATAATAACTCTTAATCGTATGAATTTTCGGAAATTACAAAGCCAACAGTCTATTTATTGCCGTTAAGACTATCAAAAATATTCTTTGTAGGACATCGAAAATGTCTCTAATTTAAAATCCACCCATTTAATATAAATTTAGTTCCCTCAGAAAAAACTGTTTTCACTGCAGAAAAAGTATCCTTGTTGGAAAACTACTTTTACAGAGAAAATTTTTCACCTCCACACAACCTTTCCCTCCTTTTTTTCCCACCTCTTTTTTGTTTAGAAAGTTGTTAATTGAAAGTTCTTTATTTTTCTTTAAACTTTTAGTTAAACTTTGAAGATGAACTTAATTATTAATGCATAAAAAAGGAAGTTTTGTAAAAGTAGGGTATATTCTGAGATTTTTAACACGACGCTGTAGAAATGTTTGAAAAATCGGCTTCACGGCGAAGAAAGTATCGTTGTTGAAACACTAGTGTTACAGACACGAAACTCACGGCAAAGAAAGTATCGTTGTTGAAAGACTAGTGTTACAAACACGAAACTCATGGCAAAGAAAGTATCGTTGTTGAAAGACTAGTGTTACAGTCACGAAACTCACGGCAAAGAAAGTATCGTTGTTGAAAGACTAGTGTTACAAACACGAAACTCATGGCAAAGAAAGTATCGTTGTTGAAAGACTAGTGTTACAGACACGAAACTCTTCTATCCTCAAGTTCTACAGAATTATCTTCTCTCGTTTTTTTCTCTTTTTTTTTCTTTCTTTCTAGAAATTTGTTATTGAAAGTGTTTTCCTAGACTTTTATTGTTATTTAAAAACTAATTTAGTTATTTAATGTGTTAAAGAGAAATTTTGTTAAAGTAGGATAGATTCTGAGATTTTTATATGCCAAACTCGTTTCCCCAAAAAAGATCGACTCCACTAGAAAGATAGTATCTTTATTGAAAATATACTTTTACGCCGACAACTTTAGATCTCTCTAACCAGATGCTTTATAATAAAAAAAATATTTTTTATATGAACATTTAAAAATTAATGAATATTGTAAATAAGCCTTAATTACTTAGTTTTATTGATTTTGCGCTATTAAACTCATTAATATTGAACTTGTTCGGTAACAAACGAATTTTTGGATGCAATAGGTCATTTTCAAAAAAGAAAAAAAATCATGCGTTTTTAATGTTCTATTTATGCAATTTTAATTACTGAAATAAAATGCCAAATAACATTTTTGAACATTCAAATTAATTTCATATAAAATTTTATTATATTTTCTATTATATTTGCTGTATTCTAGAAAAATAAAGTTTTGTCTGGGTTTGAATGCTTTATTTATTTTTTGCTCTGTTACTAGCATAATTATAATAAATTATGGCAATAAGTTATAATTTCCATTTGATTTTTTATAAAATACTCAAATTACGCTTCTCAGTTGAATATAAATATTTCTTTGTTTCAATTAAACCTGACAAGTATTTCTCTTTCTGTTACTCTTCTCTATTACCGTGTAAATTTATAGTAACTTCATTTATTGACTTCAAATTTAGCATTTCCTTACATATTAAGTTTTTTCCCCCACATAAATATAGGTAGGTTTCAATATTTGTGCAGCTAAAATTCGGTTATTTGCACTGCAGGAACATTTAAGATTTAGATCTATGGAAAGCCTTGGTTTACCTTTTTCAACCATTTAATTTCTCTTTTTCTTTTTATGTAATTTGACTAAAAGCGTATTACAGTATAAATTTGACTTGAGTGTAAGTTGTAACTGTTTCAGGTAATATATTTTATTTAAACACATTTGAACATTGGTTGCAGTAAGTTCAAGTTTTTTCTTCTTTATTTTAAGTTCCAAATCAAACCATGCACTACTGTTACAAATCTCATGGACAAAACATATTCCAATTGTTGCTGAAATTTTTAAAAGTAGTAATTCAAATATTTCATTTTGTAAGAATTTTTTTTCAATTCCCTCTCTTTTTTGAAAACGATCCAGATATGAGCAGTAGAAGTGAGCTGCCCATCACATATATTTCCTAAGACGCCTGGAAATTGCGAACATATTACTGATTTTTTCAATTGATTTTTTTCTTCTTCTTAATTTAATCAAATCTATTGATGACAGAATTCTAAGAATTAACTTTATAACGAAATAGATTTCCTTTTTTAATTTTATTTCATATAAAAAATTTTAGTATGTGCCAAAATTGATTCAAATCATCTGCCTTTTTCAGTTGATAAATTTTGAAAAATAACGTTTATTTTTCCTTAATCAAAATTGCTATGCTTGAATTCCCTATTTTTTAGATTAAAAAAAAAGTCTGGTTATAAAGCGCATCAATTTTGTCAACCAAACAATTTTAGAGAATTCAGTTGAGTTCTATTTATTTCATTATTTCTATTATTATTTTATTAGTTCTATTTATACTACCAAATAAGCTTATTATAAGAATTGCAGTTTTTATGATATTACAATTTTATTTCCAGTGCTGTCGATTAAATTCCTACTATACTCTAGTTACAATAAAAAAATGTCCAATGTTTTACTCGATGAAGAGATTATTTGGTTATTAATTTTTTTGTTGATTCCCAATAATGCTTAGCAATTTTGAATTGATTCCGTAAAATTGTTTGGACACAGTTGCCCTTTAAATGTATAAAAATATAATTATGACTTATTACTTAGCAGAATAATTGCGAAAAATACAATTAACTTCTTTCGTTTAGTTTTAATTTGTTCTTAAGAAACGAAATAAAAAAATAATAACTATCCCGTAATTTATAATGAATAACTCTGCTGGTGATCATCCCCAGCCCTCAAAAACTAGTCGTTTTGCTGCTCCACACCTCATGGTGTATGGCTTATTTTTCTTTCTTTCTTTTTCATCAAACAATATTTCATTGATAAACAACTCTACTCAACTCCTAATACTGAGAGAAGCACCAGAAAATAAGAAAACATTGATGAGTTAAACCTCTTCTCCGAAAATAATAAAAAAGATAATAAAAAACAAAAAAGAATGAGCCTCACAGAATATCTGACAGCTCCCAAAATTTCACTTAATAAAAATATATTATTTATTTCTTTTTTTGTCGAGTAAATTAATCTTAACACATTTAAAATAAAAAAGTTCAAAAATTGTTTAAGGTGCAAAATCAAATTACAAGCAAAAGTCACTTTTTTAAAAACAATTAAATTTAAATTTAACAACAAATTAAATACCGATGTTTATAGAATGTTTTGATACTTCGCCCCTACGATCTATTTTATCCATCACAAATCTATCGAGAACTATCTTGTTTTTAGCGTTCAGACAGTCTAATATATCGATCCTATTTTTCATACTACCTATTTAAGTTAAGAAAAAGTTTGTAAAAATGTTAACAATAAATGCATTGATTTGGATAAAAACTGGAAAAGTTCTATTCTAATTGCATGCAAGTTTCTAATTACGGAACATCATTTTTTTTTAACATTTGGTTTATCTACATATTTTTAAAGGGCAACAATAGATCAAAGAACGGGAAAATATATAAAGAGATTTCACTCTAACGTCTGCTGGTATCTAATAAACATTTCATGTGAAAAAAGTAGCATTATTAAAGTATGAGAAATATCAAGTAATATTTTTCAAAGTGCTTGAAAATGTCTGTTTATAGATATTAAATACTTATTAATTAACTCAAAAACATGTCTGATATTCGGAAAACTCTAACTTTGTTTAGTTAAACTATATTTTAACCTGGTGTAGTTCGTAATAGTATACTATACGATACTTAGAATCAATCGTAGACTTATCATTCGATGTGATTATACTTATAATCACAATATAGCTTATAGAAGTCACTTTTCATTTGTAAAAATTTTAAAATGTTTATATTATTTGTTTTTTATTTGTAGCATTAAATTATTTTTCTCGTCATTGCAAACAAAGTGTTTAAAAATTAAAATCTTACAGTTAAAGAATTATCCATATAATTTCTTTATTTGTTTTTATTAAGACTTACTGACGATTTTAATACCCCAACTCTCTCTCTCTCTCCTTATTATATAAACAACTAAATTGCTCTCTTTTTCTTCAATTTTAGTATATATATATATATATATAATAAAAATGCACCAAGCAGGATAACGTAAAATCAGGGTAGAAAAAAAGCATATTTTTAAAAAATTGAAACGAAAGGAACTACTAGAAAAATTTGTAGTATTTACATGTTTTTTGTAGTGTTTTTTAGATACAATATACCTCTCAATACTTACTATTACTATTGTTTGCATACTCTGCTTCATGGTTTACATTTGCAAATGTTTCCGAGCTAAAATGCTTTTAAGCTCTTTTTGCTCTTCGATTCTACCGCTATCATTGGGAGCAGGCAATTAATAAGATATTGAAGAAACTGAAAAGTAATGGGATGTGTTGTGGCAATCATCCACTTCGGAAGATCTTCAGATATGCAATCTTGTTCCGGTTGGATACCGCGAAGCAATCAAACCAACGAAGCTTCATTTAAACCCTTTATTTTAGTCGACACTGCCCAACGCTGCAGAAACCAAATTTAGAGCTTCCAAGACAATTGTTCTTGCTTTCGAAGCATCTTGCAGGTCAACGGAATCAAAAGAGAAAAAAATAAGAAGAGCGTCACTTTCAGCACGACTTTGAATTCTTTTTAGATTTTCTTATGTGAACTGGTTCGCTTCTTACATGCTATCAGATGTGTATTCCAACTATCTTCATAAAATGGTTGCACAGTTGTTTTTGTGTATCTACTACTCATGTACCCTTTTCGTCTGGGCAATTCCAATTGAAATTCTTTTACCTTCACATATTTCACCCAATGAAACAAACCAAAATTTATATTAAAAAAAGGAATAGAAGAAAAAGAAATAAAAATTGGTACGAAGAGTACTTTTAACGTAGAGACAAATGTGCTCTTAAAAAAGGAAACGGCATTAACGTAAATATTTGCTCAACACAAGAAGCTCATTAAAATAACTGTTTTGCAGTTGATTATATAATTATACATTTACTGATCATAAAATTTCAAATTTAAGAATCTCTGCGTCAGTGCATTAAAAGTATTGAACATTTGACAAATTTTTAGTGACTAAAATTTACTGGAAGAACTCACATTCAACCGTTACGAATTTAGGAAATGATGTTCAGTATTTTATACGATCAAATAAAATATTCGTCCATGAAGAACTTCATACATCGTCAACTTTTATGAGAGTGTTTGCTCATGAGAGTCACGTTGTCACTTAATACTCTTGCTTAAACTTTGACAGTCTCGTTCGGTAGAATGTTTTTAGCAAATGAACAACAGTTTCTTGCTTTTTCCCTTTTTAGAATACCGTCAGATGGGGTGACTTTATGCAACGAGGGGTGACTTTGTGCAAACTGTCATTTTTTCAATTTTTGCGTCGTGCCATCTAAGGGTATTTTTTCTAAGCTCTGTATCAACTGATTTGAGTTGTCAATATAACAAACTAATGGTTTACCAAGAACTGGCAATGTAAACATCATCGTTCTTGGAAAATTCTGAACTCAATTTACAAACAGTTTCAAATTTTTAACGTCGTAAAACCGGAGGCTGGAAAGTCTGCTCGGTTGAAGAAGTTCTAATTATCCTGGTTAGGAAGGTAGGTTATGCTTTAAAAGTCTTATCAATTGAGATAACAAATCATGCACATTTTTTGTTTCTATTTATTATAATGTTAGTTATTCAATAATTATTAAAAAAAATGCTACCTGGGGTGACTTTGTGCAATATTTTTTCAGAGAAAAACATGCCAAGGACTTATAAAAGAAAGTCTGGGGCAAGAAATTATTGTGATTACTGCACCAAAGAAGCGTTAGAGAAATGTTTGGCAGAAGTAAAAAATGGTTTATCTGTTTCGAAAGCGTCAAAAAAGTTCGGAATTCTCCGAAACACGATTTCGAACAAAATTCATGCGAAGCATTCGAAATCTCTCTGTGAATATTATTTTTCATTTTCATATTGTTATTTTTCATTTGAATTTCAATAAGATAATTGTTTAAGACATTTAATAAGAGACTAATAATAAGAGAGGATCATTCCGAGTTGCAGAGTTGGAGGCAATTTGGAGGCGTTAAATGGGGGAATTCATTCAACTGTTCATAAATGCAAATTCATACCAAATATTTGATTGTACCTAAAAATCATAAAAAAGTTACCTAAGGTTTAATTAATGAGAAAAAAAACTAAAAATGTTAAAAAATCTAAAAATTAAAGTTTTTATGTTCATCTTAAGTAGATTTGTTAATGCATAGTACATATTTGTATGTAATATACTTCTATTGTACGTTAACAATGTTAAATATTGTCTATTGAAAGATTTTAAGTCAAAGTGAATGAAAATAACTGAACTAAGTCATTATTTTATTGCATTACACAAAGTCACCCCATCCAGGGGGGACTTTGTGCATTCGACTAATTGATTGTTTGCAAATAATAAACATTTCAAATCAGCTGTTAACTATGTGCAATTACTTCCCAGATGCTAACAACAAATATTAGATTAGATGCTTTACAATTCAGCATCTTTTAACTACTTTTTTATTAGGTCAAAGCTTATAAAATGAAAATTCCTGCACAAAGTCACCCCATCTGACGGTATATAGTTTTAATTCTATAATGATAATTAATGTTAGAAAGATAATGCTATAATTATATATTTTAGTCTAGATTAGTGTCTTATGCCATTGTTGTCTTATTTAGGGTTCTTTTAATGTTTCAATTCATTTTTTCGAAATTAAGAAGTTTTAAGTAATTTGAACGTCAATGCTTACAACATTTTAAAATGCCACAATTTTCTCCTATTTAGTGCAAAAAATACTATTAGTGCAAATAATTTATGTACTTAAAAATAAAAATCTAATTAATAAATTGTAGTAAAAGGTTTTCCATAACAGTAGTAGGACGTTTTTGCTTTTTAAAACTTGGCAAAGCGTTGGGGAGAAGTTTTTTTTTTTTTTTTTTTTTTTTTTTTTTTTTTTTTTTTTTTTTTTTACAAACGACAGACTACGACTGAATTATTACTACGGGAGATTTTTCCCTCTTACATATATAATTTTTTTTCGGGGGGGGGGGAGGCGGTATTTATGTGTGTCGGAATGTTTATTTTATCCTGGTCGAGCATCTTTTATTAGAAGCGATAAAGAGTCACAGACTACTCTTCGGAATGCTTTACCAACTCAAGAATACAGGGAAACTCAAATCAAATACTGGGATACGATACACTCATATTCTTGTAGAATGTTTCAATCATTTGAAATACATAAAACAGAAAGCCACAAAATCTAATTAACTCGATGGCTATGGGACTTACTAGAAGAAATGATATTTTTTCATCACCATGGTCTCTTGGATTAGAGTGCAATTGAACCAAAAATATATTCAAATCTCCTGCGCTATCTGTGTGGAATCATTTAAACCCTTTAAATCAGTGGTTCCTTTTTTTGAAATGAAAAACTGAATATATGTACGGTTTAAAAATTAAAAAAGACATTTTGTTGAAGAACTATTTATTGAAATTATATCTTTTGTTTAAAATAAAATAAAAAAATTAATGACTTGGATGAACGTGATGAGATTTTAAGAGTGTATTCCTGCTCAATGTTTGTGAGCACTAATTTCTAATAATTTATTTACTTATTTATTTATTTATTTATTGTGATGTGGTTCATTACGGCACTGAAACTGAGAGAACAATAAGTTTTGTTCCAAGTTTTGTTAATACAGAAAAAGTTCTGCAACAAACGCAGTTTTGCGATTTTAGTTTTGATTGAATTTAATTGTTCATCTTGTAGTTTCAAATTAGTTTCGTTAACTTTGGCAAATGTACTGAAAATACACTCGCTGCAGCTTATTTTAAGTTAACCAGAAATTCTCGATATCCTCTTACCATTGCTGGATCACCGTCAGTAGCTACAGAAAGTAGCTAGTAGCAAGCTACCGTCAGTAGCTTTGGCATCGCTTATCAAGCATTTAGCAAATAACAATTCTTGGTAAAATTTTTATTCTTTTGCAAATCTTACATAAGCTAAAAATAAAAACTTCGTTTCTTGGATAAGTGTACTTGTCATGCTGTATAGAAAATTTTGATATTTTTAAGTACTCACATAAAGAATTTTCTACGCACTGAGATATTTTGTCAATCCTTCTTTGTACATTATTATTACTCCGTGGAAGTCTTTTTACAATGTTAAAAGCTGGTTTGTGCAACCCGGTGAGTATTATCTCACTTACAACTAGTAAAATAAGTTCTTCAATGGTGCGAGGCTTTCCGGACTTTGCAATGATGTAATATATAGAAACATGCGAAACTATGAGAAACATGCAATCCATCGTCACCTCGCTTAGATGTTGTCCCGGCCGGGATAGCCTGGCCGATAGGGCGCTGGGCCCATGTCCGAGAGTTCGTGGGTTCGAACCCCGCTGACCGAAGACTCCCTTTGTAGTATTAGAGATCGGTCGTTCTCTGATTCAAGTCAAAATTACGATCTGGGGATGAATGAATGGATGTGTGAATGGGTCCGCCCTATAAAACGGGCTGTGACGTGTGTGTGGTTGAAGTCGAATTCTTGGCCATAGGATGGCACCACTGAAAAAAAAGAAGCGCACACTCTGCCTTAAATTTGCTCGGTTTCACCGAGCAGGCTTGACCGTGTGGCAAGTAGCATTTGAAACAACAACAACAGATGTTGTCCCTATAAGTTGTCGCAGTGATGGTGTTTTCACATATTTTTCTTTGACTGTTTGAAAAATAGTTAAACCTTTTTTGTCACTATGGATTTTTATCAATTGTTCGTTAAGCTTGGAATGTTTCATTGAATCACTTGTTACAGTTTTATTACACAGAAGAGGCATAGGTAAAGTACAATTTCCTAGTGAAGAAAAAAAGACATACTTCAAATATTCAACACTGTATTTTCGGCGTTTTTTCTTCGACTCATTCATACTGTTATCTCTTAAAAAAGGAACGAAAGATATATGAAATTTTGTATATCAACTGTTTAATTTGTAACAAATCACTGTTTATAATTATAATCACCCACCTTTATTTATAGTTTACTTGGGACGTAAAAATCGCTACTATTTTATTTATCTTAATTTCCATAATAATAAAAGCCAATCACAATTTTATTATTTTATATTAAACCTCACGTGGACCCCCTGACGTTGTTCAGGGACCCCTAAATCAGTTTTTATTTTTCACGGACCCCATGAATGGTACCACGGATCACTGGGGGTCCACATGCACCACTTTGAAAAACACTGCTTTAAATTAATATACGTACAGGATGTTCTTTAATCAACATCCTTAATACATATTTTACGTATCCTTAATATGTAGTCAGTACTCATTATGTACACTTCAGGAAAAGTAAACTAATATTTGAGAGAGGAAAAAAACTCTATCGAAATCTGGCCAATCATTATTGACAGGGTGACTGGCTTAAACTAATGGTTAAAATATGGTTAAAACCTGGCGTTTTTTTTAAAGAACCAAGCTTGTTTTTCTTTTAAGAAACACATATTTTAATTAATTTAACTTTCGATACAAAAACCCTCAGTTCGATATATAACCAAATAAAAAAGTATGATATGTAAATGTAATATATATATATATATATATATATATATATATATATATATATATATATATATATATATATATATATTATTATTATTATTATTATTATTATTATTATTTTAAAATTATTCAAAAAATGTAATTACAGGACAAGTTAAGATCAGAAGATTCTCTGTTCTTTAATCTTGTTAAACAGTTAGTTTAAGAAGTAAGAACTTATAACTTATTTTAGAAAAGAACTTATTTTTTCACATTAGGGTAAGCAACCCTTTTGAGTGAAGAGCCATTTACACAGCAGGTTGACTAACAAAGGGTTATTTAGACATGTTGACGTCAAATATGGTAATTTTTTATGAAAACATTATTTGCTCTAAGCACCAAGTTTTTTATCAGTAAACTTAGTAACATATTTACAAAAAATTACGCTCTTTTAATAATTAAAATTTATTCAAAAATGAAAAAACCGATACTTTTTAAATTTTTTTTCCTCCCTAATATCAAAAATAGTTTTATCGAAAATATAAACAGCGGGAAAAAGAAATGTTATTTTATTATATCAAGCAATACAAAAGTTTATCTTAAAATAAGTTCTAGCTACAAAATAATTGTAATGCTCACAGAATGAAAGTTATATATATATATATATATATATATATATATATATATATATATATATATATATATATATATATATATATATATATATATATATATATAGATAGATAGATAGATAGATATGTTATTTATATGTTAACCTGTGGCTTCCGTGATATGAAATATGTTGGACAAACCAGTAACTCACTTAACAATCGAATTAATCAACACCGTTCTGATATAAACAGTAATAAGACTATCAATAACCTGGAATTGAATCATTTTAGAGTACATAAATTTAACAGTGTCAAAATTAATATTTTAGATATTGTAGAAGATTTAGATTTAAGACTACAAAAAGAAAATTACTACATGCTTTCATACAAAACAATTTTGCCGTATGGGCTAAACGATAACTTCCAACATACACAGATTTATTTTAATAACTCCTCAACTTATTCACTTTTTCATACTAAAAATAAGCGCCCAAATCGAGGTAAACGGGGCTCAAGAAGTAATAGAAACTCTTTTAATAGTGACAAATTAAATATAAATTTTCTTTCTAATATGGAAAAAGATTTTAATCAACATTATAATATTAAACCGATCAAAGATTTTGTTTTCTCCTTAAGAATTATGATGTATATAAGCTATACGATCTTATTAATAACTTTTCTTTTATTAATTTACATTTCAACTTTCTTTGTTTCGATCTTATAAAAACCAAAATGAGTAAAATTTTGCCAAATAAAAAGAAAAATTTAGATAATTTATATTTCGTTATTAACTTTCAAAATCCTATTTTCGATAAGATAAAATTTCATAATATTTTTGAAAATTTTAAAACTTTATTTCCATTAAAAGATTTTAATATTATTAAAAGCTTTAAATATAATAAATCTCTTGGTAGAACTATATTTAATTATAATGATTTAAGCAAACATTTAGGGAGCATTAACATATCCGATTTTAAATGTCACTGTAAGGAAGAGAAATATTTTGATTTTGTTGATAAACATCATAAACATATTATTACTGGTAATTTAAATAGAAAACTTAGAACTTAGGAATTTAATGATAAAAGGCACAAAATTTAGATCCATTTACCATATATCAATCAATAAAATTCTAAAATACATTCTTAATGATCTCAATAGTTTTTGTTTATAGATATCAAATAGATTCTCTTTACCTTTAGGTATGCTAACAGAATGGAAATAGGGTGTTTATTATTACCTTAAAAGCTTTATTCTCAATAATAAGGATAATTTAAATAACAGTAACAATCCAACAATTTTTTCTATTATTGTTCAATCAATTAAGCAACTTCAGAAGAAATTTGTAATTACTCCCATAGATAAAGCTAACAATAACTATGCAGTCTTCTGTAAAAAATTCTATGTTGAACTTTTAAATACGGAATTAAAAAATAGTAAAAATTTTAAACTTAGTAATTTGAATAAAAATATTGTCATTAAAAAAATTTTAGCTTCATATAAGAGATTAAAAATTAAAATTAGCAATATACAATTTCCTTACTTAATTATCAGTCCGAAATTTCATAAAATTCCTGTTAAATTTAGAACTATCACATGTGGATCTAATACTTATCTAACTAAACCTGGCACCATTTTCTCTAACTACTTAAATAAAAGTATTTCTAAAGAAGGTTTCTCTTAAATTATCACTAATAATCAACCGATTTAAGATTTTATTAAACAGAATAAAATTAATTCTATTACAACTTTTGATTTCCAGGATATTTTTAATAGCATTCCCCTTTCTAAACTAAAAGATGTCCTTTTGAATTATTACTATGATTTCAAAAATATCCTTTGTTGCGATTTTGATTATTGGGAAATTCTGATTAATTTTTGTCTTTTTAATAATTATCTTTACAATCGAAGGGATATTTTTCTTCAAATTGATGGAATACCACAAGGATCTAATTATTTATCTCTCTTAGCTAACTTATTTTTGCATTATTATGAAAAAAATTACACTCTTAGTATTAAATTTGTTTTTAGATATATTGATGACTTAATTATCTTTAATTTTCAAGACTATACTATTTTATTAAATGATATTTACCCCGAGGAATTAATCTTGCTTCGTAATCATGACGATAATATTAATTTCAATATTTTGGATTTGGGTATTACAAAAGAAGAAAATATCTGCTTTGTTGATTTATACGATAAAAGAAATGATTTTAATTTTAATATAAATAAAGTAACTACTTGGAATTCTAACATTTCTAGGAGCATCTGTTTAAATACTACTTTTAATGAAATTAATAGAATTAAAAGAATATGTAGTGATATTTATTTATCCAAAAAACAAATCGATAAACTCTTTCAAAATTTGATAAAAAACAATAGATACCTAACTAAAGTAATATAATTCTATATAAAATCATTGAGTTAATCGCATATTTTGTAAATATATTTACTAAAAATTTTCTTTGTTAATTTATACAATTTTCACATGTGCAAATCCATTTCGGCTAAATCCGTGGCCAAAAAATTTTTTACTAAAAATTTCTTCGTTAATTTGTATAATTTTTTCTTGTGCAAATCCATTTCGAGCATATCCTTGGTCAGAATTATTTACTAAAAAATTCCTTTACTAAAAAATTCATTTGTTAATTCATAATATTTTTCCATGTGCAAATCCATTTCGGGCAAATCCGTGGCTAAAATTATTTACTAAAAATTTTCTTTATTAATTTATACAATTTTTCCATGCGCAAATCCATTTCGGGCAAATCCGTGGCTAAAATTACTTACTAAAATAAGTTGTTTTTATTTTTTCTTTGTTAATTTATATAATTTTTCCATGTGCATATCCATTTCGGGCAAATCCGTGGCTAAAATTATTTACTAAAAAGATTTCTTTGTCAATTTATATAATTTTTCCATGTGCAAATCCATTTCGAGCAAATCCGCGGCTAAAATTATGTACAAAACTGGCAATTCATGTTTCTTTCTCTTTTCTATTTTATATTTTTTTCCTAAATAAATATTTATTTTCTAAAATTATTTATAGTCAACTTCTTTAAATTATCCAGTATAATATTACCTCGACGCCCGGTGGCTGAGTGGTAGCGCTTCGCGCTTCCGTGCCACAGGTCCTGGTTTCGATCCTCGGACCGGGCAAGGTTGACTCAGCCTTTCATCCCTTCAGTGGGTCGATAAATGAGTGCCAAGCATGCTTGGGAACTAAACACTGGGGGTTTTCGCGTTTGGCTGACCACCTAACCGGAACATCTGCTCCTGCACCCCAGAGCCCAAGGTCAAGAAAACTGAGATGGGCACAGTAGGCCTTGGCCCTCTTTGGGCTGTCGCGCCGCTGAGTTTAGTTTAGTATAATATCGCGCACATCCGTTTTCTGGCCCATCCTTGGTAACTAACAAATCAAACGCACTTCAGTAATGCAGCAGGAACGCTCTTTAAACTCCTCTAGTTACGCTCAATCTGCGCTTTTGTTTTCATAGTTTTCATATTTTGCAATCTGGCAATCTTGTTACGTAAACATTTTAAATCATTCTTGAAAAATTTCCCGTTCATCTAAGTTCATTATATTTCACTACTCGTTTAATAGATATTGTTTTATTCTGCTCTTCTTTTATATTTTATTTTCTGTTTTTAAGTGTTATTTTTACTTATTGTGTTTAATTTTTTTTTGTCATAATTTTTGTAAAAAAAACTTTTTTTTTTGCGTGCTCCTCACACTATTGTAGTGATATATTTTGCTTTGGCTATATTGATACAATATTAGAAAGCACTCTTTTTCGGATATAATCGTGTGGGCTGATGAAAAGATTATATCTTTTATTTTCCTGTTTTTTTAAAAAACTTTATCCATTTTTTCTTTTTAATTAATGCGCAAATATATATAGCTTATGCGCAATAAATGATACTTATTGTTTTTCGTTATTTTTTCAGGTTTTTTTGTATTTATTTATTTTGCTGTATATATATATATATATATATATATATATATATATATATATATATATATATATATATATATATATATATATATATATATATATATATATATATATATATATATATATATAAATATATATATATATATATATATATATATATATATATATATATATATATATATATATATATATATATATATATATATATATATATATAAATATATATATATATATATATATATATATATATATATATATATATATATATATATATATATATATATATATATATATATATATATATACGAGGGTTGCTATTTATATTTCTGGCCTTGGCAACAGTAAGTGTTGCTAGGCGACCGCAGACGATTTTAATGGAAAGTTTGATATTTTTAAACATAAATTCCGCAGACGATTTACCATTATAGATTCATTTGTGTTGTTGATAGTAAATTGAAAAGTTCTTCTCTTTCAAAAAATGGAATAGAATCGTGAACATTTTCGTGCCATTATTTTTCATAACTTTCGACGTGGATTGTCAAGACAAGAGTGCTTCGATGAACTTAATTCTTTATTCAGCAATAAAGCGTCATCCTACAGCACTGTAAAAAATTGGTATAACGAATTTAATCGTGGTCGATGTTCGATCCAGGACGAATCCCGTCCAGGTCGTCCAAAATCCGTTGTTGTGCCAGAAAAGATCGATGCTGTGCGTGAACTGATAAAGCAAGATCGTCATGTGACATACCGTGAGATAGAGGCGTCTTTGGACATTAGTATGACTAGCATCAATAAAATATTGCATGAGCATTTGAGCGTAAAAAAAAATTGTTCGCGTTGGATCCCCGCATAATCTGACAAACGCTCAAAAAAAGGCTCGTGTCGATTGGTGCAAGGAAATGTTGGAAAAATACGTTCAAGGTACATCAAAGGCTGTGTATAACATCTACACAGGTGACGAAACATGGATATATGCATATGAGCCGGAAACAAAACAGCAATCAACTGTATGGGTCTTCCAAGACGAGGCAAAACCAACAAAGGTTGTTCGAGGAAGAAGCACATCGAAACAAATGATTGCCTGTTTCTTCGGCATTAACGGTCATGTGGCAACAGTGGCGTTAGAGCAACGCAGGACGGTCAATTCTGAATAGTACACGACCATTTGTTTGCCAGAAGTCATCGGAGAAATTCAAAAAAAGCAGAAGAACAGGCGAATCATTCTTCATCATGACAATGCGAGCTCTCTCACATCGACTCAAACAAAGGCATTTCTGACGGAGTGAAAGATCGAACTGATGGGTCATCCACCGTACAGCCCTGATTTGGCACCCAGTAACTTCTTCTTATTCCCACTCATCAAAAATAAATTACGTGAACAACGATTTTCGACCCCCGAAGATGCGGTTGATGCATTCAAAACGCATGTTTTGGAGTTACCTCAATCGGACTGGAAAAAGTGCTTTGAAAATTGGTTCAAACGCATGCAAAAGTGTATTGATCATCATGGAGAATATTTTGAAAAACAATAAAACCAATTTCGATCCTACATATTTTTTTTTTCATTATTAGGCCAGAAATATAAATAGCAACCCTCGTATATATATATGTATATATACAAAAAAATACATATTTAAATAAGTAATATAAAATAAACTTATATATTTTAATTGAATAAAATTTATAGGATTTAAAAAGCATTAAAACAGAACTCGTATAGTATAAAATCGAGTTCGTAGTTGTCGTGGTATTATTTATTTTCTTGATTTAAAATATTCTGTCCTTATTTGTCCTAATCTTTAGCGTTCTGTCATAATAATCTTGATTTTTTTCCTGCTTGTTCATAACATACCACTTCGACGAAAACGTAATTTTCTACTTCTGTCATTTTAAACCTTTTTCTCAAATCCAGTATTAGGCACTCAAGTCTATGACAGCAGGTGTGTCCCACACATAGGCTACTTATGAAGAACAGAATTTTTAAAAGAATATAAAACTTTTCTTCAATACAACTTAATTTTTTTAAAGTCTTCTTTTTACCTCTGACATAGTCTGAGGTCGAAGAAACCGTTGACGTTAAGCTTTAACCGTTGACTATGCTAAACAGAGAAGACGAGTCGATTTCTTTTATGCTGAGTCCAATATATGTTTGGGATTGGACTGACATTTAGGACAATGGGGAAGCTAGTGAGGCGCAATAGGCATCCTGGTTCAGTCGCCATGTTAGTAGGGCACAGTAGCCAGTCTTTTTTAACAGCAGATTCTTTTTTTGATAGAATAAAGTTCCATGAATGTTAGTTTGATATTATAAATCTATTGACAGCTACCTTCTTTGTCTGCTATTTCATTCCCATAAATATCCACATGTGATGGCACCCAGTGCAGGTGTATTTCCTGATGTTGCGAAATGGTTTTTAGTTCATTATAGAAAGTAATATTTGTGTGGTCACCAATATTTAAACAGTCTTTTAGAGGCGTCTTTAAAGTTGTTCTCTTCAGTGATCGCCTGCACTTTTGAAGAGCAAGCAAAAGTTTGGGTTGGGAGAAAGGTGTTTCTATGTAAATTCCTGCTGAGTCTTCCCTGCCATGAGTGTAGATCTTAATATCTATTTTAGTAATGTTATTAATGACTTCTGAAGCAAATTGTTTGATACAATCTGGGATGCAGTTATCTGTTATTTGCAGGATCTAGGAAGTTAAAGTAGAAGTGGACTTCCTGAGGACTTGTGCAGAATTAGAGATAATGAGGCTCTACATCTTCAAGCTGCAAAAGTTGTTGATATGTGACTTGACTGAAAGGTCTGTCTTTTTTTAGTCTACGGTTGTACTTCTATGAATTTTTTTATTTCTTTTAAATAAAAGAGACTAACTTTTTGATCGTTAAAATATGCCTCATATAAAAGTTAAATTACTGCTGTCAATATCTTGTTGTGGCTCCTGTACTAGAAAATATTTTAAACTTATTCTAATATAAGTTGGTCTGTTATAAATTGACTACCTTTAAATGGCCTGAGATTATTGAGGTTGTTTCAGGGGCTCAATATTGTGTGTTATTTTGATTTCATTTACAGGCGTTTTCTTACATTATTCAGAAAATATTTTTTTTATATTTATTTTTCCCCTAAAAGAAGAGGCTGGGGTGTCACTCTTCCACTTCTGAGAGAAGGAGTTCTTTTTTCCCCTCAATGCCTTCAATTTTACATAATTTTCATTTAAGATAAGAATTCTTTTTTGCCTTATCTAAAAACATAAAATTGCACTCTATTTTTAGATTGCTGATAATCCTTATAACGATTATTGTTAATTTATTTTAAAGAGTTGTGAAAGTACTCATTAAACTTGGGATTTTACTCGTTAATTTTTGATTGTTTAGTTTTTGTCCACTTAAAAACTTTTTGTAATGCTAGTATAATCTTTGAATTCCATTCAATAATGATAAACCCTAATAGTTCATAAAAATTTCGAAAAGGTGGCAGTTCGGACTGTCTATCGTTCAGACTAATAATCATGTTTTAGTTAGATCTTGTTGCTTCAGTATAATCTTGCTCGAAAGAAAGCCTCCACTTCTCGAATTTCTCGCGTTGTAATAGCATTATATTAAAATATCGGGATTCTAAATACTTCTAGATGAATACCGAATTGCGCTAAAATTAGGGGGAATAACTTTAATTTCCGATGCAATGTGCCTAAAAAATTGTGTGAAAGGGGATTTAACTCACGTGTTGTAATAACATCATAGTTAAAGCAGCGTTGTCGTCAAAATCACATGAAAAAATGTAGAAATAATTGAAAAAATTTATTTTATTTACAATAAAATCAGCACGAACTGAGACCATCAATAAGTTATTATTTTAATTCGATTTAAATGTTGATATAAAAATATCCGAATTTTTAAAACAACTAGGAAATGCAAAACTGTCGAAAAAACTTGGATTTACGATGAAATCGGAACAAATTAAATTAGATGAAATCGGAACAAAATAAATCAAAAAGTGATTGTTTAAATTTGCAATTTAAAATTCACGTGTTGTAATAATATCGTAGTAAAAATACAGGATTTTTAAAATAACGTGGAAAAGCGTAGAAATAATGACTTAAAAATCATTGAGACTTACGATAAAATCGGTACAGAGAAAACATGTTAAAAAGTGATTATTTGAATATGGGATTTAATTTCAGGTAATATGAGATTCATAATAATATCGTATTAAAAATATCAGGATTTTCAAACATAATTGTCTGTCGAAGAATATACGATAAAATCGGCACAAATAAGCAAGTCAAAAAGTGATAAATTAAATGCGCGATTCATATTTCACCAGTTGGAATATCGTATTAAATTCATTGATATTTTAAAAGCGTCGAGGAAATTGCTAGTTATAACTACCTAAAAAACGGTCGAACCGTCAGTTGTATTTATGAGAGAATCTATAAAATTTAAGCGTGAAAGTGATTATTGAAATTTAAATTCAAATATCGTAATAAAAATATTGTGGTTTTTAAAATCACACAGAATTCCGTTGCAATAACCGTTGAAAAAGCGACCGAGAAACAACATAAATTTACATTAGAATCAATGCAAACTGATCTCGTCAGAAAGTCACGACTCCAACGTATGTCTAAATTTTCTACATTTTTTTCTCAATTTTTCAAAAATAAGAAGGAAATATTAATAATTTTTTTCTTTCTTTTTTTTATTTATTTATTTATTAAATTTTTTTTTGGCACTCCCATGGTTTAGACCAGGGATGAGCAACACGTGGCCCGCGGGCCGCTTGCGGCCCGTTAAACATGTTTATGCGGCCCACCAAGCATTTCTAAAATTGAATTTATTTTATCGACTTTCTCCCATTGTATTGTTATAAAATTAATTATAATAAAATGGTAGTACATACGAAACCAAAACAATTTTTTGTGACGAGTTACTCACTTGTCGGCGAGTGGTTGTTGATCGGCGCCGCATCTGTGCTTGTTTGTGTTTGCTTCGGTCACACAATCAGTCAGACTAGTAAGCTGTTAACAAGTAATTTTAGCAATTCTTGTGTTTCTTGAAAGGCGTGAGTGCAATATTAGTGCAATTCACAATACCATGTCGGAAAAGCAAACAATAAAATGGAAGGTTGCGGATGAGCACAGGCATTTCCAAGAAAAGTGGAAATTTGATTATTTTTTTCACTATTGTCAAAAATAAAGCTGTATGCTTAATATGCTCAGAGACTGTGCCGACATTAAGAGAATATAACATAAAAAAGCATTACGATACAAAACATGAACAACAATATAAAAACTTTTCAGGACAACTCCGGATAGATAAGTTTAATCAAATAGAGAAAAATTTGGGAAACCAACAGGCTATTTTTTAAAAATCAAGTTACTTTATCAAATACTGCAGTAAAGGCTGGATTTGTTGTCAGTCAAATACTGGCAAAAAATGAAATCCTTTGCGGATGGAGAGATGATAAAAGAATGTCTGACTGCTGTTGCAGAAATAGCTTTTCTTGATAAAATAAATATTATTTCAAACATTTGTTTATCAAGGTTCACCATTCCAAGGAGAATTGAAGACTTGTCCGAGAGCATAGCAACAACGCTTCGTGAACGCATTGCAAAATTCGAATACTGTTCTTTGGCACTTGATGAGAGTTGCAATATTTGCGATACAGCACAACTGGTTATATTTTTACGTAGTGAAGATTGTGTTCTTTGATTCCAATGCAAGGGTCTACAACCGGCAAAGACCTGTACGATGAACTAAAGTCTGTGTTGGAAATTTTTTCAATTTCATTAGAAAAGATTATTGGTATATCGAGACATGGAGCACGAGCAATGTCAAGCATGAAGGTAGGAGTAACGGGAAAGCTATTTCAAGACATTAAGAAGGGTACAGGAAGGGAAATATTCGTTAACCACTGCATAATTCACCAGAAAAATTTGTGTGCGAAAAGATTGAGTTTGCAAATGTCACAGTACCAATAATTAAACTAATCAATTTGATAAAGTCGCGCGAGTTAAATCACCGTGAATTTAAAGAATTCCTGAAAGATTTAGAAACTGAATATGGCGACGTGGTTTTTAATACCGAAGTACGTTGGCTTAGTAGAGGTGCAATGCTAAAAAGAGTATACAACTTAAAAAGCGAAATACAATTGTTCGTGGATATGAAGGGATATGCCTTTCCTCATTTTGGTAATAAAGAATGGATGTGCGATTTTGGGTTTCTTATCGATATGACTCAGCATCTCAATGATCTTAATGTGGAACTTCAAGGCAAAGGACAGTTTATTCACACTTTGTATGATAAAATTCAGGGCTTTAAGCGGAAATTAAAATTGTGGAAACAGCATCTTTTGCAGATTAATGTGTCTCACTTTCCACATTCAGAAAAAAAAAACGTTACTACTTCTCAAAATTACGCACAATATATAGACATTTTAATCAACAAATTTCATTTACGATTCCAAATGTTCAAAGCTGAGAAGACAGCGGTTTCCATGAAAATGTTTTCCTCACCGTTTAATATCGATGTGGATACAGTTCCCGAAGGCTTTCAAATGAAACATGCAGAATAATATCGATTTAAAAAAGTTTTTTTTCTCAGTAAACATCGAGAATTTTTATAAATCGCATGTGAGCCTTGAGAAATTTCCGATTTTGACGAAAAATGCAAATCAAATGATGTGTCTGTTCGGGGTTAGTACGTATGTTTGCGAACAATTATTTTCAACCATTCAAAACTGACCACCAATCAAGACTCAGTGATGCACGAATAGAAAGCTGCGTACGTGTAGCTATCTCATCAATTCTGGCTGATATTGGTCAGCTTGTATCGAAAATTACAGTGCCAAATTTCTCATTAAAAATTTCAAGTAAATTCGTTTTATTGTTTTTTTCTCGTCTGTTTTTATTTTCCATTAAAATTTGTTTATGAAATCTTTACTTTTTTTTAAATTTTATATATTTTTTTCTAATGTTTATTTTAAATAAAGTTTTGTAAATTATTAATAAGTGATACTTTATGTGCGGCCCGCCAAAAAATTTTAAAATTTTAAATGGCCCGTTGACTAAAAAGGTTGCTCATCCCTGGTTTAGACAATCCCACGTGCTGTCGCACACAAGAGACGTGCCGTCGCAGGTTGTGCACTTTAAATGCATAACTACTTAATCATTTTAACATTAAATTTTTATTGCATGTAAAATTTTGATATTAAAATGATTAATTTAATCTAAAAATTAATGTATAAGTTTACTGAAATTTCCAGTTATTCTTTATTAAATAATCATATAAGCCTGTTTTTGGAAAGAAAGTGGATAATTTTTAATTGTTTATTGATATATATATATTTTGATATTATTGTTAATCATATGATTTATTGATAAATAGATAAAAAAATGTTTTCATGATTATACTTTAATAGCTTAATTACTTTTAATTTAGAGGATAAAGTATAGTTTAACACTTTATATTAAATGCGGAAAAAAACCCGGTTTAAAAAACTGTTAAAAGATATAAAATCAAGCAAAACTAATTTTAAAAAAATAATGAAAAAAACGATGTTTTTTTTTAAAAAAAATAATTTTTTTCATTCCTTGATAATTGATGTAAAGAGGGACGAAACACAACAAAATCTATTTGATTGCCGGTGGAACGTATTTTTGATAATTACTTTTTACCTTTTCTTTGTTTCAATTCGCAATCAAACATATTTTGGTGTCTTTAGTTTTAACTTCCTCACTAGTTAAAATTGCAATGTCATCTTTTGTTATTCTCTTCACCTAAATAAATATTAATTAGCTTGCTTTTTTCTATAATGATTCTATAAATAATGTATTAAGGAAGACGTTTAAGGAAATTCTCATTTAAAAATGTTTAATTCAAAAAGATCTTCATTGACTATTTTTAACAAGTTCAATTTATTTTAGTACCCATAAAAAGGAATTTTTAAATTTATGTACTAAATTTCTTTTTTCCCCGTTCGAACTCAATCAGTTGATAACTCATTCATTTCAGTCACTCTCCACCGTAAATGATGACAGCATGACTGACATTCAAAATAAAAGAAATCATATTTGTGGGCTGAGGAATTTTTAATATCTGCGTGGATCACAATATAATTGAATTTTGGTATCGTTAAAAAAATTCAAACATATAAACTATTTCTTTAAAAGTTTTTTTACTAGATATTTTGTAACCAACAACAATAAAGCAGGGGGGAATCTGGAGGAAAAAAACGTTTCTCTCCCAATCAAATTGCTTTTCATTGATTTCAATTTGATCAGAAAATCAACGTCTATGTTTAATACTTAAGTTAAAATACTTTCATACAAGACCCTGAAATAAATTAGAAAGAAAATGATAAATTAAATCACTGTTTGAAATGTGTTTATTTTAATATTTCATACGGCAACATAAGGGTGAAAAATATTGCAGAATTCCCTTCAAATATTAAATTCAAATAACACTCTTCTAATACGTTTAAAAGCGGATTTCCAGTCGAGATGCTCTCCTTTTGTCAAGTGCTTTAAAAAACATTTTAAAAAATTAAATCGCTTGATAATTGCAAATGACCGGGAAAAATTTTTTTCTATGCAATGACCATAAAATAAAATTGTGTCCGTATATTTTCTCTTGTAAAATGCATGGTCACTGGCAATTCGCGATCGCAACGAACTATAGGGGGCGTTGTTGTATGTGCCGAATCCCTGCGATTTCCATATGAACAGTCATTCCGTTACACTGGAGACGTCTTTAATGTAGCATTGTAACGTTCCATTCTTATTGAGGCTGATTAAATTTAAAAAAGAAAAATGTTTGTTTTCTTTCTTATGCAAACGAAAACAAAATGGTATCACTTTTTTTGAGAGAAGGAACATCCAGAACACATCGGAAAAATATTTGTAAATAAAGAGAAAAAAATAGGTATATTCTTATAAGAGTTCAAACCTAATGCCTGAGAAATAGTTTTACTAAATTTAATGGAATAACATGAAAGGCCCATTTAAATTTTAACGTAAAATAAAGAATGCTTACGAAACATAAAGTAAAAAAAGAACCATTCTTTTTTTGTCGCCATTTTTTAGTGTTACGAAAATGCGTCTTTGGGACTTGCCAAAAACAAAACAAGATGCAATTTTATTTTTTTAGGAGCAAAATATTTTATGGAGTGAAATATAACGAAAATGTACCAATGTCCATAACATGAAACTTTATCTTACTAAACGTCCGTTTTGGAAATGTAATTTCATTTTGAATCTTATTTATTAGAGTTCATAATGGCTATATAATCAGGTGAGAGAAAAGTTTGTTTTGAATCTATGCTAAACTCTATATCGGTCCATTTTCCACCGAAATCCGATTGACTACTTTGATTTTAAACAAAGTGTTTCATTTGATTTTTTCCAAAAATTTTAAGTGTAGATTGGCGGCACTAAAAATCTGGCAAATCTGTAGCTGTGGTTAATACGTAAGTACCGAATTTTTCTTCCATACTTTTCTGAATCATATTAGTTCAAATATTAGAATATGCAAGAAGTATACATAAACACATAATTTAATACCATTTAGTTTTTCAAAAAAAGTATTTTGACAACAATTTTATCAAAAAATTATAAACTAAAAAGCGTAAAATAAAGAATTCTTAGGATAAAAACGATTTTAAAAATTCCTCATTTTTCAATAAAAACTTTCGTGTTTTTTTTTTTTTTAATTCTTATAGTATTTAATCAGACGTAAAAAAACATTTTGTAGAGAACGATCATCAAGTACGAAAAAAAATTATTTACAAGCAAATTTTTTATTATAAAAATCATAACACTTACCTGATTTATAAGTCCGGAGAATTCCAAAATGATATGTTCTTTGTTTGAAAACTTTATTCTCAAATAACATATACATAGTTTATCCCTTCATTACTTTTAGGTAACATACCACACATCAAAATTTTATAATTGTAAGATCTCGATATGAATTTTAATATGTAGCTTAAAATCAGAATAGCTGAATTCTAGTTGAAATTCTTTCAAAACTGAAAAACACTTACCTAGAAAACGATAAAAAAATTTATTTATAATCAGCACAAAAGATACTTTTTCAAGTAATTCGGATTATTCTTAATTGTTGTTTTCTGAATTATGTAGATACAGAAATATATACATTTCTATGAAGAAGAAGAATATTCTATAACTATTACAGTTCTGTATGGAATTCATTGGAACACATTTATTCATTGGAATGACGAAAGCAATGTTGACTTCATTTTAACTTGTAATAAATTGAAGACAGAAAAATTATTTTACCGCAATACACACATCTGTAACAGCAAGTGATCATGAAATCATGTTTTGTTGTTGGTAATAGAAAGGTAAAAATTATTGAGAAGTTGTTCTTCAAATGCTTGGCGTGTTCTGCTTCAATGTTTGGCATGTTCTGATTAGTTTTTTCAAGAAGTTTTACCTTTTCTTTGGGGAAATTGTGCTTTCTATTTGCTGCTAAGAAAATGGCGTCCGTCATTGCGAATGGTTATGTGGGAACTAATGCCCGATATTTACAGTCTCCCGCTAGATGGCGTATCGAGTGTTGCGATCGCGAATAACTTAGTGTTATGCTCCAAAAAATAATCATTGGTTATACATTAACGAAGTAATTTTTTGAATAATCATGGCAAAACGTTGCGTGGACAGGAAAAAGAGTGCGACAGAGACGAACCCTGGGCGTATTTGGCCTTAGACTGATGCTGTAATCACTATGGAGAAGGGTATACATAAGCCTATGAATGGAGTTAGGATATATGAACTGTATACATTAAAGATCAATTTTGATAAAGTTCATTACAATTACAAGCAGTGAGTGTTTTTTCTCAAAGATAGCTTGTATAAATAAAAGTTGATAGTATAAATTAACTCTACTAATGTTGATCACTACGATTACAGGCTTTTTCGTCTGCGTATATAAATTATGATTTTATTAAAGGCATTATTTTACATAACTAAATTTCACAAAATAGAAAAATAAATATTTCTCAATGACTTTCAAACATGAAGTGTTAAATTTAAAATGTAAAATTACGGACAGCATCGTAGGATAACTGCAATGAAAATAATTTGAATTGAATACAAACTCTTGACATCATTACAAAAGCTAGAAATGCGTTTTAATGTTAACTTCCTGTGCCGGAAACAGGCCTCATTTAGGAAAAAGGTTACTCACAGTAATTATACATCATTTCAGCAAACATTGGTCATTCCTCGAAAAAAACACAAACTTTGAATAGACTTTTCTCCTTCTTAACAGCAACGTTCACTCGCTCAAATAAGAAATTTCAAGTAGAGTGGAGAAAAAAATGAACCACTCTTAATGATTTTTAATCTAGTGATTTTCACGTACAAAGACTCAATCTTAATAATATAAAAAAGTGACCTAAAATATGCTAAATAATTAGTGAAGGTGATAGTTTAAGTTACGAAATCTGACGCAAAAACGTATTTTCTCTAAATAAACCTAACTTTTTCTTTTCATGGATTAGGACTCTTGACTTTCAAAATATGGGGGTTAACCGCAATCTGGGAAATAATATCCAAATTGTAAAGTTAAGAAAGCGGTAAAAAGTTTGGATTCATTAATGTAAATTTTACTTAATAACTACTTATTATTTTTTTTTTTATTTATTAATTGTGTCAAACACTTTGGTATTTTCATTTAGAGAAAGAGATGGAGAAAATTTTTATCTGATTTCTTAATTTAAAATATCGTTTGCACTCATTAATAATCAAATTTGAGGTAATCCCTTTAAACCATCAAAATGGAATCATTAAATGGGAAGATCCGATCACTATATCAGAAGTTATTCAAAGTGTTCCGTTATTTATTATTATTATTTGCGTACTGTACCTTCGAAACAGCTTATATGAGAACGGAATGGAGAGCGTTATTCGAAATACTTTGCAAACAATTATTTTTTTTCCCTCAAAAATTTTCTCATTTATGTTAGTAACATTTGGAACATCAATAGAGAACTGAAACTGAGAAAAATCATATCTCTATGTATGATATAAAAGGCTATTGCCATCTTACCATTTCGTGCTCTGTCATTGATCAGGAAAAATGACATAGTATATTAAATGGAAGTATTTGACTTTCATTAGCATTTGATTTCTAAAAGTAAATTATTTATTTATTCCGTATTTAGCAGAATTTACTTGCAATGCCTCTCTTCTAACTAATAATTGTTATAATTGTGCTTTGGCCTTAAATTGTTATTCAAAATTACAGGATTAAAACTTAAAGTGTTATTCCTTTTATATTATTTTGTTACACAACATTTTATTTTTACCGCTTTACAATTATCAAACAATAAATAAATTGCCTTTACTTTCACAAGGAATTTTTTTGTAAATAGCGTTTACTCAAAGTATGCAATCAAAATAATTATTTAGTACTCTAAAGAAAGTTCTTTAATTCGTTTTTTAAACTATTGTTAAATAATTTCACTGAGGAGTAATACTTAATAATTTTCTGTAAGAACCAAAAATTAACTAAGTTGATTTAATAAAGAAGAAAAGAAGACAGATGTGAAGATGAATATCACAATAATTAATGCGTGAAAGGATGAGGTATAAATCTGTGGAAACAAAATCAGTAGAAACTAAATCTGCGGAAAAAAATCAATTTGTGGAACCACAGTAAAAATACTGATTATTTTAATTGAATTATAATTTAGCTGTAACAGCCTGATTCCGCTAGTTAGTCGTGCAATTCAAAAAGAAAAAATATCGTTAACAGTATTTTTATATGGAATATTTAAGTGAAGTTATAATTCAAACCCTAAAAAAAGGCGTGCATTTCAACAATAACTGATTCTCTTTTAGTTTCAAAAAATATGTTGTAAGACAGTTTTACCTGATTTGGGATATGTGATGATGAAAACGTCATCCTCTCGGACTTGGAATTCATCGAGACCTTGTAGAATATTGGGGTGAACCAGATATCCCTGAAGCAGAACCCCTTTGAACCACTGAGCCCTGGGGATGGAGTGAATGTAGGCCATCCTCGTTGGATCTTGAGAAGAATCCTCCACCACTATTTCTTTGCCACCCGACTCTCTCTTTTTCTTGCGCCAACCAGTGATGAAAGAGCCGAGGGGAGTGTTGTACAGGAACTTTAGAGAAAGCATGGCACGGAATCTCACCTATAATAAAAGAAAAAGAATTAGTCAATCCGAGAAATGCAAAAGAATGTGTCTTCGGCAAAAAATGTTGATTTGCATTTATTTCCTTCAAGAAAATCGACTGTAGTGTCCCTTTCATTTGGGAGATTCTTATACATTAAAGCATTCACGTATTCTAATGCAAGTGGAATCAAATACTGGAACATTATTCAAAAGATAAAACACTTGTTATGACATGATGTTTACCTAAATTTTTAAACAGATTACAGAAAACTTTTTATATGATAGCTAAGCATTCTTGATTTAAATGAAACATTCCTGATATTTTTAATAGAGTAGTAAGCGTATTAAATTACGAATAAATGTGAATCTATACAGAACAACAAAGTTTTTATTGGAACTTTCAAATACATTTTATTCAAAGAAGAAGAGAATTAATTACTGAGATTAGTTGTAAAAAAAAGTTTCATCGTGTGTTATCTTATTTGTGGAAAACTTGGTGTCCATATTAGAGGAGAAGTTTAAGTAGCGTTAGCGAGTTCAAGCACTGAAAACTTGTTCAAAGATGAATTGGTAGGAGGGTTACTTTTTCGATGAAAATTTTTTAGATGGCTGTTACAGCGTACAAGAAAATTTTGAAGAATACCTGAATATTTTCTCACTCTTTTGTTATTTCAAATGTTTTCCCAATTTTACTATCGATTATGAAGACTTGATTTTCCAATCAAAATGCATAATGATATGCGCACTACTTATCATTGTTCAATCATTAAATAATGAAGAATTCGTATATTAGTTCAATATGATTTTACCTAACAATGGTATACAAAGTATTGGCGTAAAAATAATGCGCCAAATCCAATGCACATGCTTTGTCAAAAAAGAACTTTTCGTACTAATATAGGATTTAATTGTTATGAAAATGCCTATTAATGTTAACTTCATTATGATCTATCAATATATATAAGAAAATAAAAAATAAATAGCAATTTCACTGGTTAAATACTTAATAAATTCATTCCATAACATATAAAAAATAAAAACATAAAAATTGCAATAAATTGTCGAAAAATTAATATGAAAGGACAAAAATCATACTTATGCAGCGTAAAAAGTCCTCTTATTATAAATTTTTCTTCATTTTCAAAGCGAAGTAGTATGCCATAATTTTTTATTAAATTTTGACATTTTAAACACGGTAAGCAATTCTCCTCCATAGTGAAAGGCTAGGGATAGGGTTTATTGGAGTAAAAAACGTCATTGTATAACGTAACAACAACGAGGAAAAAAGGAACTAGCTCTCTCTACATTAAAAGGTGTCTACCGTTGGCGAGAATCTTAAACAAACAATCTCTGTTAATTAGAACTTCTGTCTAAAAGATAATTTCTGTTAAACAATTTGGAATTGTTTTGAGAAATTTAATTTTATGAATTAATTCAAGCCTTTTCTCAAATTATTCAATTTGGAATAAAGGACACGAAAATTTTCGTATCCGGTTGACACCTTGGTAGATATATGAACTTGTACACTTGGTAAATACAGAATAACGTAAATAACAAAAGGCATATTTATTAAAAAATAGTGAATTGAAAAATTCACTTTTAAATGAAATTGATAACTTGAAAAACACTATAGTACAATAGTACAAATAGTACTGAAAACAGTAACATACAAATAAGTATCGTCATCATTTAAGAAGAAGACAAAGAATGATGGGATCATAATCATTTTCTATAAATCAAAAATCTTTTTCAATCGATGATTTTTTTTATTTTGTTCCAGAAACTTCTTTCTCAACTTATTAGGAATTCTTCTTATGTAAGCGCTTTTTACATACAGATATACTAGATTCCTTAAACTCAATTTAAACCTAGCCTTTTAGTTTTTCTCTTAAATTTATAGATTTTTTTTTGACAATTACCACTTTTGTATTATATTACTTTCTTCCTTTTTTGCCCAAAAAATGTAAAAGAAATGGTGCAATTTCCTTTCTATTTAATAAATGCAGTAATAAGAGGCTATTATTTTTATAGTAAGGAAAAAAAATCAAAAATCCATCAATTGAAATTGAGACCTTTTTCTACAATTTATTTTGTAATGGAAAGAATTGGGGAGTTCATATAACATTCACACACAAGAAGAAAGAAAAAAAGAAATAGAAGGAACATTTATGCGACGCACTAAAATATCGATCAACCAGAGCCCAATTTGCCCTCAGTTAATTTTTTTTTCCACCGGAGCCTTGTCCTTCGATTTCCCGAATTTATCATTTATGAAAGATACCAAAATGAGGAGAGAGAAAAAGAGATCGATGGATATTTCATGACTTAGGATAGTGACGTCAGTGGTTAAGATGTTGGTCGGGCAATCATTAGGGAGTGGTCCCCTAAATGTCCGACGGTCATCCTAACATTTCCGTGCTTTAACGGAAGAAGAAAAAAATAATGGTTATGAAAAAGAATGTAAAGGTTCACATCATCACAAATCAGTGCGAAGAATAAATCAAGAGGTTTCGTAAATCAGATGGCGAATAAAGAAATTTCTACAAAATCTCGCAATATTTGAAAAACAGATTTGAATGCTAAATGATTGTTTATTGTAAAGTAACAATTATAAAAACGTTGAAGTTTTATAAATAAACTAAATAAATGTTTTCTCAAGCATTTCATGCCTTAGAACTATATCGACGCCTTATCACTAAAATGAATGAAAACCTATTTAGTTCTACTAATGACTGACTCAGGGAATGAATATTGCTGCTAAATTGGCTTATTTATATAAAGTAGTAAGGGTACTACTTTATATGAATAGGTCAATTACTTTTAATATGCTATTCTACTACTTTTAATATGCTATATTCAGGAAAAAGTAGTCGAATTGTAGTTTGTGATAGTTTTCTTATGAGAAAGCATCCACTCACTTGAAGTCCCCCCTTGAAAAATCTGTTGTCACGAAGTCAAAGCGAATCTTGAGGGAACAAGAGCTCCAAGAATTTGCCTTTCATACCTATGTAAAAATTTGATCCTTCATTCGAAATCCCTCCATAGTTTCGATTTTCTTTGAAGCATCTGCTTTAGAAATTTATTAATCACTCTTTGTACGGGGTGAAATAAAAATCGTACGGGATAAAATGATCAACAAATTAGTATTGAACAACACTATTGAATCATGCTTAAAATTAGAAGACGCTACGAACACAATCAACTTAGTTAAAATATATATATATATAAATATTTATTATTACTTTTTGTATATATTGTTACTTTTTCTTTTTGCCCCTGCCTGTGACTTTACGTTATTAAATAAGGCAGAACACGCTTTTAGTAGTTCCTCCCATCAAAATTTTTTTTAACTGTATTTAATATTATTTGGTGTGATGTTTTTGTTCGAGGTCAACTCATGATAGTAAACATTTGTCACAATCATGTGATTTTTTTGGCACTATTTCCTTTAGAGGAAAAAAAACTCTTCCCACAGTACATTCTACCGCACCAATTACCATAATACCAGTAGTGTTTGTTACCAAAATTAGTTAAACGTCCTTGACGTCAATTATATTTTGCTTCTTGGAGCATTACTTTTTTTTTATTTCAGTTTGTACCTACTACCAAAATTAATTAAAACTTTGACGTCAAAAATAGTACGGCGATTTTTTATTTTTCTCCTTGGCGACCAAATTTTCATTCATTTCCTTTCAGTTTTTGGTTTTGTTTCAAACAGTACCTATCCCCACAATTAATTAATCATCTTTGGAGTCAATAAGAGTAAGGCGATTATTTTACGGCTTCTCTAAACAAATAAGTAATTTTCTTTCATTAGTTTCGTTATTTAGTAAGTTTTTTCAAATCAATTATTACCTATTTTCAAAGTTAATTAGGCATCAATTATATTTTGGCGATGTTTTACGTTTCTTCTAAACGAATTTATATCATTTCTTTATTAATTTAGCTTTTCCGTACATAACTTAATTTTTTAAAATTTAATTACTATTGTTGAGCCGCGATGGCTCAGGGGATAGAGCGTTCGCCTTCCAATGAGGCGAACCGGGTTCGAATCCCAGTCGATACGAATTCCGCATCCGGCTTGCACTGACCACAGTGCTGACGTGAAATATCCTCAGTGGTAGACGGATCATGGGTTAGAGTCCCCTTGCCGTCAGGCTAACCGTGGGAGGTTCTCGTGGTCTTCCTCTCCATGTAACGCAAATGCGGGTTAGCTCCATCAAAAAAAGTCCTCCACGAAGGCAAATTTCTCCCAATACTCGATCCAGGAGTTCCCTTGTCTTCTGGATTGGGTTCAAAATTACAAGGCTACGGAGTTGAACATTAGTAGCTGTAAACCCATTAAGTTGGGTCGGCTGTTCAACGACGGTTATAAAATAAAAATAAAATTACTATTGTTTTAAGTTATTTAGATTTACAAAAACACGTTTAGACGCATTATTATAAACAAAATAAACAACTGTTTTTTTAGAAATACTATTCGCGATCGCAATGAACTATAGGGGGCGTAGTTGTATGAGACGAATACCTGCGATTTCTATAGGAACAGTCCTTGGCGAACAAAGAGCACAGTAATAGTATCACAGTCACAGTATCCTTTGGCCAAGGAACAGTCATTCAGTTACTCTAGAGACGTCTTTAATGTAGCATGTAGCATTGCAATGTTCCTTCTTTATTGTGGCTTATTATATTTAAAAAAGAAAAATGTCTGATATTCTTTCTTATACAAGCGAAAACAAAATGGTATCTCTTTTTTTAGAGTAGGAACATCCAAAACACATCGGAAAAATATATGTACATAAACAGAAAAAAAAAATGTATATTCTTATAAGAGTTAAAACCTACTGCCCGAGAAATAGTTTTACTAAATTTAATGATATGATATGAAAAGCCTATTTAAACTTCCCATACTTTTAAGAATCATGTTACTGCAAAAATTAAAATGAACAAAAAGTGTACATAAGCCTCATAATTTTATAAAATTCAATTTGGTAAAAAAAAGTTTTTTAACAACAATTTTTATCAAAACATTTTAAGTTTCAATAAAAATCATTATTTAGAAACTAAAAAACATAAAATAAAGAATGCTTACGAAACAAAAAAAAAAAAAAAAAAAAAAAAAAAAAAAAAAAAAAATTCTTTTTTGACGCCATTTTTTAGTGCTACGAAAATTCGTCTTTGGGATTTGCCAAAAACAAAACAAGATGCAATTTTATTTTTTCAGGAACGAAATATTTTACCGAAAAAACGAAAATGTACCAATTCTCATGACATGAAACTTTATTATGGTAAACGTACGTTTTGGAAATGTAATTTCATTTGGAATCTTATTTATTAGAGTTCATATGGTGACGAAAGAAAATGGAGATTGTTTTGAATCAATGTTAAACTGTATATCGGCCCATTTTTCACCGAAATTTCGATTAACTACTTTGATTTTAAATAAAGTGTTTTGAATTTTGAAAGTGTTTTGATTTTAAATAAAGTGTTTTGATTTTTGAAAGTGTTTTGATTTTAAATAAAGTGTTTTGATTTTAAATGAAGCGTTTCATTTTATGATTTGTCGCAAAAATTTTAGGTGTAGATTGGCGGCACTTAAAAACCGCTGAATCTGTAGTTGCGGTGGCGTTAATACGTAACTACCGAATTCTTATTTCATACTTTTCAGAATCATACTACGTCAAACATTAGAATATGCAAGAAGTATACATAACCGCATAATGTTACACCATTTAATTTTTGAAAAAATGTATTTTGACAACAATTTTTATTAAAAAATTATAAACTAAAAAACGTAAAATAAAGAATTCTTAGGATTAAAAAAAAAAAAAACGATTTTAAAAATTCCTCATATTGAAATAAAAACTTCCATATTGCTTTTTTTTATTCTTATAGTTCTTAATCAGACATAAAAAACCATTCTGTAGAGAACTATCATCAAATAGGAAAAAAATGTATTTACAAGCAAATTTTTTATTATAAAAATCATAACACTTACCTGATTTATAAATCCGGAGAATTCCAAAATGATATGTTCTTTGTTTGAAAACTTTATTCTCAAATAATATATGCATAGTTTATCCCTTCATTACTTTTAGATAACATTCCACACAGCAAAATTTTATAATTGTAAGATCTCGATATGAATTTTAATATGTAGCTTAAAAACAAAATAGCTGAATTCTAGTTGAAATTCTTTCAAAACTAAAATACACTTACCAAGAAAACGATAAAAACTTATTTATAATCAGTAGAAAAGATACTTTTTTAAGTAATTCGGATTAAAATTTATTTTTGTTTTCCGAATTATATTGATACAGAAATATATACCATTCTATAAAGAAGAAGAATATTCTATAACTATTACAGTTCTGTACGTTCTGAATTCACATTAATTCATTGGAATGAAGAAAGCAATGCTGACTTCACTTTAATTTGTAATGGATTGAAGACGTAAGAAATGTATTTTACCGTAATACATGCATCTGCAACAGTATGCGAATCCGAAATCGGAAATTATCAGTTGCAAGTTTGTTGATAATAGAAGTTAAAAATTTGTGAGAAATTTTTCTTCAAATGTTTGGCGTGTTCTGTTTCTGAAAGATTTACCAAGAAAATGATGTCTGATTCTGGCAATGATTCTGATGGAACTAAATGAAATAATAATAATTTAATGCCCGATATTTTCAGGCTCCCGCTAGAGGGCGTACTCAAGCGTTGCGATCGCGAATTATGGTGACGCTTATGCTACCACGTTCAGATTGATCTGATCATTGTTTTTATCTGGCAAAACGGATAAAATATAATTGAATGTTAAAGAACGTGCAACAAATTTCTTTTTTTTTTCCTTCCTTTTTTTGATCTAATAGACCTATTATCTAGCAAAAATACCTGATGTTACCTTAAAAATATTTTTTAAAAATACTATCGTCCATAATTTATTTTAAAATAATGCTTAACTCTTAACCAATGAGAAAATTTCATTTCTTCCGAACTATCTAATTGAAATTTCTGAACGTGTCTTAGGATGGGGACCCATTCATCCATATTTCTGGAAGCTAGGATAAACGGTTACAAGAGTGACACACACAATTATTCTGGACTTTTGTGTCTTTTCATTATAATGCCCATTTTTAATACAGAGTGTGTTTGCGAATTTTTTCATTCACTTATCAACTATCTTAGTTGAATACAATTAAGTATTTATTGTTATTTTTTAAACGTTTTTGTTACTTCCAATTTTGGATAACTTTTTTGCTTTTTAATTTTGCATAATAGTAAGTCTACGATTACGTTATGATTTGTTATATTTTATGATGTTATGGACTCTAAGTACGAATTATAAAATAATTTGCTTTGTTTCATAAGATAAATTTTTAATAAATAAATAAAAAATATTTCAAATTATTAATCACTTATTTAATGAATAGAGAACTAGTTTCCATATAATTCTCCATGGGTTACTACAAAAGAATAAAGAATTAAACAGGACAGGATGAGTTTGCAAAATCACTTGGTGCAGTTTCCTACAGATATTTTTTTTCACTCAAATTCAGAATTCAATTAGAATTTTTAGCGCCTGATTTGGTATACAAGAAGCTTCGTTTAGATTTTAAAAGATTTTCGTTCTCTTTTCTAACTTTTAAATTATTAAAATCTTTTTTAAAAAGCGATAAAAAATAAGGATTATTATTATCCATCAAACAAATAAAAAAATATCTATCTAGTTTTTCCTATTGCGAGAGTGAGTAAAAAAATTCGTAATTTTACAGGAATAAGAGACAAAATAACTATCTTTTTAAAAAAAGTTTTTTTTATCAGAAAAAAAGCAGCGTCATGCTTTTTTTTAAAATTTATCAAAGTCAACCGGAAAAATAAAATGTTTTTAGTTCAATGAAATTAAAACATTTTCTTCTGTCAATTATCCTCCACTCGGCTGAAATACTGTGTATTCTCAAAGATGAGAAACGAAAACAAAAATGGATTTAGATAAAAATAAACAGTCTTCTGCCTTTCACTTAGGATAGCAACCGAAATTTTATTCTAACCAAGTATGAGAATGGGTTAAAATGTTCGTCAACAGAAGACATTGCTGATTGATAGAAATTATAAAACAATATTTCCAAAATAATCCCAATTTGTATGCCACAGTTGGAAGACAAATTTAAAAGACTCCCATGTAACTATTTCAGTTTAAGTGGTCTAACATGCGGAAGGAAAGACTAATCTATAGTTTTATCTAGCGGCTGTTTGCTGACGAACTTTGTAACTAATATTGAAACACAATAAATTGCTTTCCAAAACATAAAAATAAATTTTTCTATGCCTTTTCGTTTTCTTTCTAATCGTCGATTGATTTTAACAATATATATATATATATATATATACAGCAAAATAAATAAATACAAAAAAACCAGAAAAAAATTAAGAAAAACAATAAGTATCATTTATTGCGCATAAGGATTGGAAGGATTAAAACAGGTCTTAGGCCGGGAAGGAGGGTACAAAATTTATTTATTAATTATAAGACAGAGCAGTCATAAAAAGTGTGTACGAAAAGTTGCGCTCCTCGGTTATATGTGAGGGAAAATCTTGCAAAGTAATTCCGTAAAATGTTTCAATTTAGAGAAAGAGGGAAATTTTATAAATTACTATTGGTTTATCAAATAGGACGAACATTTTCCTCGGAGAGCAAAAGGGAAAAATGTCCTGCTTTTAATTAGTGCATTGTTGAGCCAAAAATAGATTTAAGAACAGGATGTGGCTTTTAAAAGTGTGAGAAAGCATTTCGATTTGAATATATATATATATATATATATATATATATATATATATATATATATATATATATATATATATATATATATATATCAGAATTAAAGTAATTAAGAATGTGACACGTTATAATCAATGCCTGATACTTATTCACATAAACATTTATCTAACTGACATACTTAAAACAACATTTAATTCTGAAATTTGTATTATTGTTTACATATTACATACTGATATACTGGAGCATCTTACGAATAAAAGTTCATCAGATATTATAAATGGAGCATCATTTCAAAGTAATGGGTACAATTTTTTTCGCATTTTTAGAATTTTTAGAAACACTTTTTTCTATCAGCAAATGATTTTGCATATCCATAGTCTCCAATCAGTGAATCATGCAGTGCAATTCTTTCTTTCTTTTTTCTTAAAAAACAAAGAAGAAGAAAGGAAAACCTTGACACGAATGCTTCCAAAAAAAGAAGTAAAGATGATAGGCGATGTGCTGCAGAAAATGATTCCCACATCAAACATCTTTGAATTCCATTTTCTTTTACTCAATGGGTGTGGTCAGTCGTTAGTCATTGCAGCCATTTTATTAGATTTGTCGCCGGTGCAAGTCGTGAAAAATTGGAACATTTCAAACACACCTCATCATTTTAAATCACTTTCATGGTGTAGTTTACGATATCTTTTAATTTGGACAAATAAATATCAGAAATTCTCCAAAACTTATTTATTTTAACTTGAAAACATTTTTTGAATTAAAACGAAAAATATTTTTTATACCAACCAAGCGTAATGCAAATGGTTTTTACGAAAATATGATTTGTTTTTTTAGCTTTGACAAACTCCTCAGGTAAGCAACTCTTGGATATAGAAAGTAATATTTTTTTTAAAAAATGGCTTAAACATAGAGGGTTTAAGAAGCATTCAAAACTTAAATGACATTTTAATATTTAAACATAAATTTATTGACAGGGAACTTTCCAAGAAATGACAGTAAATGCAGAGTTTTGTGGATGAAAATAATCCGAGATATCTTAGAAATGTGGGCCTTTAAATGTTATTTTTCAAAATGTCGCTTTTCTTTCGACTTAAAACTAATTGTACGAAATAAGGAAATCTTTCTTATCACTTTTATCTAAAATAAATTTTGTGCGAAGATTCAGTTTTAACAAATACATATTGCTTGTAATTATTTCACTTTGTAGCAATTAAATAAATTTTTTATTAAAAAATATGTAACTTCTCTTATTATCCAGAACTATTAAACTATAGGTAGTTATGAATGACAAAATGCAAATTTTAAACAAAATGAGTTGAATTAATTCCTGAATATAAAAACTCGAAACGATTCGCATGGCAGAGTCTTTTATTTTAGAGTCTATGTACCATTAGAACCAAAATGACTTTACAATAGGCTGAAATACACTCTAAATGTTTAAAAGTAAATGAACAAAAGCATTTTTTCTGCGAAATCTTAATATATGGAACAAGTGAAATTTTGCATGAAAATACATAAAAAAAAAGACGATTAAAAGCAAAAAGACAGCAATCTCAAATGAATAAGCATCACTCCGGCATAGTCTAAAAGAACAAAATACTTTATAATCTTAAATACTCTCTTATTCTGATAACGAACTATCACGAAGTCAACTAACACTTTGCTGCAATAAACTTAAGTTAGAACATTAAATTCAGCTGCTCGTCACCTCATTCCAGAAACTTCTCGAGAACTGCTTAAAAGGGAGGATTTACGGTCCTTGTGAACTGGAAAAAAGAAAAATATCACAAAAATTCAATAACGCATGTTCTGCATAAATTCCTTTATGGCATAAATTCCTTACATGTTCTGTATGATTCCTTTATTTAACTTGCCAGTTTTCAAACATTTGTAATTGCTGACAATATGTGTAGGATGGGATTCAGAACAAAATGTGAGAATGCAATGATTTAAAGTGAATAAAGATGAAAACTCAAACGACGTTTAAAGAGGGACACGATTGCTTCTTTACTTTGGTTTCAATGTTTGAAGCACATTTCGATGTAGAACGGGGAGGGGAGATAGGACGCATAGGATTAAAAATTTTAGAATTTCAGCATCTTAGTTCTTAGCGATAAAAGAAAAATGGACAACATATATTTTTTTATATTAAATAAAATATCCAACTCAACTTTTTTTAACTATGTAGAATTTGGAAAAGAAATTAGCTGAAAGTAGGTTGCGGTTATAATGAGGAAAATTTGGTCATTTAAAAATGAATTTTAAGAGTGCAATCACGCCCGCGGACATAAATGCTAAAAGTCATAATCACAGTTCAAACTGTTGCTCTACAGAGTGCTTCTCTCTTGAAAGACTTCTTGATTATGTGAAATATTTAGATATTTCGTTCAATCAAAGCGGTCACTAAAAAGAGTTCATATAAATACTTTTTCATGCTAAATATTTCCTTTCTTCCAAGATCTTAAATGGCATCTTGGTGATTCCTCATAGTTTAAGAGACACACGATTGTTCCATTTTTTAGCAGAACATTTTTCTGCATGACTAAAACTAACGAAACATTAATAATGATACTTTATTTATTATACTATGGAACTGTTAATTAATAAAGGAAATCTATAGTCTTTATAGACATAAAGTTATTAAGGTCTGTAAATTATTTATCACTTATTTAAAAATATTTTGATACTGTTCTATGTTTAATCAGAGAGACATTTAATTTATCTTGAATTATTTTTTATATTAATCATAGGGTTTATTCAGTAGACGCTCATTATAATGACCCCTGTGGTCAAAATGAAAACGGACGTGATAATGTGAGGTGGCTATGTTGTAACTACATGAAACTAATGCGAATATTTACTTATACTTCATAAATACTCGATTTTTTTTGGGGGGGGGGTAAAAATAGGATCCTACAATTTAAATATAATTACAAATCTTACTAATGCGCAGTTTATTTTTAATGTCAATAAAGTAAAAGTTTTATTTAATATAGTAAATAAAAGGTTAAAAGTACATTAAAATTTTTCCAAATAACATCTTTTAATATTGAGCATAAACTTTAGCCAGTTATTTTATGCTTTTTCTAGATTTCGAAATTTTGCTTCATGACAACGTTGCCATGAAATTAAAATGCTTTGTTCTGCTGCATTTAAAATTGCATCATGATTTTTAACTATTGTACACAAAGTGCTTTTAGAGATCGTGAATCATTTAGCGATTTGCGTTATTCTTCTATCCATTTCCTTTCAAATTTTAAATTTCTACTTTACGCATATAACATTGCACTTGTTAGAAATAGCTAACTAACATACATCCAGAGAACTGGAAAAATTCTCGCTTCCACGGCGCTGAATGTGCCAAGCTTTCTTTTGTTGTGATGAGCTTTCTTTTATTACTCTAAATATAGAAGAAAATTCAAATTATGTTAGACTAAGAAAAAGGATGCTATTTATTAATTATAAAAGCTTTTTTTTTTCCAAAAATTTATTTTGTTTTATGGGGGTATTAAATAAATATAAAACTTAAAGTTATTACTTAAACATCAAAATTTATTCCAAAGTTTTATTTGCAGTGAATAATTTTTATGGAATACTGATTAATATAACCTTTATGCATTGAGAGCTTTCAGATCTATTGAGTCAGAAGAAAACATAAGTGTCTTCAAAACATACAGAAGTCATTGAAAAACGTTCTTATTACTTTGCTGTTTTCGAAACAATTTAAGGGAAAAGTATTTATTAATAACAGAACGTGAAATAATATAAAAACTAAAACTAATAAAAATAAATACTGACTCATTAATTGTAAGACATTTGAATCAATTTAAAAATTTTATCAGGATTTCAAAAACTTTAGCGAATTAACTTTAACCTATTTTTTGAACTTTAACTTTAACTTTTGTTAAATTTTAATCCTATTTTTTGAAATGAGAAGCTTTGCACATGGATATAAACTCTTATACGGGAAATACAATTTTTATTGTTATTTTAAAACTTTCCCAATAAAGAAAAGTAAACAATATTTATTGTTAGATTACAAAATTTTTTTATTACTAATAATAAACTGTTTCATATTGTAAGCAACATTAGCTGTTATCAAAAAAGGATCAGTGTAATCAGCTCAAAAAACATCATAAAAAGTATACATGACACTTAAAGTTAACAATAAAGTATTTAACCTCATAGTTAATATTATTGTAAGAAAAAAATAGGATATTGAAATAATTTTGATTTTAGAAGCAATCACGAGGAATAAAAAGTGTAGTATATAAATTATTAAAGGATATAAATAAAAAATACTTTAAAAAAAAGCGTATCGTATTTTTTTTTTATTTTAATATTTTTTTTTTTTTTTTGGAAAAAAAATTATGCATTTACTCTGAAATGCATACTTATTACATACAAGTATAATAAATGCCACAAATACTTGGTTTAAATTAAAGACAAACTTAAAAACATGGTATTACTAGAGAGAACGTAACCAAACGCTAAACGGCAAACTCTGCATGGTGCCAAAAAATCGAAGAAATACCGCTAAACTGTTTATTTCTTGTAATTCAATTAAAAAGATTTTATTTGAAGTGAAACTGAAAATATTTCTATGGTAGACTGAAACATGAGATTAGTCTTAAGATGTTCAATAATTATTTCGAAATCTTGTTCATTCTACAACGAGTTAATTATGACATGAAGTGTGTAACAATAAAAACAAATTCAAAGAACGAATAAATCATTTATTTTCTTGCGACAATTTTTACATTTACTATTACTATAGAAGTTTATTGTTTCAAAATAGTAAGTTTTTAAGAACCTTTGTTTCGTCAGAATATTAATTTTTTACAGTGTACGATTTCCACTCCTCGTTTTATGAAAGGGTAATTTTCCAAAATAAATTTTTCTTTTCATCCAATAAAAAATAGTCACACTTCTCTTTCACTCTTCCACACTTTACTAGTAACAACGTGTTCATAGTATCTGTGTAGAATTGAATCTTTTACTGTGTCAACTCTTTATTTTAAGCTATCCTTATTTATTGGTCATTACAGTTACAAAAATTATTTTTGTCCAGTTCATAATATGTTTACTAAGAATTTATATCTTAACCAATAAAGATTGATTCCAATACTATTCTGTTTCGATAACCTCTCTCGGAGTAAGGCTACTTTGTCCCTTAATGTGTGTCTATTCTGTACTGCAGAGAAGAAAACATGCATGTTTTTTTTAAATTTCATATAAAATTGCATTGCTTGCTATTTTTTCACTAAAATCTGAGTATTTTTAAATATCCTATGATTGATTGAGTGATTTAACTTTTTCCAGAAAAATAATCGTTTTATAATAAAAATAATGTACCTATGACTTTTTAGGAATGATATATTATACACAACTAAACAATAAATATTTTAATTATATCTGAAAGTTCATTAGGTCAAATAATTTAGCTCCAACAGGCATTCAAATCTTAGTTACCCAGTCTTCCCCCACTTCTTCCCCCCATATATTTTAAAATCTTCTTGTACTTTTTTGATTAGTGATTTATAAAAAGTTAAATGTCTTTAAATTTGTCATAGAAAAGAAGACTTTTAAATGCTTTTGTTATGAGAACATAATGATAGTTTACTTAAGTACAATATAGATTTTTTTAAATAAATAAAATAAAGCAAACAAGTGGTGAGATTGTACTCAGCTTATATTGGAATTTATCATATCTCATAATGAAATAAAAATTTTAGCAACAGAATATAAATTATACGTTTTTTAACTTATTTTGATTTTAACTTTTGCTTTGTTTACTTTCAATTAACCAGCATTTGACGTAAGTAAGCACATATTTTCGTGATGTTATTGTGAACACATTGACTTCATTCAACTCCCAATGCAAGAAATACGAATTGGTTACAAATATAACACATTTAATGTTACTTATATTCGAAATCAGAAAGGTTTTGTTATTTAATTTTTTGTTAATTGATTTACGATTAGTGGTTTCATTAAAGAAAATATTTAGAACGGAACTTTTATATTGATTTCTTTAATTGCTTTACAAAATTGTAAGAGATATGTTTTATCAAGTTTGTTAAAAGAATATAATTCAAAATAGTTGAATAAATTATTACTATTCATGAAATTATTACAGAATATCAGCGAACTGTACTGTGTTCTCTTTACTGAGTTGTTTTTATTGCTTCAATGAAGGAAACATCGCTGAGGTCACTCTCTCTCTCTCTCCATGTGTTGTCCATTCGGGCCATTTCATAATCATGTTAAAATTATAGTTATTAAAATTGATTCAACTTGGTTGGTTCCATGCTATCAAATAAATCAAAATGAGTGGCGATTTTCATATCTATTTGCGTACAAAATGTTTTATTGAAATGCTCTATTACAAATAAGTATTTTAATTAATATATGCAAACATTTATTCTCCAATAAGGCTTACTGAAATTGATTTAGTTTTGGTTTAAGGTGCACCTTCCTGAGTTTAAAATAAATAGCTACTTAATAAGTTACCACGTTTGTCCATATCTGCTCCGTGTCGCGTGGAAAAACCTTCTTTTTTTAAAAAAAATATATATATATAGTATTTTGGAAAAACTATACATCTTTGCTATTTCAGATGTAAACCAAAATGCAAGTAATCATTCAAATTATTTTTATAAAAATACTTCATAAGTTAAAAATTATTTTAAATATGATTTAAAATGTCCATACTAGCCCCTGATTAGCCTATGTCTTTGGCAAAGTTTGAAAAGCCTAGGCATTGTATGTGATACTAGACATTCTATTAACTGATAAAAGCTATAAGCAAATTATGAAAAAAGGTCCTGATAAGGCTATTATATAATTGACGGACATTCTTCAAAAATACAAATGTTATCTTGAAATAATAAGAAAAGTACCCTTAAAATTGCTTATTCAAAACACGAAAATGAAAATGCACATAAAAATTTTATCCCCTCCTTATTGAGAGAAACAAAATGTTCGTGTAACAAATAAGAAATTAAAATTAACCTAATTGTTGCAATCTCAAACAGTAAATAAAATAAAATGGTTTGCGCATAATATTTAAAAAATCACAAAAACAAGAAAGAATTATCCAAGTAATCCAAATATTTGAACTTAGTGCAACTTTAACATGAGATAGCTTTCTGGCCTGCTGCCCTCAGCAATATTAAGCAATCTAAGTACTTTTCTCTCTTTCGCACATCAATATTGAATCAACCATGAGATAATAAAGATAAAATGCCATTTACCACGTCTCAATCAGAACTGTTCCATTTTCACACATTGATCATTCAGCTGCATCACATGGGATTAGATTCTCGAATGATCTATCGCTCGTGTCAATTCACAAAATATGTGTTTTTCTAATTTTTTTTTAAAAAAAAAGCAGCGTCGAAAATATTGCTTATCTGGGTAAAGGAGTTCACTCATGAACCGGATTATCCCCTTTCAAATACTGACTCTCCCATTTATGTCAGAAATGTTCTGAGTGTTTATCTATAGAGAGAAAATTATCTATTGCAAACTATAAAAACTCTTTGGTCATCATCCATCCTTTAAATGTTCTATTGTGCAAAAAAACTGTAAAATATATTTTAAAATGTTGCTTCAAAAAGTAAGAAATATCTTCATGGAACCTAGGACATTACACATTGTCTCACACGAAATGAAAATTTAGGTAGGAAAAATATATAAAGTAATTTTTTCAAATGAAATTAAAAGAACATTCCAAAAAGTGCCCAAATTTGTAATATCTTTGCATTATCATTTTTAAACTATAAAAAATTCAAATCAACTGTATTTATACTAAAACAATGGTACAGTGTTAATCACATGGAAATAGAGGAAGTTTAATCGATGCGTAAGAGCATTTGCAACAAAAATTCCAAAAATCGGATTTGCACAACTACGGATTAAGATCTATTTAAAACTAAAATATTTTAACTGTGAATGCCACTATTTTTGCCGACAAACAAACGGAAGCAAAAACGGTTTTTTTTTTTAATTATTAATGTACATTTAATAATCACATCTGGATATTACACATTAAGTTCCCTGTTGAAATTTAATAATCATGTTGGATGTTTTTATAATAATTTATTCTTTATTGTTTGACTGTACTTTTAAATAACAAGTAGCAGTATAATTATTTCCTTAAAAATAATTTTCTGGAAGATTTAAGATATATCTCTGTCATCACATTATATTAAATAATTAGTTTTTTATAATAATTTGACAATATTGTATTGACAACTTTTCAAACTAATAATAAGTTTAGTATTAAACACCAATCCAAAGATAACAGATACTTTCAAAAATGGGATAAGCCGTACAAAATGAATAAAATTGGGAACCAGGCTCTAATTGACAAAAAGCTTTTCCATTCGACTTCCTTACGATATTATAACTAGTACAAAAAATGATATACTTAGTGATTTTAAAACTCTGAACGAGAAAACCACGAAAAATTCATGGCAGAAAAATAAGACGTTTAAAATGCTTTTAAAATGAAATCAAAGAATTCATTTCGTTTTAATTATTTATTGAAACACTTCAGTATTTCAGCTACTTAATTCAGTTCTGCGTTTCTCTTAGTTCGCTTATTAAAGAGCATTTGTTTTAGGGAAAAAGATGTTTCCGGACAACATTTCTATCCATAACAATGCATGTACCAGTTTTATGTGTCACTGTAGTACATAACAATGAAGAGATGTGTTGCGGAGGTGCTTTGAAATGATGCATGCGAAACCTCTACACTGTTATCTTGTTCAAACAATATTATCCGCTTTAGGAGAGTTCAAAGCAATTGAATTCATTACGTGAAAAACAAGATAAATTTTTTTTATATTTTCCTAACTTTTCCGTAGATATCTCAAATTGTGAAATAAATTTTTATTTGTAAGCTTTTAATGACAAAGCTGATAAAATCTATCCATCTAGTTGTGTGACCAACAAATAAATTCCTTTAGACAACGATGAAACGTCTGTCATTTATAATATTTGTCTGATGAACATACCTCAAAACTATACAGAATATTTGAAACGTGGAATATTGAATATTTAGGCGTAAATAAAGAAAACAAAGCAGATTTGAAAAAGAAAACTCAAAGTCGTCAACGAAAAAAAGGAAAATAAAACGAAGATCAGATCATAGTTTTAAAGAAATCACATCAACCGAGAGGCAAATCAGGACGGGATGCTCTTCCAAGCGTTATGGAGGGTTATACAGAACTCATGTCGTTTACCAGAGCATTGATATGAGTGAAACAAGAGAAAAACGATAAGCTGATGGGATGAAAAGGCGTTCTTTCTTTTTGATTTCACTAGAGATTTTGGTGATAGTCACTTGCATCAACTAACGATTGAAACCAATCAGTACAAAAACGTCTTTCCTTTGAAGCACTTTTATTTGAAATCACTTAATTCAAAATAATCACAAACACTACAAAAAGGTAAAACCTTCTGTTTCTAATCTTTTTTTAAGCAATCACAATTCTTTAAGCAACAAAAACCTGAAGCCTATTTCTTTACTTCGTGTCTATGGTTGCTGATACCTGAACTTTCTCGAATCAGGAAATTAAATTTTTGTAGAAAAAGCCTGTTTATTATCCCATGTTATTTTGGGCAATATCAGGGGATAGACTGACCATTCAAACCATTAGAGCTATAGTCTACTTCTACTATCGTCTTACTTTTATCATGTGATTCTACCGCTAAACATTAGCATTATACATACGAATCACCTCCACCTCATTCAAAATCACTATCTGTGCAATCATCAGATCATTTTCGTTCCTCCGTGCAATTTTAAAATTATTCATTTATTTCAGAGTAATTCTTTTTCAGCAGCACCGCTATATACTATCGAGCAAAACACGTTTCCGGCCTTCCTATGCGGTATAAAACAAATTTTGCAAACTACCAATCTAAGCAACATAGTTTTTTTTTTCGAGTAAAAACGAAATAAAAACAATTTATACTGCCTATTTAATGCTGTGCCCTATTTTTCTCGGTACAATTGAAATGAACAAGAGCCGAAGATTACTTGGAATAATGAGGAAAGCATTAAATCAGTTGCTATATTAATTAAATAGATTGCAAATATTAATTTTTTGATATAAGATTATTTTATACTGTAAGATCCACTTTATATAATCGCTCACTCATCGCATCAATGGTAAGCACTATTTACAAACTATATTATAAGAATAAGAGATCCAATAATAGTTAAAGACATAAAAAACTTTTAATGAAAGACAGCACATTCTATCATATTAATTGCACGAATTACATCTAATGCTGAGCATTTCTTAAACGCATTTTAAGTATGCGGGGGTATCTGAATTAATTCATTTCATTTGAGGGTCATGAGAAACCAGTATTGCAATATTTAACTTAATGGGTGTACCAAATACAACCGGTGATTAGAAAAATTAATTGTAGGAAATAGAAGTAATTTACTGCATTCTGCTTAAGAAAAAAAAACTTATTCTCACTGAATTTTAGAATTTATTTCAAATTTTTTCGACTGAAGGCGTTGCTGACTAAGAAAAACTATAATTCACTGTTTAAAAACAAAGCCGCTATTTGATGATGCCACATGTGACAGTCTTAGGATAAAATTAACGAGCAAATATTTTAAATTAGAATGAGCTGATACGCAGCAGAATAGTGCGCTATAGTTTTTCTCAGTCAGCAGTACCGTTTGTTGACAAGCTTTGTATAATTTTAAAAATTGGTTCGAAAAAACTCCTAAATTAAGTGCAGAAAACCGTACACTTCAATCTGTTTTTTCATAATTGATTTCTCAAATTGTCGGTCATTTTGTATTTATTCGGTATTATCTTTGAAAAGTCATCAGCAGTGGGTTTTCATGCAACTCTTATGAGTTAATATTAATCATAGATTTAAAAAAGTTTAAGAATCTCTGAAACTGTAAATAGCTGCCTCATTGGATGATAGTTAAAATCAGTTTGTTTTTAATTTTTCTATCTTCGCGTTGTTAGTGTTCAATAAATTGCAAAACGAGTAATAGTTAATTTACAAAACAAAAAAACAAACAAAAAAAAAACCTTTATCATTTTTATTCCTTCCTCGGAATTACCCAAATCAACAACCAAGCAGTCTGTTGGGCAAGGAGCTTTTATGGAACATTTTGGTTCCATGGAACAGAGTGGGTGTTTATACAGATGCGTTATCTCAAAGTTATTTTTTATAGACTGTAGTAGTTTAACGGAGAAAGTTGTAAACATTCAGACATTTACAGTTGTTTATGTATTATAAAAAATTGTTTATGTCTTACAAATATTATCTGCAGATGGCAGTTTAATGGGAAAAAGTTAACAAAGTTTAAATATAACAGCTGATTAAAGTTAAGTTGAAAGTAAAAAAAAAAATATGACAAAATTATTCTCCGAAGTGAGTTTAAAAACCATTTGAGTTGAGCTTAGAAACCATTTTTTTAAGTAAATTTTTTATCTACCTTTTTTATTAGTCATTTGCAAATAACGAAAATATCAAAAAATGTTGTAAAATTTCTTAAAGGTGAGGAATTTCTCGTTGACACGACTCTGATAATGTGAGCCTATATTACAATAGTCTGGATTCATAGATAAGAAAATTTAAGAATATTTTCGTTTTTGCGATTTAAATCTTTATTTTTAAATCCATTTTATATTTTAGTTTCATTCCTACATTTATTTGTCCAAAACTTTTCTTTAAATTTTAATTTTTTGCACTTTTGATACTTATTTCTCTTGGTCACCTTCATGTTCTTTTCTTATTAATTTAAATTTCGTATTTACATTCCTTGTCCTTATTTATGATTTTATTTTCCTTATCATTATTATTACAATCATTAACCTGGATTTTTTGGAATAATGAGTAATGACAGGTCGCTTTATAATAAGAAAAGCTGATCAAGTTTCTCTGATTTTACATTATCATTGTTTAACACAGTCAATGACCAACTGAAATCGAATACAATGGTTTTACCTAAGATGGCACAAGGGATCAATTGAGTGTCGAAAATAAAAATCTTAACTGTTTTTCGAGCTATGTAGCTATTCTATTTTAAGGGGGAAAGTGAACCTTTGGTAAAGTTGCAAACTTCCTTTAGGTTGTTTTACATTTATAGAATTCTTTCATTCTTTTAGGACATTTAATTTATCAAACGTTTTAGTTGGAATTTTATTTAAAATACTAACTGGCTTATTTTATTTTATAATCGGTATAAACTCAGAAAAAATCTGAGTTTACGGCTACTAATGTTCAACTACGTAACCTCGTAATTTGAAATCCAGAAGACAAGGAACTAGCATTGGGGTAAGCATTGGAGTAAAGTAGCCTTCGGGAAGGACATTAACTAACTCCTGTTTGCGTTAAATGGAGAGGAAAATCAAGAAGAATATAACCCTTGATCTGTCTACCACTGAGAATATTTCACGCCAGCTCTGTGGTTGGTGCAAGCTGGAAACAGAATACGTTCGACTTATTTTCCTCTTTTTTAAAAATATTTTTTATTATATTGTTAAGTTTTCATTTTTATGTTGTACGTGTCATCCGGATATCAGTTGTCGGCATTAGCGTACTACAAGTAGTAAAAACTACTTTTTACATTTTTTTACGAAACAAGATTAAGAACTACTAATTTTTCGAATCTGATTGTCGTAATTCTTTAGCGGGTTCATCAAATGAACGCAATGAAGATGTCCCTGTAGCCGAGCGTTCATAATATCCGTATGATCCTGAGCAGCAATAGCAACAAAGAAAAGTATAAAATAATCATTGCAATATTTTTTTTTACTTTTCGTCTTTATTATATTTCATAGTTTTTAGTCATTAAATAGTATGTTATGTTGTTTAATTTTTTTTTAATTTAATATTTTTTTAGAACAAAATTAGCTTTTGTTTGAAAAAGGTTAAAATTCATTGTGGATGTAGGTTCAATACTACCTTATAAATTAATATGTTTTTTAAACTGCCTCTTTACTAATCATATTTTTAACAATAATCCAGACCTCTTGGTTGACATGACCAAAGTGATCACTCAGTGAATAATTGCTAATCAACTAAGTAAAATGACCTTCATTATACATAATCACTAATCTTGCCATTACAAATAATAGCTAATTTATTTTAGTCCTATCACAAATGCGATTCATAAAGCACAAAGAGAATGCTTGCATGTCATTTCAGTGGAAAAGAACATATTTTTGTCGGTAACTTAAAGGAAAAAGCTTACTTAAAGAAAGAAATAATAAACGAACATTAAGCATTTTAAAAAACTGCAAATATTTGAAAATTTCATAGTATTTCTTAAATTAAATATTCGCTGTCGAAAATGGAGTGGCCTGAAAAGGAGTGGATAAAAGAACGAATTCGAAAAAAATGGTGTAAAATAATAAAATGGCTAAAGTATACATATGTTCATTCATAAGCCAATTGATTACTAATAATCATTTCAAACGTAATTATAAATTAAGTTCTCCTAAAAGTAGTGATTAAATTTTAAAAGTAGTTTTAAGTCAGTGCATTAAAAAAAAGTAGCTATAATTAACTACAGTTGTAATGAACTAGTTGTAGTTTACTCTAAAAATGAAGTTTTTTCAATTTCTGCTGATAATTAATAGTGCCGACCTCTATTAATTACAAGTTTTTATTTTGATTACAGATTTGTTCAACTTATTGGATGGAAATATGCATTAAAGAAATTTATTCTATTTTCACAGGTCAGAACTCAATGACAATCATTGTTAATGCCCTATTGAGCACACAAGTTAAAACTACCTTTTGAGAGTAAAATGGCTTACTTATTGTTTATTCATATTTATTATTTATTCACTTTTTTTTTTTTTCATTTTTCTTATGAAGTCTAGATCTGTTTTAGAATCAACTGAATATGCACGAAATCAACTGAATATGAGTAATAAAGTTTTAAAAAAAGTTTTATTTATAAATAAAGTTTTAAATTATAAATGCACCTTACAATTCGAAATTTTTGGATCATTGTTAAGTAAAATAATAAAAATTAGAGCTAATTATAAACAATTGTGTAACCCTATTTTTAGCCTTGGATTATTAATGAAGGACTGATTATTTGATATTATCGATGATATGATTATTTTCAAAACTTTTTTAACGTATGCAATAGTTTTAAAGATAGGAAGAGGTACGCAGAATTTAAAATTAACATTTAAAGAAAGACTTAACCTTTCAACCGTTTTTTTTCTTGTTTTTTTTTTTACTAAACTAATGAAGCTAAATTTTAAAAAAATGTTTAACAGAATCAAACATATTGAATAAAATTTACAAATGACAAAATTTCATCAATAAAAATTCAATAACATAATTTTTATGGTAATGATTTCACTGCTGTACCGTATTTTCCAAATATTTGGAAATCTTTAAACTTGTAAATTTTTCTGTAAATTTGAAAATTGTTACTTTTTAAGTGTGCACAAATTTCTCTCAACTTCAGTGACATGATCTCTGACGAATTATATCATCTCTCTGTTTAGCCGCTATTTGTCCTACTGATGAACCTGCGTGACACCCATTTTTAATAAAATTTTACTATTTGTAATTCTTAAACGTTGTTAAAAAATCACAGCAGAGGTGACAGTTCAGGGTAATTAAGCAATAATTAAGAATCAGAATTACCACAAAAGAACAACACATTAAAACAAGAACAACACATTACAAAAGAACAACACATTACATTTGAAATGTAAGGTATACAAATTTTTTTATTAATTTTGAGAGTATAATTTTGTAAGACAAAATAAAAAATTTGAACGAAATAGGTTGAATAGTTCCTGAGAAATCATAGCTTAATAAAAGTTTTGTATTTAAAATTTGATTTGTCAGGAACTATTCAATTAATTTCATTCAAATGTTGAATTTCGACATGTAAAATTACATTAGTTAAAATGTAAAAATTTTTATACCTTACAGTTAAAAATGTTTTCAACCATTATTAAATAAAAGAAAATAAAAAATAATTATTAAAAATTACTTTTTAGCATGGGATTATCTTTGGAGAAATAAATTTTATAACTTTCGACAAAAATTTAAAAATATTTTTTGAGTCTTTACCCGAAAATTTTACACAATTCTTAAAAGAATCTCAAGATATGTTGAAATACACACAAAGTAAATGTAACATTAAGATGTCCAAACTTTGAACCCTCTCTCTTGAACAAGCTATTGAGACCATATTTCCCAAATCACGGCTACCCCATATATTTTGAGAGTCATGTATGAAACTCTTTCGGAAAAAAAGGTATGTTTATTCAGAAAAAGTGCGTTTTTGTGTCGAACTTCGTAATTTGAAGAAATATCATCTGCATAAATTAATTAGCGTTTCCCTGAACTATTAGGATTGAATCCTAGTTCGTGAAGATTATTGGATCAAAAGTTATTTAGAAAGAGTATATTTTTTTTCGCACTGTACATTAAATAGTTTTTTTTAATTATTTTATAATGCTATTATAAACTTTTCTTTAAATTTCAATTTTACATTCTGGAACTTTTTAAAATATTGTTGAAAGAGTTGAAGTTTAAAATAAAAGAGATTTTGAAAAGTCACAAAATAGCCCATTTCAACTCTCAGAAACTATCCCTTCAAGTTAGTTATTCATTATGTGTCAGAATAATGTCACTTACCCAAACGATGTTCGTGTTTGAATCCAGAGGACAGAGGAAGAATGAAAAAGGAAAAAACCTTGTCTATTTTAACAGAGAAGCTGAGATGAATAATACTTTGCGAAAAAAATCAAACTTTCTTGGAAGTCATATTTGCATTGAAAGTTTTCCTCGACTGGCGGTTCAAAAATATAACTGCAAAACTAAGAAGGAAAGTCTTTATTTTGTTTTGTTTTATGAAGTCCTTGTAAATAATATTTTATTTAGAAGTAAATTTTTTGGTCACGGTTGATTGATCAACTACGCAAAAATTTTATCATAAATTAATTTTTGCGAGAAACTCAAATGAATCATCGTGTACCATAATAATTTTTTGTGGGATGTTAAGTTGAAAAGTCAATATTTACATAGTTTTTGCACAATTTAACATAAAATGTTTCTCTTCCGCCAAGAAACGCAAAGAAAAATCTATAATAGTGTGTCTTAAATACGAAACGAAGCATCTATTTTAAACTCTATTAATTAAATTTAATGTTGTTGAATTTAATTCCTTAAATAAATTTAATGTTGTTGTAATTAAATTATTGTCGCCTCTAAAACAAACAAATAGTTCAAATATTTAAAAATTTATTAAACTGCTTAAAAATATCCAATTTAACAGGGACATTCCCATAAAATCAATAAAATTACGTATTTAAGTAAACCTATACAATGGATCGTAGGATTAAATTTTCACGTGTTGAAAATCTAGGTTACAAACACTTTTTATTTTTATGAATTTGTGACATTTCATTTGAACTTCAGCGCACATTTTTCATAATTGCCAAAGTATGCACTAAACATGGACAAAACTTAACTCGTCGTGAATGCCAATCACAAGAATTATAAACACAAAACACATGTCAAACACTAGACTATAATTTAATGAAAGTTAGTATATGATTCACTAAAAAGTATTTATCAAAAACAATAGCTGAGCCTAAAGAATAACTTTAAAGGGACAAAGTAACTTTTCCTTTTAAAAATATTGAAAACTAATGGAGAAATAATTAAAGTATTATTTACAATGACGTTTGCTAACACTTTTCAATACAGCATATTTTAAAAAACATAAATTTTTAATTTCTTTTTCCGGAAGTAAGAGTACAGAACAAGTGTTAATAGAAATAATTTTAAAAATTATAATTTAAGGGAAACTTTTTGCGATAAAAGAAACTTTGCTTTTGTAGAAATTACAATAAGATTTATTAAATATATTATTTATGACCGGAAATTTTAAACATTTAAAATTAAATTTTAAGTGTAGCGTAAAGAGGCATTCTTAATGACAGTGAAAGTGTTACAACTAATATTTCTATATATTTGCAAAACTTTTGAAAAACTTTGTCAAATGTATAAGTAAACAACTAAAAAAATAGGTTCTTAACATCAAAAATTAATGAGTGTTTCATTGATATGCTCCTTTCTCTGTTCCTTTCATACAATCGATATTGGCAATTTGATACAAATTATATAATTTAAAGAATGAGTTTACTATTACACACGCACACAAACACACACACACACACACACACACATATATATATATATATATATATATATATATATATATATATATATATATATATATATATATATATATATAACCATTTTGTCTGAAATTTCGGAATGTTTCGAAATCAAATAATTATATCGGGTTATCTTATTATAATAGTTTTGTACATTTTTAATAATTTTCAAACTTTACTTCGTGAACTATTTTGTTATAATATGTTATGTAACACTATAACAACGCTTATCAGGCACACATATTGACTGACAAATAATATTTTTCGAGGAATCATTGAAGTAAAATCTTGACTTAGAGAAGTCTGGATGTGGAAAATGAAATTTATTGCACCCATAATACTTTCAGAGACTATTTATTTAATGTTGAAGAATAATCCAAATTGTCGCCTATTTGAAAGCGTGTCACCCAAAAGTTCAACTACATACACAATGGAAGTTTCAGAGTCTCTTTGTTTTCCATTGATTTGTCCCCGGGATGTGGGTCAGTTTGATGGTATCGTTTCAATCAATTGATCTTCGAAAAACGAATTTAAAATACCTCATTTCAATAGATTGCTCTACATCGGATTTCCACCTCTATCCAAAACGGCATCTTTCATAAATAATAATTATAGTTTTTTTTTTTCTGCCTGTCACGCTCGCCTTTCGTGTCTGCAAATGACAATTTCTTCGTAATATATATATATATATATATACAAATACAAAAAAACCAGAAAAAAATTACGAAAAACAATAAGTATCATTTATTGCGCATAAGCTGCAAGTAAATAGAACTCATAAGATAAGTTCAAAGTGAAGATAAAACAAAGGAAAATAACAGACAAACGAAAAAGGGGAAAAAAGAAAATTAATAAAAATAAAAATAAAAATTTGCCCGAAATTGATTTGCACATGGAAAAAATATATAAATTAACAAAGAAACCTTTTAAGTAAATAATTTTAGCCTCGGATTTGCCCGAAATGGATTTGCCCATAGAAAAATTTTATAAATTAACAAGGAATTTTATTAGTAAATAATTTTAGACACGGATTTGCCCGAAATGGATTTGCACATGGAAAAATTACATAAATTAACAGAAAAAAAAGTTTTAGTAAGTAATTTTAGCCACGGATTTGCCCGAAATGGATTTGCACATGGAAAAATTGTATAAATTAATAAAGAATTTTTTTTTAGTAAATAATTTTAGCCACGGATTTACCCGAAATGAATTTGCATTAGGGAAAACAATATAAATTAACAAAGAAAATTTTTAGTAAATATATCTACAATCAATAATATACGATTAACTCAATGATTTTATATAGAATTATATTAGTTTAGTTGGTTATCCATTGTTTATTATCAAATTTTGAAAGAGTTTATAGATTTGCTTTTTGGATAAATAAATATTACTACATATTCTTTTAATTCTATTCAATTCATTAAAAGTGGTGTTTAAATAGATGCTCCTAGAAACATTAGAATTCCAAGTAATAAGTTTATTTATATTAAAATTAAAACCATTTCTTTTATCATATAAATCAACAAAGCAGATATTTCCTTCTTTTATATTACCCACATCCAAAAAATTGAAATTAATATTAGAATCATGATTACGAAACAAGATTAATTCCTCGGGGTAAATATCATTTAACAAAATAGTATAATCTTAAAAATTAAATATAATTAAATCATCAATATATCTTAAAACATATTTAATATTAAAAGTATAATTTTTTCATAATAATGCAAAAATAAGTTAGCTAAAAGAGATAAATAATTAGATCCTTGTGGTATTCCATCAATTGAAAGAAAAATATCCCTTCCATTGTAAAGAAAATTATTAAAATGACAAAAATTAATCAGAATTTCAGAATAATCAAAATCGCAACAAAGGATATTTTTAAAATCACAGTAATAATTCAAAAGGACATCTTTTAGTTTAGAAAGGGGTATGCTATTGACGGGATCCTGGAAATCAAAAGTCGCAATAGAATTAATTTTATTATGTTTAATGAATTCTAAAATTGGTTGATTATTAGTGATAAACCAAGAGAAACCTTCTTTAGAAATATTGTTAATAATTTTATTTAAGTAGTTAGAGAAAATGGTGTCATTTTTAGTTAGATAAGTATTAGAACCACATGTGATAGTTCTAAATTTTACAGGAGTTTTATGAAATTTAATACTGATAATTAAGTAAGGAAATTGTATATTGCTAATTTTAATTTTTAATCTCTTATATAAAGCTAAATTTTTTTTAATGGCAATATTATTATTTAAATTACTCAGTTTAAAGTTTTTTCTATTTTTTAATTCCGTATTTAAAAGTTTAATATAGAATTTTTTACAGAAGATTACATAATTATTGTTAGCTTTGTCAATTGGAGTAATTAAAAAAAATTTTTTGAAGTTACTTAATTGATTGAACAATATTAGAAAAATTTCTTGAATTGTTACTGTTATTTAAATTATCCTTATTGTTGAATCCATTTCCATTCTGTTAGCATACCTAAAGGTAAAGAGAATCTATTTGATATCTTTAAACATATATATATATATATATATATATATATATATATATATATATATATATATATATATATATATATATATATATATATATATATATATATATATATATATATATATATATATATATATATATATATATATATATATATATATATATATATATATATATATATATATATATATATATATATATATATATATATATATATATATATATATATATGTAATACAAAAGTTATAAAATTACTTTTGTATTAATAAAAGCATTGAAACATATTCATTTTCATAAAATGTCTTAGTTAAAAATTAGAGTACAGATATTCTATTTTGGGAATTCAAGGCTGTAAACATCCCAATAAATTATAATTAGATTAATGTTTCGAAAGAAGAGTTATTTTAAGATCTTTCACTTCCATATAAGGAAGGATTAAACGATTTTCGATGAGTATTAAATTATTTGTGATGAGGCGTAGGAATACGAGGAATGCAATATGACTGCCTTCTTACCCATGTATAAAAGCAGGAGCGCTGATTTTTGCGTGGCTTTTGGTGTTTAATGATTACCTACTGAACTTCGTCAGTTTTGACGAGATCTGTGTCTCTCCCCCTCCCGCTGGAGCAGGGCTGAGAGTTCACCATAGATTAGTAAATAAAAGATTGTGCAGAATCTGGACTCATTATTCATCTGATATTTGGACTAATTATTCCCATATTAATAACAGGGTTTTGTTCTGTTATTATAAGCCGGCAGGATAGTTACTTGTCGAGGAAATCATTGTTATCTATTTTCCGGCTGGCTGCAACGTTGATAAAACCTCACCCCGAAGCCGAAGGATTCCTCATCCCTTCGTAAAATACCCGTATCTTATTGCTACATGGAGGCTGGAGCTGAGAAATACCATGGAAATTTAGTGTCTTAAGCTGATAAAGAAAATGATTCGGGTTCCTAGTGCTCTGTTATTACAAGCCTCGCAGGATGTTTGGTGGAGGAAACCCCATTGGATTTTCGGGACATTAAATATATGTAATATCGCATTTGAAATTAAATCAATCGGAAGAGGGTACAGCAAAAATATGAAATATCTTATTCATACGGACAGTTGAAAAGTTATCATTCAAATTCTTCTTCGATTTAGAGCAATTCATAATTCATCCAGTATCTTCAACAAAAAATAAATTCTTCAAAAAATTTCAGATGTTAATTACAAAATAAATAAAAAGAATATTTTGAGTAAACAAAATTTTGAAATATTACATGTATCAAAGCTTAGGAAATATCACAGCCCACAAATGTTAAAATTAAATCATGAATAGTGTCCAAAAGAAAAATTATCACTTTCTTCAAGGGAAGAAGTGATCCCTATATTTTTGAGAGATCCGAATCGCGTTGTGTGAAGATGTTTACCTCAGCATCAGTTGGGAGTGAGGACGAAGTAACTTGAACTTTTTTTTTTTTCTCAACTCAGTGAGAAAAATTTTCTAAACTATTTTTGTTTTATCCACTCTGGATCTCTCATTTTCACTGTACTTCATGAAATTCTGCTTTCCTCCATTTTAACGGGGAATACAGAATTTCATCAAGTAAATAATCCCCTTAACCACACGGAATCCTAAATTCTGAATCAATGACACATGTTGTCCATTTCATTTCACAGTAAAAATTTGTATATTTTTGTGTGAAAAATTTTTGAAAATTTTAGTAGAATAGTTATATAAACATGTTTCATTTTTCTTTCTGTTTAGTTGCCTAAACAGATAAATTGCATTATTATGTTTTTATTTTTGTTACTGTAAATAATTTTTTTTTCACATTTTGAAAAAAGATTATTTGTAGGAAAGAGGACAGTCATACCATCATACAGCTTATAAATTCATATTATTCTAAATTTAATTTTTTTTTGGCTTACCAAAATTTTTTTTGGGGGGGATGTAATACAAAAGTTATAAAATTACTTTCGTATTAATAAAAGCATTGAAACATATTCATTTTCATAAAATGTCTTAGTTAAAAAATTAGAGTACAGATATTCTATTTTTGGAATTTGTAATACAAAAGTTATAAAATTACTTTTGTATTAATAAAAGCATTGAAACATATTCATTTTCATAAAATGTCTTAGTTAAAAATTAGAGTACAGATATTCTATTTTGGGAATTCAAGGCTGTAAACATCCCAATAAATTATAATTAGATTAATGTTTCGAAAGAAGAGTTATTTTAAGATCTTTCACTTCCATATAAGAAAGGATTAAACGATTTTCGATGAGTATTAAATTATTTGTGATGAGGCGTAGGAATACAAGGAATGCAATATGACTGCCTTCTTACCCATGTATAAAAGCAGGAGCGCTGATTTTTGCGTGGCTTTTGGTGTTTAATGATTACCTACTGAACTTCGTCAGTTTTGACGAGATCTGTGTCTCTCCCCCTCCCGCTGGAGCGGGGCTGAGAGTTCACCATAGATTAGTAAATAAAAGATTATGCAGAATCTGGACTCATTATTCATCTGATATTTGGACTAATTATTCCCATATTAATAACAGGGTTTTGTTCTGTTATTATATATATATATATATATATATATATATATATATATATATATATATATATATATATATATATATATATATATATATACAGCAAAATAAATAAATACAAGAAAACCAGAAAAAAATTAAGAAAAACAATAAGTATCATTTATTGCGCATAAGCTGCAAGTAAATAAAACTCATAAGATAAGTTCAAAATGAAGATAAACAAAGGTAAATTACAGACAAATGCAAAAATGTGGGCGGGAAATAATAATAATAAAAACAAACAACTGGGGAAAGAAAAAGAATTAATTAAAAAAAAAAAGAAAAAAGGATAAAGTTTTTTTAGAATACCGGAAAATAAAAGATATAATCTTTTCATCAGCCCACATGATTATATCCGAAAAATAGTGCTTTCTAATATTGTATCAATATAGCCAAAGCAAAATATATCAATACAATAGTGTGAGGAGCATTCAAAAAAAAGTTTTACAAAAATTACGACAAATATAATTAAACATAATAAGTAAATATAACACGTAAAAACAGAAAATAAAATATAAAGGAAGAGCAGAATAAAACAATATCTATAAAGCGAGTAGTGAAATATAATGAACTTACATGAGATGGGGAATTTTTCAAGAATGATTTGAAATGTTTACGTAACAAGATTGCCAGATTGCAAAATATGAAAACTATGAAAACAAAAGCGCAAATTGAGCGTAACTAGAGGAGTTTAAAGTGCGTTCTTGCTGCATTACTGAAGCACGATATTTGTTAGTTACCAAGGATGGGCCAGAAAACGGATGTGTGCGAGGTAATATTATACTGGATAATTTAAAGAAGTTGACTATAAATAAATTTAGAAAATAAATATTTATTGAAGAAAAAAAATATGAGATAGAAAAGAGAAAGAAGCATGAATTGCCAGTTTTGCACATAATTTTAGCCACGGATTTTCCCGAAATGGATTTGCACATGGAAAAATTATATAAATTGACAAAGAAATCTTTTTAGTAAATAATTTTAGCCACGGATTTGCCCGAAATGGATTTGCACATGGAAAAATTGTATAAATTAATAAAGAAATTTTTTAGTAAATAATTTTAGCCACGGAATTGCCCAAAATGGATTTGCACATGGAAAAATATTATAAATTAACAAAGGAATTTTTTAGTAAATAATTTTGACCAAGGATTTGCCCGAAATGGATTTGCACAAGGAAAAATTATACAAATTAACGAAGAAATTTTTAGTAAAAAATTTTTTGGCCACGGATTTAGCCGAAATGGATTTGCACATGGGATAATTGTATAAATTAACAAAGAAAATTTTTAGTAAATATATTTACAATATATGCGATTAACTCAAAGAGTTTATATAGAATTTTATTACTTAAGTTGGGTATCTATTGCTTTTTATCAAATTTTGAGAGAGTTTATCGATTTGTTTTTTGGATAAATAAATATTACTACATATTCTTTTAATTCTATTAATTTCATTAAAAGTAGTATTTAAATAGATGCTCCTAGAAATATTAGAATTCCAAGTAATTAGTTTATTATTAAATATCATAGAAAACTTAGAACTCAGGAATTTAATGATAAAAGGCACAAAATTTACACCCATTTATCATATATCAATCAATAAAATTCTAAAATATTTTCTTAATGATCTCAATAGTTTTGTTTAAAGATATCAAATAGATTCTCTTTACCTTTAGGTATGCTAACAGAATGGAGATGGAGTGTTTATTATTACCTTAAAAGCTTTATTCTCTTATTATAAGGGTAATTTAAATAACAGTAACAATCCAAAAAAAATTTTTTAATATTGTTATAATTCAATTTTTTCTAATTCAAAAGCTTTATTCTCTTATTATAAGGATAATTTAAATTACAGTAACAATCCAACAATTTTTTCTAATATTGCTCAATCAATTAAGCAACTTCAAAAAAATTTTGTAATAACTCCCATAGACAAAGCTAACAATAATTATGCAATCTTCTGTAAAAAATTCTATGTTGAACTTTTAAATACGGAATTAAGTAATAGTAAAAATTTTAAACTTAGTAATTTGAATAATAATATTGTCATTAAAAAATTTATCTTTATATAAGAGATTAAAAATTAAAATTAGCAATATACAATTTCCATACTAAATTATCAGTCCGAAATATCATAAAATTCCTGTTGAATTTAGAACTATTAGAAAATTAGAACGATAATATTAATTTCAATATTTTGGATTTGGGTATTATAAAAGAAGAAAATATCTGCTTTGTTGATTTATACGATAAAAGAAATGATTTTAATTTTAATATAAATAAACTAATTACTTGGAATTCTAATATTTCTAGGAGCATCTATTTTAATACTACTTTTAATGAAATTAATAGAATTAAAAGAATATGTAGTAATATATATTTATCCAAAAAACAAATCGATAAACTCTTTCAAAATTTGATAAAAAACAATAGATACCCAACTAAAGTAATAAAATTCTATATAAAATCTTTGAGTTAATCGCATACTTTGTAAATATAATTACTAAAAATTTCTTCGTTAATTTGTATAATTTTTCCTTGTGCAAATCCATTTCGGGCAAATCCTTGGTCAAAATTATTTACTAAAAAATTCCTTTGTTAATTTATAATATTTTTCCATGTGCAAATCCATTTCGGGCAAATCCGTGGCTAAAATTATTTAGTAAAAAATTTCTTTATTAATTTATACAATTTTTCCATGTGCAAATCCATTTCGGGCAAATCCGTGGCTAAAATTATTTACTAAAATAAGTTGTTTTTATTTTTTATTTTTTCTTTGTTAATTTATATAATTTTTCCATGTGCAAATCCATTTCGGGCAAATCCGTGGCTAAAATTATTTACCAAAGTAAGTTGTTTTTCTTTTTTATTTTTTCTTTGTTAATTTATATAATTTTTCCATGTGCAAATCCATTTCGGGCAAATCCGTGGGTAAAATTATTTACTAATAAATTTCTTTGTTAAATTATAAAATATTTCCATGTGCAAATCCATTTCGGACAAATTCGTGGCTAGAATTATGTGCAAAACTGGCAATTCATGTTTCTTTCTCTTTTCTATTTCATATTTTTTTTCTTGAATAAATATTTATTTTCTAAACTTATTTATAGTCAACTTCTTAAAATTATCCAGTATAATATTACCTCACGTACATCCGTTTTCTGGCCCATCCTTGGTAACTAACAAATAAAACGCACTTCAGTAATGCAGCAAGAATGCACTTTAAACTCCTCTAGTTACGCTCAATTTGCGCTTTTGTTTTCATAGTTTTCATATTTTGCAATCTGGCAATCTTGTTACGTAAACATTTTAAATCATTCTTGAAAATTTTTCCTTTCATGTAAGTTCATTATATTTCACTACTCGCTTTATAGATATTGTTTTATTTTGCTCTTCCTTTATATTTTATTTTCTGTTTTTGCGTGTTATTTTTACTTATTGTGTTTAATTTTATTTGTCGTAATTTTTGTAAAAAAATATTCTTTGAGTGCTCCTCACACTATTGTATTGATATATTGTGCTTTGGCTATATTGATACAATATTAGAAAGCACTCTTTTTCGGATATAATCGTGTGGGCTGATGAAAAAGTTATATCTTTTATTTTCCGGTTTTTTTAAAAAACTTTATCCATTTTTTTTAATTAATTTTTTTTCTTTTCCCAGTTGTTTGTTTTTATTATTATTATTCCCCCCCTTTTTTTCCATTTGTCTGTAATTTAATTTTGTTTTATCTCCCTTTTGAACTTATATATATATATATATATATATATGTTCAAAATGTAGAGAAAGCATATAAAAATTTACAGAACAATGGAAAAAGGAAAAAAATATAATAATAAAAAAAATCCGGAAAAAAAGGAAAATATCCGAAAAAAAGGAAAAAAATTATTCAAAATCTGGAAAATAAGACATTATCTTTTCATCAGCTCACACGATTATATCTTCAAAAAGGAGTGCTTTCTAATATTGTATCAACATAGCCAAAGCAAAATATATCAATACAATAGTGTGAGGAGCACTCAAAATAAAAAAAAATAAAAAAACAAAAAATAAAATAGAACACTTTTAGTAAAAATATCAACTAAAAACAGAAAATAAATTATTAAGAAAAAACCGAATGAAACGTAAAGCGAAACATACAAAGCAAACTGTGAATTCAAATGAACTTACATGAATGGAAAATTTAAAAGAATGATTTAAAATATTTTCGTAACATGATTGTCAGATTACAAAATATAAGAACAAAATCGCAAATTGAGGTAAAAGCCGTAAATAGAGGGATTTTGTTTTATAACGCGTTCTTTCTGCAGTACTGAAGTGCGTTTGATTTGTTAATTACTAAGGCTGGTCCTGAAAATGGATGTGCGCAAGGTAATATTATACTGGACTTTTTGCAGATATAATCGTGTGAGCTGATGACAAGATTATATCTTTTATTTTCCGGAATTTTATTTTTTTTCATTTTTTTTCCGGATTTCATTATTTTTTTTATTATTTTTTTTCTTTTTCCCTTTTCTCATTGTTCCGTAATTTTTTTCATGTTTTCTACATTTTGAACTTATTTTATGAGTTCTATCTACTTGAAGCTTATGCGCAGTAAATAAAACTTATTGTTTTTCTTAATTTTCTTCGTTTTTTTCTTCCTTTTTGTATTTATTATTTTTTATGCTATATATATATATATATATATATATATATATATATATATATATATATATATATATATATATATATATATATATATATATATATATATATATATATATATATATATATATATATATTTATATATATATATATTTATATATATATATATATATATATATATATATATATATATATATATATATATATATATATATATATATATATATATATATATATATATATATATATATATATATACAGCCTTGGTAACTAATACATTTTTTGTTGAACCGAAATCGAAACAAGTAGGGACATATTACTCTTCCCCCTCCGCATCATTCTCTTTAGTTTACTAAATAACGTGAGTTTAAAAAAAATTTCTTCGTTATACAAGAGATATTCCGGTATTCGACAAATTACTGCAAGCTATTCGACAAACGGAATACAAAGGGAACATTTATCTTCCTATGTTTTCCATGAAAACCGAATTTCTTGTACATTATTGAAGTGTTGAAAATGGAAAATCCAGCTCATTGCAATCGTCGCATGGTACTTTTAGATACGTTAACCTAATTGAAAATATTTTCAGTTTTTTCTGATCAGCCTGAGGCTTTTAGGTTTATTGCTATCTACCTACAGGTATAGGACAAAATAATAGGAACACCTGTGAAAGAATGTAGTCGTCCTTCGACCGTCCAATAAACGGCGGGCACGTGTTGCAAGAGTGTGCCACCTAGGGGTGATGAAAGGAAAGGTATCAGTCTAGCATTTGGCAGTGTGAGAGTTGCATAAAAAAAATCTGTTCCTAGCAAAGCGAGATTATGTCCGACCTCTCTGACCTTAAAAGAGGCATGATAATCGTAGCTCGCCTCGCTGGAGCGCCCGTGTCCAGAACAGCGAACCTTGTGGGTGTTTCAAGGTTCACTGCATCAAGGACTCTGTCGACATACACAAAGTTGGGTAAGGTGTTTTCTGCGAAACACAACAGTGGCAGGAAGTCGAAGTGTTCGGACCGTGATAGACGGATGTTGAAGAGGATAGTCGCTCGAAAACGCTAGACTACACTGCTGGTTATAACGTCCTAGATGAATACCCACCTTCAGAACCCCGTATCCATAAAAATTATTCAACGGGAGCTACATGCTGCTAACTTTCATGGCAGAGTAGGTATTCCATAACCTTTAGTTTCAGCGCGGAATGCTTTGAAGAGACTACAGTGGTTCCAAGACCACCTAAAATAGACACAACTGCAATCGGAACAAGTCATCTGATCTGATGAATCCTCTTTTACACTATTCCAGACCACCGGATGTGGGTTCGAGTGACGAACACCGGCAGACGCATTTCATGTTGACTGCCTGGTTCCAACCTTGAATTATGGAGGTGGTTCTGTGATGGTGTGGGGAGCTATATCTGACCGTGGATTGGGGCCTTTTGTTGTCTTGAGGGGGGTGGTCAAAGGTGACCATTACCGAAGCATTCTCGCAGATCATCTTCACCCTATGCTTCATACTCTCTTTCCGGGAGAACGTCCTGTGTTCCAAGATGACAATGCCTCTGTCCACACGTCTCCCTGTGTTCAAACATGGTTAAATGAGCATAATGATGAGGTGGAACATCTAACGTGGTGTCCTCGGTTTCAATATCATTGAGCCCTTGTGGGGTGTTTTAGAGAAAAAAGTCCATGCTCGGTTTCCTCCTCCACGCACACTCTCTGAACTCGAGACGGTCCTACAAGAGGAATGGCTGAAAATTCCGATGAACTTTGTTCAAAACCTTTATTTGTCAATCCCACGTCGAATGCAAGCTGTCATTTAGGCCAAAGGTGGCCCAACTCCTTATTAATAAAATATTTTCATTTTTTCACAGGTGTTCCTATTATTTTCTCCTATACCTGTATGTGTCTATAAGTCTATTAAAAGTTGCTCAAAGAATATTATCAGTCTAAATTAACTCTTGACTCATGTTCGTCTGTCTGCCCAGATAACAAAATAATAATAATAATTATAATAATAATGACTTCATAGTCTCAAAAAAGAAAAAAAAAAAAAAAAAAATTGGTGTGAAATAAAAAAAAGTGCGTCTGTGAACAACTTGCGTAAGACAAACGAGCTGTGAGTGCATAAAACTTTAACCTCGTGCAAACAAATAAAAACTAAAAATATATTTAAACAAATAAAAACTAAAACTATATTTAAACATTTTGCTTTTTGTGGATTATTTTGCGCTTGCATGGCTAAATTCATTCAGTGATTATGAATGATTAATGGAACATTTATTATTAATATATGTTTCCATTTCACTTTATAAAGTAGTATTACAGTATTTTATTATGATTACTTTTTTGTTAGAGTAATACTGATAGTCATTGCTTACATTGATAAATAGTCTCTCTGATATCATTACTATTATAACTCTTTCTAATTTCGTTTCAAAGTTTATAACTATGATATTACGCATCACATCTTTGAGTAATCGCTTTCAATAGGAAAAGGATACTGATGATTTGAAGTGTGCATAGTATATTTATCATTATGAAACATTAATTATTGCAATCAAATTATTAGCTATAGAAAAAAAGTTGGTGTTTATTTTTTCGAAAATAAATCATAATTTTAAGTTGATTTTATTGATAAAGCCTATTTTATGGATAAAGATTATTGATAAAGACTGTCGTGAGGAATCCCAAGATTGTCTTTTAAGATTTTTTTAGAATTTAGTCTTAGATAAGAAAACAAAAGATATTTCTTTACAATTTTTTATTTTTTTTTAATGAAACATTCGAAAGTTCATAAACTAAACAATAATTATTAAAAATCTCTTTGAATAAGTTAACTTTTTAAGTACGATAAATAATTTTAGATGATGCCTATTATTATGAGTTTGTTTTGACGACTTATAAGTGTCTCTTAAAACAAGTAGACCTTTTTCCAAAATCAAATATCCAAATCTAGAAATTTACATTTTATAAACGAAGATAAAAGAACACACATATGATATTAGAGTCTAAATAAGCATAGTATTGATTTAATATTCAATGCGGTATCAATGATAGTCTCATTTTTTTACATTAGAAATTCCGCACCACCTTCGTTTTTGCTTCATTAAGATACCGAAAATAGTCTTAAAATATTCTAAACAAATGATTGCTAGAAGAATCAATCAAACATGATTCGTTATGCAGTCATTTTACGTCACATGAAAAATGAGTACAGGGGGAAAAAGTTTTTTTGCGCAACTGTATGCGCAAGTGTATGCACAACTGTATACGCGCTCTTAAAATGCTCCAAAGTGCTCCCGGACAATTTAACTTAATTCTCTTGTTATACAATATTATCTTTGCCCCATTAGGACTTAACATTGACTCAACAAAGGTCCTACAAAGAAAATGCATCGATTGATTTATCAACAATTTGACCCGAAGGACCTAGATAGGATCAAGAGATTTTATGTAGGTTCTATCTATGTCGAGTGTTGGCTGATGCTGGCAAATACGTATAGGCTCAACATGTAATGGCTACAAAATCAGACAGTTCTATAAAGAGCACAGGGGTTGATGAAATCCCTCTTTTAGCAATTCGAATATTTGTTCCATGGCGGCCTCAGAGACTTTTAACGATGTGCATTCCGTCGCAACCTGTCGTACATAACTATCAATTTTTTTACCAAAATGACGCAATAGGAAATTGCTTAGTGCAGTTAAACTGAGAGAGCTTTTTCAACGACGCGTGCAAACTTCATTCATTTATTTATTTTTTAAACATAAAGCCATCTAGAGAGGATGTGTTTCAAATGTAAGATATAAAATCGAATGAAATATGGAATATCAAAAACAATTGTTTCAGACTTAGGACATCCTCTTACCATCCAACGTATGACATTTAAAGGTGTTTTCCTTTACAAGAAAAAAAAAAATTAGAATTGTGACGTCATCGTTCCACTCAAAAGGACATGAACGGCTGAATTGAAGCATGACCTTCAGTCTCTTATTCAACAGGTAGAAAACAAAAAAGAATCTTCAAAAACTGGGTCAGACATCGAAACAGGCCTTGAACTTGAATTCGACTAGTTAATTACCCTAAAGGGAAGAAAACATTCGATTTCATAACGATTTCGTTAAATGACAGTTCAACAGTTTTAGAATACGACCCTTTTTCCATCTTCTTTTTTACCTTTAGAGAAAACGCTTGTCTTTTTTTTTTTTTTTTTTGATACTTGTCATTTTGACAAAATCTTAAAAGTACCCACACATTTTTATTTATCGTCTTGATGACTTTCAATCCTTTTTGAGAATTTATTAAGCGTAACATCTTCAAAGATTGCAAATGTAATAGTTTATCTAGATTTTAATAAAAAATACTTCCCCCTAAAATTACATTTGACAACAAACACGTCTTTAATCCGCAGTCGAATCGTATTCAATCGAATGAATGGTCAAACTGATTTATATTTCTATAGGGGTGTATTCTTAGTAACAATGTCCCAATGTACATTTCTTAAAACATTTTTTTTTCTACATTTATTTATTTATGTTGAGCCATAAACGTTATTACCATCTAACGATTGTTTATGAGCCATGGTGGGTCAGGGGATAGAGAGTTCGCCCCCAATGAGGAGAACCGTGCTCAAATAATAGAAGTGGCTGACCGATGCGAATACGGCACCCGGCTCGCACTGACCACAGTGCTGACGTAAAATATCTTCAGTGGTAGACGGATCGCGTATTGCTTAACCATACCATAGATTATAAAAGGGTTGGCGAAAATTTCTATAGGCGTTAAAGAAGCGTTCTCGCAAATCGCCAAGCAGCTGTGCGCTTATGTTTTGGTTTTGGTTTCGGTATCACGTATCTATCATTCACCAAGTTATATATGGGTGAGACATTTCAGAGTATCAATTAAGCGGGTCTTCATTAGATTCTTCTGCATTAAATGAAATATAAAGCGTATTTTTTTTTTGTTATAGTGCCGACATAATCGTTTGTATCTGTTAACAAAATTGTGTTAATTAGCGTGTTTTAGAAGGTCGTAATAAAATTAAGATAAAAAAATTATATATTATTACCTCCATTACCCCTTCTATATTTACATAACTTTCATTAAATGTATTTCGAGTAGTGAACTTCTTTACCTACTCGTCCACTAATTAAAATTAATAATTTCACAATAACCATTGATCCTTAATAATGAAATGATTACAATAAAGTTTGTTTACTTAAAAGATTTTAAAAAAAAATTTATTGTTCAGCAGAGACTTTGTTTCCAATTCTATACTCATTAATTAAACTTAATGGTTCTGCTCGATAACCGTTTACAATTTTTTTAAAATTTTATTTGATTTTCAGTTATTATGGAATTCTTTCAATATTTTTCGACGTAGAGATTATTTAGCAATAATGCGAAAAGCTGAAATTTATAAATGTATAATATTTATAAATGTTTAAGAGAATTTTTAGCAGCTATTTTGTACTAATTATTTTAGTTGAAATGTTCATTATACGTAGTTTTATAATAATAATCGTAAAAAGAACAACAATTTAAGTTTCAAACTTTTTGTGGAAAAGAAAAAAAAACGAAATTTTTTCCTGTCATAGGTGTTAGCGATTAGAGATATTTTTATAGTGTAAATATTAAGTCAGTATTTCTCCCTTTTAAATAAAAATGCATTTCGCTCCGGAAAAAAAATTGCTTGAATTTTGTCAATAGAAATTCCCCAATTATTGCAGCAAAAACTTTTAAATTTCTAATCAAACTTTTCTTAATATAATTTTGTATAAATAATTCTTATTAATAATATAAATGACTATTAAAAGGAATTATTTGAGAATGTCCAATTTTAATGAATTAACTGTTTACGCAATCAGATAAAAAACTTTTTTCATAATTTACAAATGGAGAAAAAGTCTTTTGCAGTTTAAAAGTGAAGAGAAAAATAAAGCTGAGATTAAATTTATAAAATAAGCATAACCCGAAGGAGGTTGAAGAAATGGCATTAAAATCAAAATTTCAAAAGACAAAAATCCTGTTTTAGTGTACAGTGAACAGTAAACAAGAAATCTAAAACTAACTTTTGATCTAATGATCAGATGTTTACGTTCTAGGACTCAAACTTTAGATTTAGAATTTCCTTAATTCCCTACCACTATTGTAAGATATTTACTTTCCACCTAACTTGTAAAATTAAAAAGTTTAGAATTCCTCACAAAATCACTCAGGCGAAGTGATTGTGTTTTATTTAAATATTACTTAGAAAGAATTTTTCTAAAAGTATTTCATTTAAAGTTTTTATCCAACTTTTGTTTTTTATTTATCTATAGTTGAAAGTTAAGTTGATGATTTTTTAAGTTGAAATGAATGTCGCCCTGCTTTGCATATTTCAAAAATTATTTCAAAGGAAATGTATAACTTAACATTAAACACTCAGGACTTACAATTATAAATCAAACAATCTCTACATTTATTTATTAAAAAACACTCTTATGACCTGATAATAAATTGATCTAAGTCTTAAATGCGAGTTCTATAACATATAATTTATTTAAACTCAGCACATACATCTAACCTCTGTTGTCGCCAATGGCTCAATTTTAAAATATAGTTTTTCTTTTATAAATTTTCTGATATTTTCATATGAAGGATAGTATTAAGTTCGAGAAATAAAAATTTGTGTTTAAAACAATTTTTAAAAATTATAATTATTATTAATATTTGACAACAGGAAGTTTTTAATTGAAGGTTGACAATTTTTTTAATTATGGTATTTTTTTAATTATGTTATTTTTTAATTATGCTATTTTTTAATTATATTTTTAATTACCAAACTCATATAACTGTATTTAGGAATCTATAAATTTATGTTACGTATTATCGCTGTTACGTGTTACGTAATAACCTGTGCGCAATGTAAGTAAATTAAATATATTTTTAAAATTGTGCTTTTTCTATTAATTGAATTTATTATTCTTATATTGAAAGAGTATCAAGGTATCTATGACCTCCATAACGAATGAAGTATTTACGGACTTTTATATATATTAAGGAATTGAATAAATTTTTCGCGAAGTTTAAGATCTCATTTCAAAAAAAGTAATTTAATAAATATTTTTTTTACAATAAATGCTTCTAGTAATGAAACAAAGGCCTTCAAACTTTATTTTAAAAATATCGATTATTTCGTTTGCAAGAAACTATTGTTTTAAAGCGTGATAACATTTTTGAATACTCTAATTTTTTTTTCTAGTAAATAATAATATGTCTTTGTTAATTTCTAAAAAAAAATCTTCATAAAAATACTCACATTAATCTTTTATAGAGAATATTCATTTAATGGAGAATATCACTAAAATAAAACAGGTTATGCTTTCTTACAATAAAAGTTAAATAGAATTATTTTCTTCAAAATAGCGTTCCAATAAAACATGGTATTAAAATGTTACGTTATTTTTTGTGATTGGTTCATTAATAAATTATTTTTATTTCTTCGCAAACACAATTCTTGTAAAAAAAATGAAAAAAAATTAAATCTGTTAAATCAAAAAACTAGATCGTTTTATAAAATATAAATTATTGCGTTTAATAAAATATAAATTATTGCGTTTAATAAAGTATAAATACAGTGTATTTGTAAAGTGATCCTAAAAATTAAAAGATTATTTTCTTTTTTAACTCTCTATTAAAAAGAATTAATGAGTTATTTTTATTCATCATGGCTAGTCGAGGAGGAGAAAAAGAATATTGAATTACACTGCTTAGGTTAATGTAATTTCATTCTCCCACCACATTTACGCGTAATCCATCGCCAATACCACCTGCAATCTCCAAGTTTATAATCTATGGTATGATTTGGCAATACGCAGGCGGATCATGGGTTTGAATCCCCTTGTCGTCAGTCGGGATTTTCTCTCCATGTAACGCAAATGTGGGTTAGTACCACCAAGAAGTCCTCTACGAAGGCGAATTTCTCCCTATACTTGATCCAGAAGTCTCTTTGTCTTCGGGATCGAGTTCAAAATCACAAGGCTAAGGAGTTGAACATTAGTAGTCGGAAACCCAAAATTGGGTAGGCTATTCAACTACTGCTATAAAATAAAATATAACGATTGTTTTTGTAATGAACAAATATGTATTTTAGTAGCACTATTTAAGTGTGACGTATGGGTGTGGCAGAAGTCGAGTTCTTGGCCATAGATGGCGTCATTGGAAAACAAGAATAATCTCACCCCTCTGCTTAAAAACAGGTATACGTCAACAACAGCGGTAGCACTATTTATTATCGTACATTTTCATATAATGAATCAAAGAGAAAAGTTTTGTTCGAAGTATCAAAACTCTATCATAGTGTGCCTCACACGTTATAACAATGAAAAAACAAATATTATAATTTCCGTTCTCAAAAAAACATTTTATATCAATTTATGTGTCTCTCATTTTCAGCTAATTAGTAAACTAAATTTCTGTTCTTTCAACACAATTACACTTGTTGTCTAATATGATCAATCCATACTCTTATGTAAGGGTTGAACCATGAAATCCAGGGCTCCTCATAGAAGGAAAAAGTTCAGCAAGATTCACCACTTTTTTAAAAGTAGCTAAAAAATAAATATCACAAAATGAATGTTGGTACATTCTGCGATTTGAGAAACCATGCAATGATCTTAACGAATTCATAAATGAGTTAGTATAGTCTCTTTATTTATTTTTTCTTTTAACCTATTATGTATCATTGGTTGTATGAATTAAAATTAAAGTACGTGAGTCTTGTAATAACTATGTTTATAGCCTCACCATTAATTTCTATTGTTTTTGTTTTTAATAGTCTTACACATATATTTAATCTAACTGCATATAAGTGACATTATACCGCAAATATAATTATAATTATTAGGTTATATCATTGGAGTACAGTTTTCAATAAAGGTGTGCATTCTAACATACTATACCGAGTCATATTTACATTCAAAATTCCACTTAATAAATACTTCACGTGATAACCAACTCTTATAACTAAACCAAGAAAGTAGTAACAAAGTCAGTTGCCGCATTTTTTTAAAAATTTCAAACTCATAAAAAAACTTTAAAAATGAGATTAAAGAACGTTGAAAAAACTCAGTAGTTTGGTATGATGTATGGCTTAATAAGACACTGCATGAAATATTTTAATTAAAAATAATTAAAAACATGAACATTCATTCCAGAATGAACAAGTTTTAGCAAAGTTTTAACAAGTTTCAGTGAGCGAATAATCTAATGCAAAGCTCAAAATTTGCACTTGCCAACGAGGCCAAAAATTTATAGCAGGCAAATAAGATTTGCCTTATAAAATATTGTGTTTCTACTATATTTTTCCTGAAGTAGCGATTTTTCAGTTCATATTTATTTTTTAAAAATGAAAAGCTCCAGATTTTAGGAAGAAGAAGAACTATATATGGAAAGATGTGCATTACAGAAAGACTATATTAACATTGTTAAGATTTATTTTTTTTTTGACGCTTTGGGTTGACTTTTCAAAGAAAAATGAATTATTGAATTAGAGGTAGAAGAAATTCTCAGTGCATTCACATCTGATTTCATTGAAAAATGTTGGCAAATTCCCTTCACTCAGATGCTGTAAAGAACAGATCTGAACTATTCTTTCTGTGAAAGTCATAATAGACTCTTTTGGAGATGACACTTTCTATCCAACAGAGTTTGATGCTTAAGTGACGAGAGGCATACAAATATATGAAGTATGGGGAACATTTCTGAATATTTCCTTTTTGCATATTAATGATATGTGGATAACATTGGAATTATTGAATAAAAATGAATATGAGAGTGTTTTGCGATAAGGATACTTTAGTTTTCCATTTTATACATTCTTTTTGTGGTTTCGGTCACCAAAGAGTCCTTCATACTACATCTGTTAACATTTTGAAACTTGTTTATACTTCTCTCGAAAATAGTGGCAAACTAAACTTTTCGTCTGGCTAGTACAAAAATCCCATTCCTTGATCTAATGAATAATATTTTTTTTTACATGGAGTTACTTTTAACTGTATTAAAAATGAGATAAATATTTGAAATTATACATATTATGGACAGAATACGGCCTACTGAGTATTTATGAATAATGAATGAAACTGAAACGAGCGGAAATCTCTTACGAATCCTTCTTTAGAATTAACCGAATTAATCTGTCCATTCACGAAAAAAAAATGTTCCATTTCCCCTCATAAATTGACCTGAATACCGTTCAAAAGGAAAAGTTAGAGGTCTCTCTCTAACTAATTAGAATAAAACAAAAGATGATCTTTTTCTCATCCTTCCTTGATAGACACAATAAACGTAATCGTTTGGTTTCATTTAAATTAATATAATTTCACAGACGAATCTAATTAATAATTTTTATTGAATATTCTTCGCAACTTCTCATTTTGTATACAGTTTAGAGAGCATTTTAATTAAGGAAATCCATTTTCAGCCAGCAGAAGTTTATAAACAGTAGTCATTCAAAAACAAAAATAATGAAAATAATTTTTAACTGTGTATAGTATTTACAACGTCACATACGTTTTGAAGGATTTTGGGTCATATAGCCAACAATCCCTTTACCAACAAAGGCCGTAACATCGTGAACAAACAGGGGACACGTTCTCCCCTCTCCCTAATAATAATTTTCTAAAACTTCACCAATATTTTAAAGTCACTCCTTTTTTTAATCCCCGAAAAAAATATTTTTTAATTTAAACAGAGATTAAATATTTTAGATAGTTTATTTGTAACCAAATAATTCTATAATAATCAAGTTGATTTAAGAGGTATCTTAAAGCCCATTTAATGAATTTTTTTTCTTTAACAATTTAGTTACAATTTGAACCGCGTGATTTCAATAATTTGCATATTTCATAATTGATTTCATAATTTGCAATTGTATTGTTGTTAGTTTATAATTGCAGATGGTAATTGTTTAGTTCAATTTATGCACTAGATAGAATTTTTTTATTAATATCAACATAGTCTAATAGATATTAAGAAACTTTATCTTACTGTCATGTAATTTTAAAACCTATTTTTTAATATTTTAATTTTTTACTTATTTTCTATTTTTTTATAACACTGAACAATTTGTAGCATATTTTTAATGCAAAATTAGTATTTTGATTTGCTTCACGCATAAATTTCTACGTAAAATTTAGGATAAATTAACACTAAACATAACTAGTATTTATTCGCAGTATCCGATGTATCCAAATTCGCAATAGGTACGTCGGACAAACCTTGTATGACCTTGAATACATCGGACAAACTAGACGTACTTTGAAATTTAAATTAAAGGAACACGATAGATATGCCCATTATGAAGAACTCAAAAAATCATCAATTGGATATTGGGCATAAATTAAATTTTGGCAATGCCGTACTTCGACAATGCCAATTCCGACAATTTTCGTCCTCTTTTTTTTCTACATCCCATTCTAACTTCAAATTTTTAAATCTTATGTTTCTGCACAATACATAACGCAACGAAACAAAACGCAACGAAAAGGAAAAAAAGTAAGAAAAATGAATAAAAAAGCAATTAAAATTGCAATAACCTTCGAGCAAATTGAAATTTTAAAACAAATCTCGTTCTAAGTTCATAAACAAATGTGGTCCTTGCAGCTTTTTAAATTTCAACTCCGTATTATTCTTTCTGTAGTCTGTATAGTGGCTCACACAATATATTTTTTGCTACAAGTTCAATAGTTAATAACTCTCAAACCAACTATCGAATGTCGCTGACCGTTTTTATGCACACCTTAGTATTGTTATGTGTCTAAATCTAATAGTTTTTGGGTAGCAAAATAAAATGTAATATATAGTTGAACACCTAAAACAGGGGCGGTGATCGTACTTACAATTTTTAAATATAAAGAGATGTTTGGTTTACTTGCAATACCCCATTTATCTCCGTTGCTATTCATGCAATTGGAGTAAGTATAGATATGTTTACTGTTCTATAATCAATATAAAAATCAATATTAGCGTGAACTTTTTGTTTTTGCGTAGCATTGCATATTTTTCCGACCTGTGGTTTGCGAATACTCATAGGTTCATATGGAGGTGTTCAATGGGGGGGGGGGTGAGTTTATGAAAATCCGGTTCTAATAGAGGAATTTCAAATGATTATAACATTTTTTAAAAAATTAATAATTTATATATAGCACTATAAAAAAATTGCTTGTCCAACCCAAATCAGGGATCAGATAAAGTATTTTCAAACGCACTACCTTCAAACCATTAAAAAGATATTTTCTTTTAGAACAATAGCTTTTTCAAGTCGTAAAAATTTTCCAAAATTTTCTTATTTAAACTTTAAATGAAATAATTTTGAGTCAATTTATGAAAAAAATGTTCTATAAATCAAAAATAAAATACAAATTAAAGTACTTAATTTTAAACTCGGAAAATCTCTTCAGTGTTGTAGACTTAATAATTGTTTTGTCAAGTCTCAGCAACTTTTAATTTTTGAGAAAGGTGATTAAGAGGCATAATCATGATTGATACAAAATAATGCTCGTTAAATGCAAAAAAAAATTTAAAAATTTTACAGGAAATAAAACGTGAACAACGAATAATGAAAATTTGTGAGAAAATTGAATCGATCATGTTAACAAAATATTCAAGTGGGCATTTCAATATAATTTTTCTCTTAAAAAACTAAAGACTACATTTTGAATACGTTGCCCTAAAACAGAATGTATACGTTCATCACATTATTATAAAGCACGAGAGTGTTTGATTACAATCCTATTAACTTCCTGGGACCAATATATTGAACAATTTTATTCCTTGAATAAATGAAATTTTAATATATTTTTTTCTGCTTCTTTACAAAGCAAAAATGTAATCGGTTTATTGGTCGGAACATTTTAATTACATGCAAAATTCATAAAGGAAGGAATGAAACTTGATTCAAGTAACCGATAGGAGAATTTTATAGCATATATTATTGTTTGAGTCAAGTGGATTTTGTTTCATGATCAGCATATGAAAAGTAATACCAAAAAAAAAAATGCTAAAATTTATAAGTTTTATCCAGTAATGAGAATTAATTAATTAATGTTTAAATGTGAATAAAATACTGGTTTTCATTGTAATAACAATTCATGGGATGCTAAAAATGCTTTCAAACTGCAGAACAAATGGATAAGAAAGGATGACTACATGAATGCGATTTACCCCCTTGTGAATTGTAACATACTTTTCATCAACATTAAATTTAATTTTCTTTATGAATATAAATGGCTCTTTGGGAAAGTATACTTCCTCTCCCTATAAATTAAACGAATCATTAAAATATATTCTGTCAAAAACTATCGTTTAATTGCTAATAAAACAGAGAAAAATTCAAGAGAGAAATAAATGGCAAACGAAAGGAGGTTTATCTACTTTGTATCGTACATTGAAACTACTTTGTATTGCACACTGAAATCATATTCGTGCAATCGAAATAATATTTTTGACCAGTAAACCTCTTTTTGCCCCGAGAGTGTGTGGAAAAGGATATTACTAAGGATTTGTTGTGTTCTTTAATTGCATAACGAGATTTGTCGTCTTTGTTACGTTGAATAAATAGATTATTTTCACGTGATTTTCATTTCTTGGAACAAACTTTAAAAGTAATTAGTATATTGGAAATTTCATTCTAATTCATACCAATTGCTAAAAAGTAAGAATTTCTAATGTTTCTTATCATTACGAGATGATTTGTTTCAATCAGATGAGAGGGGAAAAGGGACACCGCCCATTCATTCCATCCAATTATTTCGTGACTGAAGATTGGAAAAGACACTTTTCGAATTACACCCGAGTTCTCCATCTTCCCAGAAAAAAAAAATAGAATACGTTAAATATTTAAAAGGAAGAAAATTTAATGAAATGATCCTCTCAAAGTCAGTCTTCTTATGATGTAGCACTTAAAAAAAAAAATAACGAGCGGGGAAGTACCTAAAACAAAAGTAGGAAACACTGGGAGGTTTAACATATCAGTTGAAAAAATAAATTTTAAAAAATGCAAAATATTGAAATTGTAGTAAACCATAAAGAGCACGCACATCTTATCACAAGAAGATTCTTTGGAGAATGGTGCAAATAGATGAGCTAAATAGATAGCATTTTATTAGCTTTTTCAATCAAAAATTGACTCAAAAACATTCAAATGTGATTCCTTACAATTAAAGTAATTGTCACTCTATTCTTAGGAGTAATATTTTGCCTGCATATTTATTATATATTTTTTCGAAAATCAAATAAATCAAATCAATTATATATTTTTATAAAATCAAAAATTTCCGTTTCTTTTTTTAATTTAAGAAATCTAACTTTTATCTCGCCAGAGTCGGAGTCTGGGCTTGAAGAAGACTTTTTTTATACTTAAACTTTTATTTAGCTGATAAGCAACAGAAGAATCACACGTTGTTTTCGTCATTCAGCCATTTGCAAGTAAAAATCATGTGTGATCCGCTGAAATTGCGTTTCTCTTTTTTAACAAGTTTTCTGGGTTGTGCCATCTGTCAAAATCACAGGTAGAAAAAAGTTTAGTTCATTCTGTGCTTCGATTAATATAAAAGGTAGTTTTCCTATTATATACTTATACTATTCTATTTTAATGTGCATTTTTTTTAATTAAATAATTTTACAACATGGCTACTAAGGGGGGTTTGAGCCATTGTTCGAAATCAACGAAGTCGGGGGGGGGGGAATCTGAAGATCACAACATTAATAAAAAAAACTTAATCAAATACACAAGAAAAACAAGAAACACAAGAAGATAATTGCCTTCTGATAGTTCAGTTTTCTGAAACAAACTTAATTCAGACAACAATTTCAGCTCAAATTTGTTAATAAATGTATTAAACTAGCTGAATACCTCCTTCTCCTTACGGGATGAATAAAAAAAAAATAATTAATCAGTACTAAAAAAACACTACAAAATCATGCACAAAACTGAAAAGCACTTTCTTAGATAATTGCGAGTTTAGCAAAAGAACCAAGTAAGTGACATTTTTAAGGGCATTTATGGAATCAGTGAAAATAACAAAGTAATTACATCAATATAGATATGTTTTGTGTAACAGAATAGTTTCCGATTTCACTTTAATTTTAACATAATTAATCCACATAAGTTTTTATTATGATAGCATGATTTTTATTTTCAAATTAGACTGTGATAAATAAAATACGACAAAGAATTATTAGCCCTGCTTTCTAATAAATCGATAATAGAATAGTTCAGAGATCACTTTCTTTCTTCTTAGCTGATTATAGCCTCTCTAAAAATATCACCTACCTGGTTTTTCCTCTAAATTCTTCAATTAATAAAGCTGAAATAATTTCATTTTTTTTTTATTATTTGTTGCCCTACCCGATGACTTTACGTTATTATATTTCATTCTATAACCGTCGGTGAACAGCCTACCCAATTTTAGGTTTATGACTGCTAATGTTCAACTCCTCAATCTTGTAATTTTGAACCCAAATTTAAAGACAAGGGAACTCCTGGATTAAGTACATATTAGGATAAATTTACTTTTGTGAAGGACTTTTTGATGGAACTCACAAGTATTTGAGTTACATGGAGAGGAAAACCACGAAAACTTACCACTGTTTGCCTTACGTTCTAGGGGACTTTAACTCATGATCCGTCAACCATTGAGGGTATTTTAAATCAGCACTGTGGTAGGTGCGAGCCGAGATCGTAATTCATTTCTACCAGCCATCGCTAGGAATCGAACCCGGGCACCTCATTGGGAGACGAGTTCTTTATTCCCTGAGCCACCACGGATCACGTTATTATATTAAGAAGAATAAGTTTTTTGTAACCCATCCTATTAGAATAGAGACTAACTGTATTTTGCATCACTTAGAGTGATGATACTGCTCACGGCCGTCTTCTGGTAGTCAAAATTTACCACTATCAAGTAATTTTTTACTGTGCATATCACTTTCAAGAGGCCATAAGACACCTATTTCTACATTATCTAAATTAAAACTGCTTAGTATTGGTGCAGTTTTAATAATCCCAAAATATATCAATATAATACTTCATACATTAGTATATTTGCTGCTTATTAAGTAAACCTCAACTTTCGAGTTTTGTGTGAAATACGTTTATCAGTGGTAGCAAACTAAAATCGAAATTTTAAGAACAAATAGAATTCTTATAAGAACTTGATGAGAACTTTGGAGCATGACCTTTTCTCTATATGAGCCTTAATTTAAGTAGCTGTGGAAAAAAGCTCTTTTAATTCTAATTCATTAAAATAATAAGACATTATCTTTGTTACCACTGGAACATATTTTCGGAAACTATGGAAAACCTTTTGTAGAATTCTTTTTAAGACTTAACTAAATGCCATAATACCAGTAGTACCAAAATTAATTAAGCATCATCTTCGTATAGCGATCTTCACCGGTTCCTCTAAACGAATTACCCATTAACCTTTTCTTTATTAACTTTGTTTTTTAACACGTAGCTTATATATTTTTTATTTCAAGACATATTACCAATACTAATAGCATTGGTATCAATATCCCCAAAATGAATAATTATTTCTTCTGCGTTAACTTTGATTTTCAGTAGATACATTTTTAGAAGATAGATTCACTTTATTTCAATCAATACATACTTTCCACATTAGTTAAACATCATGGTCGTCAATAATATATTTTTTACTGTTCTTCTCAACGAATAAGTACCTTTATTCCATAATTTTGCCTTTTTAGTACGTAACTTATTTCTTTTATTTCAATATGCATATATTACCCAAATTGGCGTAAATAATAGTTTGACGATTTACAATTCTAAATGAATTTATTGCACTTTTATTGCATCAGTTTTGCCTTTGAATGTATAACTTCTTTTTTTTTTCATTTCAGTTAACCTTGGTTTTAAATTATTTACTTTTATTATTTTTTATTACTATAAACAAAATGAACACGTTGTATCAGGTAAGTATAGAAACATTAATTTAGTCACGTAGTCCACGAATGCTACCCCGTTAATGTTGTTCATTATCTAATTTATCTGACTTAGCAAATAAAAAATAATTAAATATTAAAGTAAATGCAAGAAGCTTTTTTTTTTATCAAATAGCAATAAGCTAGCAAATATCACTATTTAAAAAAGTGAATGGTCTATATTTAAATTTAAAACTGTATGTAAATGCGTATATAAATACGTTAGTTAGTAGTTTGGATACATGCATGTATTTTTATACATACATAGGTATGTTGTATATACATACGTTGGTAAGTTGTATACACATGCATACATACGTAGGTGAGTTTTTTTATACGTTCATACATTGCTATTACATAGTATAGACGTACGTGCCTAAATTGTATATACATATCTTCATATATGCATGCATATGAACATTCGTATGTGCAAAGCATAAACGCACGAATACCTACATTCAATTCATGAAGTTTAATCATTATTTCTTTTTCTTCCACTTATAATTCACTTTTATATGGAAATGATGTTATTACTAGAGTTTTCTTCTTTCTCTTATCAGTAATTTTTCTGGGTACGGTCCTTTTACTTGAGGTACAGGTAGAACACACTTTGTAAGGATGGAAAAGGGTAGCTTAGGTCGATAACAAGAGAGTAATAATCCTAAAACTGCAGACATCAGTCTGCTCACATCAGTCTGGTGTGCAGCGCCTGGAGGTTCTTGCTGTTAGATAAGAGGTGACCGACAATGAAAACGGGTGATCTGGGAAGACGGCAGGATTGTAAGGACTAATACCAGTTTTGCTAAACTCTTTAATGGTAGTTTCTGCAACGGCTGCCCGTGAGTAGGCTGCGCTGAACAGTTTTGTAACCTCGTAAATTGTAACGTACCTACCTGGATGGTTGAACAGCCACTTTCGAGCTTCTTGTTCATAATACGTGCTGAGTGGATCCATGAAACTGACATCCAGGGGCTGAAGGCGATGAGTTGTATGTAGGGGGAAGGTTAGGATGATTACAATATTTTCCCTTGCCAAATTTGCAAGTTCTAAACTTTTGGTGTGACTGTTGTGTTCATCAAGCAGCAACAGCACTGGCTTCTTATGCCAAGGGTTGGAAAATTCTACGAACATTTAAAACCAAACAATGAAGGTCTTCTTAGTGATGCAGCTGGTCTTGTGATACACTTCGAGGAAATACAAACATAGGAGGGACAAATACCCCAGCTGCACTCATGCATGTTTCAACAGTAACCAAAACTCCTCATTCGGCTGAAGGCAAGCTACCCACTTGCTTTTTGCCTCATAGACCGTAGACTCAACACTTTTGAAGGCTTGTTTGGCACTGTTAGAATTCCTGTTTCATCAATATTATAAATATCATTTGGAGTAATCTTATGTTTACTTAATAGAGAATTCAAAAGTTCAGTAAACTGCTTAACTGCAGTGCGATTAAACCCTTTTGCTCGGCCCAAGCTTGTGGGTTCTGGATTTCGGAGTCTAAGTTCTTTATGTCTGCCAAGAAATGATTACAACCAACACTTTCCAGCCATTTTTTCCTGGGTAAAAATTACGCTTAATATTGTTTCTCTCAGCTAACTCAAATGCTAGCATTCGTATGTCCGTTAGAGTTATACCAAATAATCTCTCTTCTAGAGCCAATACATGCTCATGCGTTTTTTCTTGTTCAGCATTGAATACTGTCTCATACATGTCCAACTTTTTCACTGCTGCCAATTCAGGGGTCAATGTATTTGTACGAGCCTTTTTTTACCTTTCTTTCAATATAGTAATAATGATATAGTAGAAGTTTTAGGTCAACAAATAAATAGGTGGATAAAACGGGACATAAAAAAACTCTATCCCGTTTTATCCAACTCATAAATGTCCCGTTTTGCCAAACTCAGACACTTTTCAAAACAAACATGGCTGCTGCCTGAACGTGAAAGAAAAATTAGATTGACTAACTATGAGAATACTCGTTAATAAGTGCCTCATTAAATGTAATACTCACCGGAATTGTAATGCCATGTATATATAGGCAGTACAATGTGAAAACAACGCACGTAAATGTAGAAAATGGCGAAGGAAATGGAGTAAAAAAGGTCTGAGACCTACAACTTTCTATCAACTAGTGATCTCGAGACGGGACACACTAAAAATGATATAATCACAGTCAAATAACAAATTTCTGTCGTCGTTCGCTGGATAGCTGCAATAGTCTAGTTCCTGGGCGACGTATCCCGTTTTGTCCGACTATCCCGTTTTATCCAACTCTCCCCTACTGACGATAGATTAGAAGAAACATCAGTGTTTGGAGTATCGGGCAAATGCATACCGTGCAGTTACCCTTGACCTTAAAAAAACATCAGTGTAGGGCATACCGGGCAAATGTATACCGGGCAGTGGCACTTGACCTTAAAGAAAACATCAGTGTAGGGCATACCGGGCAAATGTATACCGGGCAGTGGCAATTAACCATAAAAAAACATTAGTGTAAGGTATACCGGGCAAATGCATATCGGGCAATGGAACTTGACCTTAAAAAAACATCAGTGTAAGGCATACCGGGCAATGGCGCTTAACTAGACCTAGTATATATTTCGGACATTTACCAATGGTCGAGTCATACTAGTTCTAGTTAAGTGCCATTGCCCGGTATACAATTTCCCGGTATACCTTACACTGATGTTTTTTGTAAAGTCAAGTGCCACTGTCCGTTATACATTTGCCTGGTATATCCTACACTGATGTTTCTTCTAATCCATCGTCAGTAAGTAATAAAATATCGAATAAATGTAAAACTACCGATTTCGGTTATTCACGGTAGCATGCATTTCTCAAAAATAAAAATGTTATTCTGAAAAAATGCTGAGAGTGCCATTGAAAAACATTTATTCAAAATGTGGAAGGAAAATTAAAAAGTTATGCAAAACAAAATTTAAGCCTTTCTTATTAGGGGAAACAAAATTTTCATACAAAAATAATGAAATTAACCTACCTGTTGCAACATGGCAGGCTTGAATGACATTTTGAGTTACATTTCATTAAATTTTTCCATGTAAATTTCATTACATTCCTCCATCTCCATGTAGCACAGTAAAAAAATAATTTTTGTTATTAGTCAAAAGTCACGAGACACGTGTTAAAAGTCATGAGCCTTGCTAAGTGATATTTGAAACGAATCGGAGATGTATTTTATACTTTGCCGGTTTCTCATTTGACAATCTATAGAATGCCTAGGAAATGTGTGAAATATAAATCGTTTCATACTTTGCCGGCTAAATTTAGGCATTCTATACAATGTCTAGTCATTCTATACAATGCCGGATTTCATACTTTGCCGGTAACATATCTATATATATATTTCTCTTACACGGCGACAAAAAAAAACCTCATTACAACTTCCCGAATGGCAACGCTAGAAAATCGACCAATGATTGCTGCTAAAAATGTCACATGCCAAATCTAGCTGAGGTGACTCAACATATAGCGCTTTTAAAAACGGAAACTTAAATAACCAGAGAGAGCATTCTCACCAAATGTGATCTCTTCCGAAATTCACCCTATCAGGTTCTTCAATTCAGCTGCGGCAATCTCATACTATTAAGCTAAGTAGAAGTGAGTAGTCTTTGTCGATAGATCTCTATTTTAGTATTTTGTCGAAAACGCTTTTTTACACGAATTTATTTGACGATTTTTGGTTTATATCACGAATTTATTTGTTCTATTATTGTTATTAGTTATTCATTGAAAACTGAGTCTCAGTCGTGCTATTACACAGGTAGACTATATTTGAGGGTGCCCCTTGATTCTCGCAAGTTGTGATCGTGGTTGATCGCCAAGCTGGGCGATATTGAGACCCAATCGTGATTCTGATTGGCTTAGTTTTCTAAGTTATTTTTAAATGTTCAACGGTATATGTAATTTCAGAGGTCCGTTAGTTCTACGTTGGGTACCGACTGGTAAGGTTACTTTTGCTACTTTTCCTAAAAATGACTTCAGTAAATAAGATAAATCTTAAGTTTCTGTACGATTTGAATAACAATGGAAAAAAAGCAGTGATTGACTTGCTTACTCCATTAATTTTTATTTCGATTCAAAAGGCATTTGTTTGGGTTTATTAATTTAGTTTATATTGGGTTAATTGCAATTTTATAAAGTTTTGGCCGATGTTTTGTTGAAATTTTCCGATGTTTTATTGAAATATTATTATGTTTTGGCCGCCATTCCTGTTACCACCGTGTTCCGCGCAAACAGGAATGGCGCTAACATAAGTCGCCAATTTCGCCAAGGGGTACCCTCAAGTATATTTTTCCCTAAAGACGTAGTGGTGAAAGAATGCGTATACGATGTGCTGTCATTCAAGATTTAACTGTTGATGTTGTCGAACACAACATCGGTTCCATGACCGAAATTTGTAGTTTTTGTGCTGCTCACTTCTGGGCAAAAGAAAAAAATTCCTCTGGGAAATATAACAAATGCTGGAACAATTGGAAAAATCAAGTTGGAAGATTTAACTATCATTCCTGATTTGCTAAAACATTTACTCTGTGACAATTCCATCGAGACCAAAAACTATAGGGATCATATCCGTGAATATAATGCTTTTGCATCATTTGGAGCCACCTTCTGGGAATGGACCATATTGTTTCCGTCAGATTTATCACGTGGTTTCTCCGCTGTATGCAAATGACAGTAACAAAGCTGGATATGGACAATTTTATATTTTCGATTCCAGCGAAGCTACTGACAGACGCATGGATAATAACAGTGGACGTTTACGGTCTGTGATGGAGCAGTTAGATTATTTATTGGCCTCTCTAGGGTTAGATCATTTGACAGCCTAACAGTGATAGCTCCAAGTCCAGAAATTTATAATTGTGTGTTTAAGGAAGTTCTTAATCTTTAATAGTAATTATTATTTTTTTTTATTAACAAAGCCCTTAATATTTCTCAGTATTTGCTCGTATTTAGTATTTATTGCAAATTAATGTTTAGTTTCTGCAAGTTTTTCTTTTGTATGTCAAAGTTCTAAGACTTATACTTATGTTTTTAACAAAGTTGTGAATCGTTCATGGTTATTATTTTTTAAAAACATAATGTTTTGTTTATGCAAGTTTTTCCATTGCAATTCACTTATTTCAATTTTTAATAGACTTAATTATAGCCAAAATTTTAACCTTTTTAAAGAGATATCAGTTTTAGAAATTTTATCTTAAGATTTTATACTATAGCACATTTCTAATAGGTTTAACGAATTACATGTCATTTATTTGAATTCAAATTTATTTTAATGACTTAGTATTTACTAAAAAGATGTCTTTTTTTTAAAAAAAAAAAAAGGTTGTTATATGGATTTGAATGATTGTTTTGAATTCTTAGAATTTTGTGCATTTGCAATGTACCCAAGTTAGTAGCGAGCGAAGCGAGCTTGGTTTGCGAAGCACACCATATAAGATTGCGTAGCAATTTTCGGGGGTTGGTGAGCGTTAGAGAGCAGGGGGCGCAGCCCACTAGTACAATATATTTTTTAATGATACAAATTCTATACAAAAATGTAAAACTATTTAAAACCAAGTTTATTACAATATCAAATGATAGCAAAAATTTCTTTTATTTAATGAAAATATTTACTTATGGGGAATCAATTTAAGTCAGAATGCTTATTTCATTGTATTTTCCAAGCAACGACTTTTAGTAAAAAACAATGGTATTTTTATACCATTTGTTCTTTTTCTAATTTCGTATCTTCAATTGACAAATTTATAGTTTCAATATTTATGGCGGAAAGATTATTAATTCTTCTACTTTACAACATCGCACTGAAAAATTCATAACAAGTAGCTATTTAAGAGAACTTCCAATTATCGTATGTAATCTTGAAAATAGTACTATTAGCCTTTGTACTTTACGTTTGCATACGTACGCGCAATGTATACATTTTATACACATGCAAATACTATAAGTTGTATATACGATTTAGATTTATATGCATGTATATACGCGTGTATATAAAAACGTATATATGTATGTAAGTATGCAATTACAATGTACGTTTGTACACAATGTTTGTATGCACATACAACATATATGCATACGAAAAAGAGTACAACAAGGGAATACTTACAATTTATGTACGTATGTTCATACAATGCGCATATGCGTACATGCATGCTATTATTTAATAATAATGTATGCATGTACGCTTATACATACAACGTACCTGTGTATGGAGGTATTAATTTACATACAGCGCACTAAAGTGTGTATGTAAAAATTTACATAAACCGTATCAACGTTTGCAAGTACCTTCAATGTTCGCAACTATTGATGCACAATATGTGTTTGTATTTAGTATGTACTTGCAATGTAGTATTTATGTTTGTATGGAATCGTTTAAAAGTTTTCATTTAGTAAACCAGTAAAGCAATGCAATTTAGTAAAGTAAGATAACTGGAATTTGTAACAGAATCGTATCTGTTACGTTCCAAAAAGTCTGTAACGAAATATTAATAGAAAATGCCGACTGTTTTGTCAAAAGTTATTTTTCTGCTTTGTTTAGTACAAACTGGCTAATTATATATATATTTTTTAATTTTAAGCTGCATTAATCATAAACAAAATGAAGAGATGCACTCTGTTTAGCCACTGAAAGAGCAAATCTTTTTATATTTCTATTCCTAAAGTATCTCGTCATACTATAAAGAACGATTCAAAACACCATGAGATATTAAAATCAACTGATAAATTATTCCAAAACAAGAACTTTTCCTTTGAAGAAGATGTTTATCACAGATAATATTTTTGTGTTGTATGAGTTGAAGCATTTCCTTAAAAAGTAGAAAACTAAGACTTAGAAAATAAATTTCATAAGAAAAAGAAACTAATGCGAAAAAAATAAAGATGCTCGAAAATTTCATTCTTTTCTTCATCTTTTTTCCATTTAAAAGTTTTTTTTTTCCTTTTCGAACACTTTAGAAGGATGAGAAAGGTTCAATGACAGAGAATAAACATTAACATACTTATTTGATTTTGTTCAAAATATCCGGAGGTGGTTTTACTTTCTAAAACTGGACACTGCTTGATATACTCCAAAGGCTACCAGTTTTGAGAAATGAAAAAAAAATAAAAAAGTAATAAAGAAAAGAAAAGAAAGGGGCCATCTGAAAAAAACTAAAAAATGAACTCTTTGGAGGTGTTGTTTATTTTTTGTGAAGGGCAATAGACTACGCTTGCCAAACAGGGCTAAAAAGTCATTCAGAATTTAAAATTATATATAAATGTTCCTGTTTAATATTTTCGATAAAAGAATATGTAAAGATGCTTTTTATTTCCTTTAATGGATGGAAGAAATAAAAAAACAATTATGAAATAAGAATATCGTACTCATAAATACGTATACATTCATACATGATATATATTCTAAGACCCTTTTAACTTCAAAATTACTAGACTTATCAACTTAATCACTTTTGATTCAACACTGAATCAAACATATGAAACAATACTTGGCTTGGTCTGGATGGCAGAGAGAAAACTTCTACTTTTGATACGCAAAACAAAATTTTATAATTTTTGAACTATTAGCTATACAGTCTAGGTTTCTCTCATTATACAATAATAGAATTTTTAAACACTGGAGAGATGACCACTTGAGTAGGACCTCGAAGTAACTGGAACTTTAATAATCGATGCAGTTTTCATTTTTTCAATTTTTTAATATTTTTACACCAATAGACTCTGGAAATCTATTTTTAAAAAATAATCATGTTATGTTCTTTCTAAATTTCGTTTTCATATATCCAGTTCATGTATGTTCATTTGTCAATAGATATGATAACATTTTACAGAAATTTTTAAATGTTTGTAAATAAGTTTAACAGTATTATTTGGATGATATTTGGATTTAAGAGGTTCGGATATTCAAATTTATATTCTGGAGCTAAATAAGAAATGGCAAAAAAGTATTTAACATCAATTTTACTTCTATTTTATTTATTATAATAAGTCTGCCCAGTTGTGTTATTGGATTCGATCTAAACACGTTCAAACAGGAATGTCTATTTTCTACAAAATTTAATAGTGTTTATCAGACAAAACATTTGGCAAAATTAAAAAAAAAAACGAAAATAAAAGTATGAAAAATGAGAAATAGTTAAAATAAAAAGTTGCGGGGAAAAAGGCAAAAATTTCAATTTTCTTTTTTTTATTTATTTAAGTTGCAAAACTAAGTTGAATTTTCAGGAGGAGATAAATAAAAAATTTTAGTAAGTGAGAATGTGGATATTTAAAATAATTTTTTTAAATTGACTATGAATCCTAACTGACAGTGAAGTATGTGAAAATATATGCAGCTTTTTCCGGAACAATTTGATTTGTGTAAAAAGAAAGGATTTCTGTTTCACTTTCATTGTAAAAAATAATTAGTTTCATATTCATTGGTCAAAATTATTAATGACAATCAAAAATTAAAAGAAATTTAAGAAGTTCAATTCAAACAACCTTTTTGGACAGTTTTCTAGCATATCATTATTTGAGTCAAGCGGATTTTTTATCGTGACGCAAATGTGAAGAAATACTTTATAAGAATATCTTATACTATTCAAACTATGCTAAAAATGAATAATTTCTTATGTAATATAATGAAAAAAATTAAAGATAATAAATGATTCTATTTATTCGAAGAAAAAAATATTTTATCTTCTTCATGAGTTTTCTTTCTTCATAGCTGAGCAAAAAATTCACGTTTTCTGCCATTATACAAAAAGGGAATCTCAGGATGCTAATAAAACACGAAATGAAAATTTTTGAATTGGGTACATTTTAAAGAAAATAAGAAAAACTTTCCTTGTGTTTGTTCAAGTCATCTACGTTAAAAACAATACACTGACTATTAAATACGAAGCATCCAATATTGATAACACTGATAACGATATTATTATTACCGGGTAAAAATCATTGAAAAATCCCTTCAATAAACTACCATAGAAGTATTGATACTGATTGTTCACGTTGAGTGCAGAATATCAATAGAATGTATTAAAAAAGAATAGTTTCAATTTTGAAAAGAAAAATCACACTTCCTAGGGTTTTAAATATGTTTTCCTAGGGTATGAAAATATATTCAAAGGGAATAACTAGGATGTTAAAAATAGAATAAAGTGTATACATTATTTAACAACAACTTCAATATGTTACTAATCCCCTAAAAACCCCTCGTGCCCCCCAATATGCAACGAAAGAAACTCTCTTAAAAGCATGAAATACGTATTCTATATCTGAAAGAACTTTTGGACATCTCACCACGGAATTACAAGTTGTTAGACAATGACTTGTACATAGCGTCGTAGAGTGCTATATATTTAATGTGTTATGTATATTAATTTTTTTTTCCTTGTCTGTGATTTCGATAACCTTTCCATTATCAAATGAAAACAATAACTGCTTTTTCAATGCAATGAATTTTGCATTCTAAATCATTTGTCAAAATAGCAATCTAATTCAGAGAACCATTCAAAAAGAGCCAGAGTGTGTCGCAGAAAAATAAAAAAATTGCCTTCATAAAACTGTTTATTATGGACTCTTTTTATCTGTAAAAAGCATTGTAACGATTTTATGTAACTCACAAACAAATAACATTATATTTGAAAAACTATTATAATTATGTAATGAATTTCGTTTTTTTCCTAGCATGTCACACATAATATATCAAGCAACAAAAAAAAATATTTTCAATTCAACGACTTTCTTTCCATAGATAAAAAAAAGAAAGAAGTTATTGACGCCAAAAGTGTTACAGAAAATGTTCACTGTTCAAATCATATGCATGCTGACAATATTTTTTCCAGCTATTTTATATCAAAGTTGAAGATTTTTTTTCTTCACCACATCATTCAATTGAGCAAAAACTATTAGCTGGATAAATAAATGATTTTTTTAAAGCTGCTTTTATGTCTGAAGGGGAGCACACCTTGCTAGGAAAATTTTTGAAATAGCTTTCGAAGTAATTAAATTGTTAAGTTTAATATAATTAAAAGCATTTGCTATAACAAACAGCTTAGTTGGAAGATAAAAATTATCCTTTTTCTTATTCGTTAAATTTCTAATTAGTTTTAGAGTTACATTTTAAAATTTGTTTCTCTTCCGCTTTTTCCAGGAGCCGTATAATTTAAATCACTATTTAAAATATTTGACAACTTATAATATCATTAAATAAAGTCACCTCATTTTTTTTTATATGAAAATCATTGATTCAAGTCAAAAATATCTTTTATTTAGAGAAACTTATGAATTCATTCTTAAAATTGTGAATATTTTGAAATTAATATTGAAAAATAATGAAAGAGTTATTGCATATAAGTTAATATTTGATGTTAAAAATAACTGATAAATAAAAAAGACTAAATGTGGATTACAGTAATGTAATAATTACAAATTATAACTTGCACTATTTTATTAACCCTATTTTCTAGTACAGAACTTTCTTTTCCGAAACCATACCAATTGTTTCACACATGCACATTTCAATGACGAAATTACGCGAATCAACCACAGTTTTTTTCTTATCACATATTTACTTCATTCTGAGGAGGATTTGTAACGCCCACAAAAACATTAAAATGTCAAGTCTCCAACATTGTTTCCTTTCTCACGTTCCTTTCATTTTACCAATCTTTCATTCAAGCAGGTACTTTTCAGTAAGTAAAAAAATTCAGCTTCTTATTTTATTTTTTAATTTTATATGTTTAAAAAAAAATAATAATAAATAAAATTCACCATAATAGCTTTCTTACCCTTTTTCTCCAGTTTAAAAAAAGAAAAACATATTTATTTTTCCAAACATTCTTTGTTGAGATGAGAGATAGTTATAACAACGATAAAAAGCGAGTAACAAATGGTAAATGGTTAAAATTTGAAGATAATATATCTTAAAATAAACAACACAGAATCAATCGCATCATGAGAAAAAAAAAATTTGTAAACCGAAAATGACATCAAAGAAAGTAAAGAATATGGTGGCAACCAGAAACTGTGTTCCAGCAATATTGTACAGTTGAAAAGTGTCGTCAAACCATGGGGTTCTCGATTTTATAACAGAACTTAATATTAACAGAGAATAAAAAAAGATGGTTACATTACTGATAAATACCGTTACAACTTTAATTTTAAGTTGACAGCAAAAAATTTTCGAATCATTTTTAAACTATCCTATGAATTTTCAGGCCAATAAGAATGCAACAACATTAAAAAGAGACAGCTTTAGATAATTTTCTTTTTATGTTCTATAGAAATGTGTACATTTTAATTGAATAGCAAATATCATGATTTTTTAATCGAAAAAGTAGTGTATGTCCCTTCCGGGTAGCAAAATCTTTTAAAATAATGCAGTTTTACTCTCACATAAAACTATAGAACAATGGATGAGTAAAACAATGAGATGAGCGTTCGTAAAAGAAAAAAAAAAGAAATCGACAAACTGACGCAAAACACTATTTTCTTGATCTGTGAGAGTTAGGACAAAAAGAATAGAATGTAAAAAAAAGGTCAATAAATAAATAAAGGAATAAAGTTGTATAACATATAAACTGGTATCGCATCTATCGTACTTGGAATTGAAATTTTCTCTCCTTTTTTCTGGCATTCACTCAAACCTCAATTGTGACCTGTTTGACTGACTCAAAAAAAAGTTTTTACAGAAACATTATTCGTTTACTTTTGAAAAATTGAATTTTCTCTTTGACTCATCAGTGGACATTATTTTATAGACTTTTCTATTTTTTATACATTTTTATATGTAATTAGTAATTGGGTTAGTATTAATACGTAGTAAATATACTAATATATGTACAGTGCGCCAAAAAAAACGGTCCACCCTGAATAACTTTTCATCTAATGATGGTATCTACCTTGATGAACTAACCTTAATGGTTCGAGGCGTTGGCCTAGAATATGCTGATTGGTTAGCGCAGACGATAGTTTAAGTTACGAGATCAGACACAAAAACGTACTTTCTCTGAATAAACATACCTTTTTTTCGACGGATTCTGATTTTTTGTTCCCCAAGGCTTTGGGGGTAGCCGTAATCTGGGAATTATTATCCTAATAGTTTGCTGAGGAGAGCGGTCTAAAGTTTAGACCCCTTAATGTTAATATTACTTTTTCGTATTTCACCTTATCTCGAAAACTTTTAAAGTGAATTGAAAAATGTTTACACACAATTATTAAATTTGCTTATCCAACGATAATTCATCACAATAAATAAAATTCTGTAAAGATTTTTTTTTTGTTTTATTTTTTTACTTAAAAATAGTTGTCCTGATAAAATTTAAAAAAGTCGAATACTTAAAATTCAATTTATCAGGAACTATTAGACCGATTTTGCTCAAATTTTGTAATTTTGCATGTTAAATTACATACTCTAAAATGGTGTAAATGGTATATATATATATATATATATATATATATATATATATATATATATATATATATATATATATATATAGCAAAAATAAATGTAAAAATATCTTGAGGAATATACATACGATTATTGAAACGTGAAAATAGATATATTTGATATTATTTAAACGCTTTCTACTCCACCCCCAGAGGTGGGCTGGGGAAAACTTTGAAATCTTAAATATGAGCCCAATTTTTTTACTGCAGATTCGGATTTTCCAGAAAAGCTACCCCTATTTGAGTTATAGGTTTAGGCATTTTGCTTCAGAGATGGCAGTGAAGCCGAGAAACTTAAAAAAAGGTACAAACTGTTTAAAATGGTGGTGTTAAGCTATAAACTTGAGACAGGAGAATGTTTAATACAGCACAGTTGTTTTGAACTGTTCGAAAATGAAGCATAAAAGTAGCAATCTTAAGGAAAAATTTTAAAATTAAATGCATTTAGCTTTTTATAATTTTTTTTCAGATCCTGAATGCCGCATGGTCCCTATTAAATATATTTCCGTCTTTCCTGCATTTCCATCGCAATCACTCAATGCTACAAAAAAAGAAAATCGTTTTTAAACCTTCAATCATCAAATCATCTAAATCGAATTACCATTTCATTATTTAATACTGGTGATATGCTTCGATCTTGGACGGAAGAAAGGGAAATCATGCTCGACCCCCGTTGCAAGCCGGACATGGAAAACTTTTATTTCACTGGCGGTGGCGGTGGCCGATCATCGTGCGCCGCATCACAGGTTGTTGACACACATATGTGCCGACCCGCTTCTCTACCAGTTTTCTCATTTCATTTTTTTTCTCTCAGTTATGTACAATTAATGAAAATATGTAGCAGGATTCTTTATTAACTGGGTTAGGAAGGCTATTTCGGGAAAGCCGTGACCTACAAGACAACATCTCTCTCTACATAAGTCAAACGAAAGAGAAGTCAAAAGTAACAACGATTTTAATGCACTGTCATTATCATTATGTATATGTATGTATATATATATATATATATATATATATATATGGTGTGTGTAGATATATATATATATATATATATATATATATATATATATATATATATATATATATATATATATATATATATATATATATATATATATATATATATATATATATATATATATATATATATGGTGTGTGTAGATATATATATATTAGCTTCTTAGATTGCAGTTCATTTCTTTAATGTCACCTTTAAAATTTTGTTGTGTGTTCTGAAAGAGATAGATTCAAATTTTTTCTAGGAAACTACATTCGTTGTAGGAATAATTAGATATTGTAAAATTTATATTAGCTCTTTTTTCAGTAAATAAGGAGATGCATCCATTTTATGCTCGCAGAAAGTGCAATACCAGTGACAAATAAACGGTAAATACGGCAATCTTAAGCAGCAGCTTTTCGTCAAATTTACAGCTGGTGAAAATATTCTAGTTCCGTGTTTTAATGGCATTCTACTGAACAAAAAAATCGTATGTACTTTCTGTTAGGATTGAAACTTCTTATCAATATCTATGCTTTTGTTTTGATTTTCATGTTCTATATTGCTCATTTTCGTTTGTAATGTCACACAATTACACGAATTTTTGTCTATGCATTCTTAAATGCCTTTGTTGTATAATTTTCAAATCGAATTATACTTAAATTAGCACTATAGAGAAAAGCAACCTTTGTCATGGAAACTGAGTTTCTCTTTGGACGCGAGGTAGGGGGAAAAAAGCAAAGAAACATATTGGCGTTAAAGAAAACAAAGCACTAATTTTTTCTCTATTAACAAGGAATCTTACTGAAATTTGAACAAAATACCGACCAGAACAAGATTTGTTTTAGAGCATTTAGAAATAAGCTTATTTCTTATTATAATTTTTTTAAAAATAGATTTTCTTATTAATATTTTTTTACTAAGAGAAACAAATTTTAAATTGAGCAAAATATCGTATTTAAAAAGTTAATAAATATATTTTTCATTAAATCTAAATAATAAAAAAATACTTAGATGCTCATAGATACTTTGCTTTAGATGCTTATTTTTCCATGAATTATATATTTATTTATTTATTTATTTGTAATTTATCCACATTTGCATTTTGTAAGGGAGGGAAAAGACAACATAACCATAAAATCGAACGTTATAATTGATCATGAAAAGGTCATATGTATTCTTTATAATATTTACAGTTGTTTTTTATTTTAAATAATTTTAAAAAAAAGTTTTGTTTTAATTATAAAAGTAATTTTTTTTTATTCTGAAATGCATCTTCTTCTGTGAAACAAAAGAACTTTAGTTAAAAAGGCAATTCTCACAAACAGTATACATGTGGTGTTTTAATACCATTCACATGAATACTGCTTGTGTGTTTATCAGCAGCCATATCTCGCCCTTTTAGACTCAACATGAGCTCTTTGATTTATCCAAGTGATGATCATATTGTTCATTTAATATTTTAACAGTTGACAGTAACTTCTGCAATTTTTTTCTGGGGTCGCCCTGCATGAAATTCAATTCAAAATTTATCATGAGGAGAAACTCTACTTGGGTGCTTTGGCGCATTTTAACAGCAACAAAAAAATAATAGTATTTTAAAATATCAAAACTTTCCTTTGCAGGATCTTTATAGGTGAAGGGAATCTTAAGGTAAAAATACCACCCCCCTCCTATAAATAGTTGGTCTCGAAAAAATGTTTCAGATGGTGAAATGTTAAAACATTTTTCTTCCTAAGAACGACAATTTCTCAATTTTTTTTTTTCATGTTGTATTTTAAAAGTAGTAATTAAAATATGACTTGCTTTGACTGATCTTTTTATGTTTTAAAAATGCAAGGGTTCAAATTTTGTTTCGTCTGTAAAATTATTTCAATTCCTATACATTTTACTACCATAAATTACATTATTTTTAATCTTCCTTCTTAAGCACAACGGCACCAATCACTCCAATGCTTTTAATCAAGATAGAAGCTTAAGGAAAAATAATGTTATAACCAGTGCAAAGCCTATTAATAAAAATATTTATTCTGCCGAAATTTCCAGAATTCTAGAAGGTTATAAACAGATTTTTTCAAATTTCAAAAGTACTAATTTCAAGAACAGCTTACAAACAAGGAATGTGTATAGTTTCAAGTTTTGAGAATGAAGAACCTGTGTTTGGAAAAACAATTATTATTTTGTGAAAAGGCTCCAAAGTTTTATTTATGTGTAATCTTTTTAAATTTTGTTGTGTTTTTTACGATCAAGTGAAAAATGTGATGTACTTAAAGTAATAGCACCACCAGAAAAATCTTTAATAATGAATATATAATAATGAATATAATATTAATAAGGAATGTAATAAAAATATTGCTTTTTTTCAAATACTCACCCCCATTTACTAATTTGTAAAAAAAACAGTAATTTTTTTCAAACTGAGTTAAATTTTAATCTTTTTATCAAATAGTAAATTATGTTTGTAAAAAAGTGATTTAGTTATATTGTAAATTTTAATTTAGATAAGGCAGAGTATATCAAGAAATTTAGTATTTTATTAAAATATTGAAAATTATTTTTAGATGATCTCAAATTTCAAAAGTGTAAACATTGAGGCATATACTAACATACTTTTTATTTTAAATTACTGTAAATTAAAAGTAAGTGTGCATTGAATGCACTCTCTAAGTAACAAAAACATATTATCTATCATATTTTTGAGTGAATATTTTGTATTTTTTTAATGAATGCTGTGATATGTATAAAAAGTATAATATATTTAAATTTTAACATTTTCCATAAAAATTATTATATTCTGTCTATGTATACAAACGTCAAAGTGATTGTAAATGAATAAATTATGTTTGAATATCGATCTGCATCTGTACATTTTTTGTTCATATTTCCAAGTTATGTCATTATTTTTACATTTCTTAATTTACTTCAAATTTAATCTTTCCATACGCCAATGTAATTAATATTGGAATGTTTCCGTAATTAGAGATAGGGGGTTGACCAATCCAATATTTGCCTACTCTTTTATAAAAAATTTTATTTGTGAAAGTAATATTTTCATTTTTAAACGATAAAATAATTTCAAAATACGTGGTAATAAGAATTTGCTTCAGCCTAAAATTAAAATTCTCTTTAAAACATTAGTGGTATTAGTGCTATTAACTCTATAACCGATGTTATAGAGTTAACATCAGTTGATTCTTTAACGAATGAAATGTAAGAAAGAGTCTTAATTTTACATATATCAACTTGAAGAGAGAAAAAAATTTTATTTTATTTATTAATTTTATATATATATATATATATATATATATATATATATATATATATATATATATATATATATATATATATATATATATATATACAAACAAATCTAAAATAGAAATAGTTTTATTTTTTATTTTTGCAGATTTAAATAATTAAATTATAATTTGATTTAAATTATCTTCTCCGTTTTTTTTTAATAAATATTTAATAATGATGCTAACTTTCTTTGCTTTCTGGCGCTTTAAAAATACTTAATAATGGTGCAATCTTCCTCGCTTTTAGTTCCTTCAAAAATACCAAATCATGGTGCAATCTTCCAACACTTTTAGTTCCTTTCAAAACATTGATTTTTGGTGCAACCTTTCGCTGCTTTTAGGTTCTTTCAAAATCCCATTTTTGGTGCAATCGTCTCTCGTTGTTTGGAGCTAGTGAAAGCATCAATATATAGTAAAACTGAACACCAATTTATGTAGCATCAAATGAATACCAGTGTTTGGCTCAACATAGCTCGAAATTTTTTGCAGTGTATCATCTAAAAACATTTTTAAAAAAAATCTTTTAACCTCTGTTCAATAAATCAAATCTTCAATTCAAAACCTTCATTAAATTCGCAATTTATTCAATGAAAATGATTGTTCTAACATTAAATTAAACAAATTGTAATAAAATTCCAATATTGTGATCGAAAATTAACAATTTAAAAAAATTCAGATATTTTTTTTTCTTTTTTTTAGTAAAATGTTTCATTTGACCTTGAGTATTCTCTGATATTTTAAAATAATTTGAAACCTCTTGAGTTTTACAGGTTTTCTTTGAGGCGTACACGGCATGTTGATGAAAAAAATATTTCCGATGAACAGAGTAAAACTGATCTGTGTGTGTGTTTAGTTTATAGAATATCTAAAAAAGTTATTAAGAAACGTTTTCCTATTTACATTGCCTCTTACAAAATGCACGTTTTAAATGGTAATATTGGTTTCTACCTTTGTGTTGCTTGTAAGAATTCGCGGAAAGATAGAAATAAAAAAATATAAACTTTTTTGCTGTAGTTTTTGACCATAAAACATAACTTTAAAAAAAAAAAAAAGGTTATATCAAATTTAACGAAAGGTAACGATTGCCACAATATGATTCACATAGAAAGAGTAAAGAAAACATTTTTGTGGCTAATTAAGTAGCATGCACTTATATTTTATGGTATTTTTTAAACAAGAGTATGCGTCAACTTCGTATAACTGAACGTTTTAACTCAAATTTAAAATTTATGTGAACCACATTAAAGTGTAAATAAAATATTCAGCTGTATTTGTCTCATGTCATTCAATTCAGTTGTAAGAGCACTTAAATAAAAAATAAAAAATTTTACATAGTTTTGTGCCTGGTTTAAACAATAAATGTTTAATAACTGGTATTAAAGATTAGCCAAAATAGAACAAATTGAAGATTTAATAGTCGAAATTGTTCAATTCAATGGAAGGAGCAGTTGCTCAAACAACATCCAATATCACGTCATCTATGGCTGATACAGTTCTTTCAAATTTTTTCAGTTCATTTCTTTCTTGTAACAACTCTTTTTTTTTTTTTTTTCTCTCCTTTCATCAAATTACTCCCCTAACACTGCATTGCTATTCATTTACAAACGTGGAGTCACATCTTCATTTGATTATTATTGATTATATTTTCAAAGCAGCTATTTGCAAAAACAAAATGACGTTCAGTGTATAAAATTTTGTCACGGGGAATGCACCGATAAGCTCTTAAGACTAGAGCTCTAAATAATGGCAGAAAATCAGAAAAAAGTAAAATTATAAATGCTACAAAAAATTTTTTTTATAAATTTTAATTCATAAGCTTATTATTTTTAAATATTGCGTAAAAGTGAAACCTTTTAATTTTTAGTACTTTTTATTACCTATTACCTATTGTAGGATATTTTTATAGTATATATCTTCACATTTGGGTCATGAAACAAAATCCGCTCGACTCAAATAATGATATGCCATAAAACTGTCCAAAGAGGTTACTTGAATTAAATTTCTTACCTTTCTGATAATTTTTAATTGTTATTAAAAACTCTGAGCTAAATCCAATTATATTTATATAGAGACAATCGTTTTTTAAAGGCATACAAATAGAAAAAAAATTATAAAATAAAATTTTTTTAAATGGTAAAATTATACCAAATATTATTCAAATGGCGATGGATCTCGGAATATCAAAGTAAATTACGAAAAATATAAAATAAATTTACAAAATTTTCCCTAAAATATCAAGCCTACTTTAAGTAAGTTTATTGTATTTAAAAGGGGAAAACAACTACAATTAGTGCATTGTTTACATCTTTTAAAAGACTAGTTGAACTGGTGATAGTAAGTTTATTTGTCAGATGTGATTTCATTAGTGTTATCATAAATTGATTTTAATTTTACAGAGATAAAGAGAATGAATGTTGGAAACTCGTAACTATGCACCTCATTTCCTACTGAGATGCGTATACAGGAAATAAACCACAGCAAACAAAGCCAGTTTCTCAAAAAATTAATCTCAGTTATTTTTAATTATATTAATGCGTATTTTATCTGCACTAAATATTCGCTACTTATGTAAAATAACTTTCTATTTGAAAAATTAACACTGTTATAATTTTTCATTGACTTTTAGGACATCAAATTATTTTTAATAATAAATTTTTGGAAAAAACTATTGGCGTTGCGACCTTTGCTTGATTCGAATTATTCACAACTTTCAAAGAAACTCACACTGAATTCACAGTGCTGAAGAAACATTTCATAAAAACGTTTTAGAAGAGACTTTAAAGAGATTTCATAACACTTTAAAAGAGGAAATATAATTATTTTAAAAGTGAATAAATAATAAATTACTTAATGTATTTTCAGTAATTACATTTGGGCGTGCATTAAAACTCTAGATTATTTTTCCTAAAAATCCTTCACTAAGAAACTTATCAGTGTCGTCAATTGTTGTGAATATTATCGTCCAACTTTATTCTTTTAATTTTTTTTTTTAGAGGACTGGAAACTAGTTAAAACAGTTTTTTTCCGTTCTATATTGACATACTTAGAAGCATGAATATCAAAAATGTGTTCTTTTGGTTAGAAAAAAATATTTTTAAGGTATTTCTTGCAATAATTTGTGTTTATTTCTGTTACTAGACAGAATTATAAAAGTTATTCTCAAAGCTTTGATTGTGAATTAAATTTGAATTAAATTTTTGTCAGAGCTTGAAATTTAAATTTGTGATATGTATTTGAGGACTGCTCACTCGTCAAGTCTTTAATTTTATGAAATGACGAATAACCTAAATAAGAATTTTACAACATATGCGTTACTAATGTAGTTTTCTTTTCACGTTTTTTAAGGTTTTTTTATTTAATTAAACAATTTACTTTGCCTTTATGACATTTTTCTTTTGTTATGCTGCCCTTCTCTTGAAACAATTCAAAATAATAATAATCAATCCCGTCCTTGCTGTAGAAACTACATCAACTATTAATATTCTGTTTATAAAATTTAATCCAATCAGATTGAAAACCGCAAAGTGGAAAATAATTGTTTATTCCAGGTAACATTTAAATATTGCTATACATGTTGTCATAAGAAATGTTTACTTTGAGAGTTTCAACAATGACATTAACATGACGTCATTATACATACGGGATTCTTTCAAAATTCTGCAAACGAATGTTAATTAACTAGTTAAAAAAATTCATAAGTCATATTCTAATCGATATCTCTTGTATTCCTCGATTTGACACATAAAAATATAAATGCAGTGAGAATACCAAATTTGATCAAAAGTTAATTTCAGAAGAAAAATATCAGAAGAAAAGAAGAAATCAGAAGAAAGAATTCAGAAGGAAAAAAAAAGAAAAAAAAAGAGGAACTCGAATATTCGTGCTTGTTTCGTTCATTTATATTATTCGGTTTTCCTTTCGAAAAAATCTAAAGAAATTTAATATGTTTGTTTCAATAAAATAAAGTAATAAATAATTTGAAGTTCCGTAGAATTTCAAAATAAAGTAGTTACCTCTAAAATTTGAACCTATGACTCGCGTATTTAAGCATACTACTCGTTTTTTTATTATTTTTTTTTATTTTGCTTTAGGCTACACAAAAGGTTGAAAACGAGCCGGCCCTATTCTTCTAACTTTAATATAACTTGAATAAAATGCATTACTTGATTTTTTAAAAAAAATAATTGTTCTACAAACTAATTGACACAATTTTAAAAAATGAAAACAAAACTCCTGTCATTTATTTCAAGAATTATTCGCTTGGTTCTGCAGCTGTAACACGTAATAAAAAAGATTGCAAAGCTGGAGGAAAACAATTTGGAACATAATTTTATATTTAAAAGCCATAAACCTTGTTTTTAATGACGGTTCTTCTATGAAATGTCTTTTACTTGATTGAATATTTCCGCCTGAAAAAACATTCTTTAGTTAATGGAATTTCACAAGATCAATTGAATAAGAACAACATCAATTAAATTATACATTTTATCTGAATAAAGAATTTAAATTTAATATATAATTCTTTTATGGATTTTCGTTCATAATTTTTTTTTTTTTTTTTATGAAATTCATTCTTAGGGAAATACACCATGGTTTTTTGCAGTATTTTCATTTCAAAAATGAACTGACTAAACTAGTTAATATTTTCAACTCTACATAAATCGAAGCTGAAGAAAATGTTGGAACTATTTCCTCGGCTCAGGTTAATTAAAAGTTAGGTTTAAAAAAAGTATTTTTTTTTTTTTTTTTTTTTTTGTCTATTTGTATTAAATGAAAAATATATTACTCGAAAGAACATTGTTTAAATTATAACATATCACAAACTTAAGCTCTTACATTTGCTCCTTTGTTTTATTGAGGAATAAAAAATTTAATAAAAAAACAGAAATTTTTTTAAATCATATCAATAATGGAATTATTAAGTTCCATTAATAAATTCAAAAACCAAGTTTATTTAACTTAGTTATAAAGTTAATTAAAAAGGTATGCAAATGATTTTATTCTATAACTTGTACTAGTCATTCAATAAAGAATCTTTATTTAATAAGATGTACGTGCTCGTTAGAGATATCCAGCTCTTTTCTTATAATGGTTTTGCTCAATTTCAATATTTTGTGCAAATATATTTTCTTTAATTTTTGTAACTATTATATTATAATATAAATTTTAATTTTAATTAAAATTCACTTAATTCTTATCTTAGGTTCTATTCTTAAAAAAAATAGAAAAATATAATTTATGTTTAACATTTACTTACTAATTAATTCTTTCCTGCGGTTCGGTAAAAAAATTTAACGAACGTTAAGTGAGAGCCGGAGTTAAGCTCTCAGAAACGTTTAAGAAAAAGAGTTGGAATTCTGTGGTTAAAAATGAACAATATCACTTCGTGGGACGGATAACCAATAAAGAAGATTTTAAACGGATTGATATTCGTTCAAAACTTCTTGAAAATAAAAAAATAAAAAATTAAATTACTAATATTTCGCAATTCACTCACTAATCATCACTATTATCTATCTCAAATCATTTTTGTTTTTAAGGGATAAATTAATTGTTAAATAAAAAATATTTAATTAAAAGATTCTAAAATTAGTTATAAATGACTCAGATTTAATTTTCAGTTCTATTTTGATAAAATTTAAATCTGATCATTTTGCTCCGTTACCAATTCAAACTCATCCGTAAGCTTCATTTTAAAATTCTTATTTAGTTTTCAGTTATTGAAAAGACTCGTTAAATATTTTTCACCAAAGAGATTATTTATAGCAAAACGTTCACACTTAATATTGCTTTAGAATTTTCAAATACTTTATATTCATTTTATTAATTGATTACGTTGATTGAACACAGTTTTGCATAAAATAGAAATGCACAGTATAAAAAAAAATTTTTTAATAAGTGTAGAATGGTTGTTAAATACCTTTATAATAAAATATTGCATAATATTGTGAGATTATTTTGTTATATAATAAGAAAGCTACAATTATAATATTAAGCCTTTACTTTTTGAATAATAATGAAAACTTAATTATGGAGATAACAATAGAGAATAATATTAAGAACAAAGATAAAAAAAAAAATATCATTGGTAATACCTATCGAACTTTTATTCATTATGTACTGATGACAAACAAAGAAAAATGAATCTTCTTTGTAACATTTTATGATAATGATATTCAGTTACCATTTTACAATTATAGAAAAATAAATGAGTTACAATAACTTTTATAGTAAATTGAGATGAATAAATTTACAAAATATTCTTATAAATTTATCATTTTTTGCTGAAAAATTTCTTACATTACTAATTTTTTAATGAGAAAAAATTAAAAATTATTCTGAAAACAAAATAAATTTGAAAAAAACTTACGTCATAAAACCAATACTAATGTGAATGCAAAATTGTTCCAAGTTTTTTCTTGATAATCCTTTCAGTTTTGTTGTAAATACAATATTTTACACTAACACATACAAAATTTTTATCAATCCTCTTTTTCCCACACCATCCAAGAAATAATCCGGCAGCCGGACGTATTTTCTAACGAGCAAACTACAACCATCTGCAAAATTATAATTATTTTTTTCAAATCCTAATTATTTTACCATACACCAATAGAACGAGAAGGTTGAAAGAACGTAAGATCTCTGGAGTTATTCTTCATTTAATGTCAAATGAGATGGAAGAGAGTTTGATATTCGCAAAAAAGACCGTGACATGCGCAGTTGGAATACTTGATTGTGACGTCTGCGTTGATAGACCAATCAGAAGGACCTGCTCCGATTACGCCTAAACGGATCTAAGATTTTCTTAATTCTTCAAGAATTTAAATACTTGAGTAACTTAAAAAGTGTTAATGCAGTCATATATTAGTAATCCAACTTTTTCGTGCGTTTATCATTTATTTGCAGTACTTTCCACCCATACGTTTCTGCGTAATAATAGTACAATAACGAAGATGAAAGTGCACGAACAAATTTTATTTTACAAATTTGTAGAGAATTTACAAATTTTATTTGATTAAAAAAATAAAGAAATAAAAAAATAGTAAGAAATATGAATACATAATTGCATACTCGAGACATATTACTTAAAAACAAAATAATCAGACGTTGTCGGCAATCAAAATAAATACAAAAGAGGCGTTTTTGTCAAATGCTAGTAAAATTATTCAGTAACATCTATCATTAAAATCACCCTAGAGAATAATTATTTTTTCATTAAACTGAAAATACACTTTCGGAACTTTAATATCTATGTATTTATTTAGGAATAGAAAACAATATAAAAAATTTTATTTGTTAAAAAAATTTGACAAAAATTTTTAAATCTTTTTCTCCCTTCCTCCCCCCTCTCTTCTTAATTAATGAAAAAAATCGGCAGTTTTTTATAATTTCTACAGAGTGGCTATTGATGGTGAATAATTTTTAAAAAAAATTTCGATATGATTGAGTCGTAGTTTACTTCGTCATTGTTGTAATTTACTTCGCAAGGGATTTTATTAATTTATTTACTTTTATGTATAGCTTTATAAAGCTTTATTAGTCTGGGTCGAGAATATCTCATCTTCTCCAAAAATTAATTGATACCAATAATAATTTAATATTTTCCTATTGCTATGGCGTTCGTTTGTAATTGTATTTTTAACGAGGCCATTTTTAGTTTATTTTAAATGGTTATTTTCAAAATGCTAAGTATTGCATAAACTTTGTATATTTGAAGTGGATTAGTGAAAGAAACAAGTTAACGAAAAATAGCAGTAAATTTGTTTATCGGCGAGCCATTGAAAGGAATTTTTAGTGAGTGGTGGAGAAAATTAGAGAATGAGTTTGGCAGTCAATGACAAAAATTTTTCTTCTTTTGTTTAATAATTTTTAACAAAATGGCTTAGATTGGATGGGAAATACCTTTAAAATACTATTTAAACATGTACAAAGCAAAAAATAATAAAATGAACCTCCCTGGATAACTTTTGATCTAATGATCGGATCTGCGCGTTCTTGGACTCGATCTGAAAAGTTTGAGTGGATGACCTCAAATGCTAAATAATTAGTGCAGGAAATATTTTACGTTACGAAATCAGACACAAAAGCGTACTCAATAAAAATGTCTTTCTTTCAACGGATTCGAATTTCTGACTCTCAAAATATGAAGGGTAGCCGTAAATCTCTGAAATAGTTTGGGTAGAAGTGTTGTCCAAGTTTTTGACCTCTTAATGTTAATTTTACTTTTTGCATATTTCACGATGTCTCAAGAACTAAGCAAATTAAAACTTTTATAAACTATTTAAAACTCGCATACCCATAGATAATTCCATGCAAAACACATCTTTTAATAATTATTTAAAATTTTTTATTAGTTTATTCGTCAACCATTTTTACATCATTATAAAAAATTTAATTTTATATTAGTAAAATACAAAATTTGAATGAAATCGGTTGAATAGTTCCTGAGAAAGCAAATTTTGAAAAAAGTCCTATTTTTTAAATTCGATTTCTCAGGAACTGTTGGACCGATTTCACTCAAATTTAGATTTCGCCATTTAAAATTACATTCTTTAAAATGCTGTGAAAATCGTATACTAAACATTCCAATAGGTTTCGACTGCTATTGAATAAAATAGTAAAAAATACTAAATAGTTACTAAAAGTTATATTTTGTATTTAATTATCTTTGGATAAACAAGTTTTACAATTGTATGTTTTATAAATAGCTTAAATAGTTGTTGAAATATGATGAAATACGCAAAATGTAAAATTAACAAAGGGTTCAAACTTTGGACAGCTCTCTTGACCAAACTATTATGACCATATTTTCCAGGTCGAGGCTACCTTCTACATTTTGAGAGCCAGAAATCCGTATCCGCAGAGGAAGAAATAAGTATGCCTATTTAGAGAAAGTGCGTTTTTGTGTCTGATTTCGCAACTTAAAATTTCATCTGCACTAATTAATTAGCACATTTGACGTCACCTATTCGAACTATTAACATGGATTCCTAGAACGTGAAGATCTTAGATCAAAAGTTATTAGAGGTGGTCCATTTTTTTTCGCACTGTACAATTGTAAAAAAGAAATAATAAGATTTGTAAAAAAGAAATAATAAGATCATATATTTCCAATTGATCTCATATTGTTCATTCATGAGAACAACTTCAAAAGATGTTTTTCCAAACTTGTGGATAAGAATTTTGTAAACAATCTTACTGTTAGCAGCAAATGTGATGAACATTCTATTAGCAAATTAAAACCTATTTAAGGTCTACAATAATACAACAGGATTCTTTCGCAATAATAACCTCAAAAACAATTATTTTTGAAAAGTCTATAAAACTCCCTCTAAAACACAAAAAAAAAATTTGTGTTCATGCTTATATATTTGTATGTCGCGAAAACTCATTCAAAATATTACTTTTATAATATATATTTATTCGACAATACTTGTATGAGGTAATATTCTCATTAATTAAATTAACGGCTTTCTTTTTTAACCTTGCAATCGCTGTTTATTTTCTTCATATGTTAAGTCAATATTTAGGGTTAATATAGATTTTATAAGATTCGAACTGTGAAGAGTTGATTGATTGGTCAACGTGCTCACTTACCCCACCACCAATAATTGAAATTTAGACGTATTGTTTTTTCTACAAACTAAGCAATTGCTTGAATTCTTAGATTTTTTCATGACTCACTCAGGCGATTGAAAAGGTTGTGAATTTGCTAAAAAAAAGTCATTTTGGGAAGATATGGATTTATAAGAACAACTTTATAACTCATCAATGCCACAACTGACTCATTCAATCCGTCATCCAAATGTACAAAATCATGTGATTATTGTAAATGCTAATATATTGTAAATTGTAAGAGTAAATATTGTGTAAATAAATGTCGATCATGACTGGGAACGACAGGGTGCAGCTTGGAGTGCAGTCACGTGATGATTTCTAATGTTAAAATTGCATAACAACAGTGCCTCCAAAAAAAGACAAACCTGGAATATAAAACTGTAATCATATTTTGGCTTGAGTTCTCGAAACTTTGCAACTCTCTAAAAATTGTAGAGCAGAGTATATTTTTAAAAGATGCGATAATATAGAATATTAAAATGAAGTATGATCATGGTTTTAGTACCATAAATTAATGATATTGGTATTGCAATAAAAAAAATATTAAAATTGGGCATTTTTATACATTTTTCTCAAACTTTGAAAGTCATGCGTGGACAAAAGACATAATAATAAATAAACAAAATCAGTTTTATGTAAAAAGTTAAGTAAAGGGTGGAAAGGTAAATTTATATCTGCTAACCTCCAAAAATAGCCATTATGTTGTTACGAGAATGATGCTTAATTAATTTTGATTATAGGTAGTCTTTTTATTATGTCAGTCGGTCTCTTTTAATATGTACTAAATATACTACTATTGGTACCTGCTTAAAGTACTGTGGAAATAAGTTTCTTACAGCCAATCAAATGGGATAAGTATTGGAGGAAATTATGGATTATGATAATTTTTGACTATTAACTATGATTGACCTAAAAAACAACATTATGCAGAATGATACTTGAAGTTTTTGAAGGATCAAACTTCTGAAAACATGTTTTGCTTGATCTAATAACTTCAAGGCATCGAGAAAGGCAGTAAATACTAATTAATTAAAAAAAATTTATATGTTTTAGCTCAGTTAATTGCATCGATACATGTGTTTCAATTCCAAGCTTGATTTTGCAATGTTTAACAGTTACGGTTTATCGATTATTAACTTTGGACTTTTAACAATTCTTTTAAAATATTTCCACTTGGTACTAAAATTTCTAAAGTGACCACTTTTTTGTTAATGAAGAAACAAAGGAACTCAATTCTGTAGTATATAAATTTTTTATGGCATGAAAAATTAAATGTAGGTTAGATACAATTCAAAATATTGCTAGGAATCGCCTTTTTTGTTCACTTAAAAAAAATAGTATCCCCCTTAAGATGCACCTTGAAATGTTATTTTGCCTCTATAAATCATTTAGCGCTATAAGCAAATATGCAATGTCACATTCAACAACAATTCATACCAAAATGAATGATTACCTGGAGTTGAATAATAATTAACTCTATTTAAAAAAAAAAAAATTAACCCCAGAAATACAGAGCGTATGTGTCAATAAGACGAAAATTCAATTTTCTACGTTAACTAGGCTCATATCATTACATAGGAAACGACTTTTATCTCACATGAAACAGTTTCTTTTTGTATACAATAGTTTTTAAAATTTTATCACAAATGTCAATATTTGCATCTGGCAGCATCTAATTATAATCGCTCTCTCTTTTTTTTTTTTTTTTTTTTTTTTTTTTTTTGTTACTTTTGGTATAAACCCAGCTGGAGCTTATTAAATAAAGATCTCAGGAGAGATAAATAAATTTTATTTCAATGTAGGGTAAATAGTCATTGTGTAAAGCAAAACAAAAGAGAAAAGCTTCGCGAAAAAAACACTTAATGCAATAACTTTCAAACAAATTGGAATTTTGAAAAAAAAAATCATGTTAAATTCGTTAATAAAAATTGCCCTTGCAGCACGACAAATTTCAACTCAATTAGTTGCATTTCTGCCTACAGTAGTTTAGCACGGTCTTTTTTTTCTACATGTTTATTGGTTTATAATTCTCAAACTAATAATCAAATATTATTCTTTTTTTTTTAAACATCGTCGTATTCTTTCTAGTTTTTTTTTACTAGCATTGGTAATTTCAAGTTTATAAGTCTTATATAGTTTTTGAACAACAAAAAAATGTAAGGAAGTTGAGCACCAAAAATATCGGCGTTTTCACACCTGATTTTTTTCTTATTGAGAGATAGAAAGAAAAATTGTGGACACACTCTAAGTATGAAGAATGTTTGGCAATATTTGTGCTTAACCTACATTCATTTGATTTATTGTTACATGAAAAACTTTTCTCGGTATGACTAATATTTCAAATAATTATTTTTCTAACAGTGATTAAAAAATACATTTTATAATACTCTTATCAATTATATTCAGAAAAATGTGTATTGAATTAATTTATCACCAGCTTTTTTAAATTCCAATTTGTTCATAAGATATTGTATTTAAGTGCTTTTCACGAATCTTTTTGTTTTGCTTTACATAAAGACTATTTATCTACAACTGTAGCTAAATTTAGACATGTCTTTCAAGAGCTATAACAAGAATTTATGTCAAAAGTTAAAGGAAGTAAAATTGTAATTAGATGTAACCAGATATAAATATAAACATTTGTATTGAAATGTTTAAAACGTAAAAAACTAATTCGAGACACATAATGAAAATCATTTCCTATTTTATCTGATATAACCAGTTCTCTCTGACATATCAAATTGCTATGTCAGAGTTAACGAAGTTAACGAAATAATATTTTTTTTAAATTTCGTCAATAAATATTTGAAATATGAGTTAACGAAATATATACTGTCAATAAATATTTGCAATAAGATATTTTTTAAGTGAAACAAGTAAGATGAAGAAAGATAGAGAGTTTACGCTAAACTATGCAAAAATTAACATCTTAAGAATTTAAAATTTTATAAAATAGTTTTAGGTAGTTTTGTGAATTGAAAGTATCAAATGGAATTTGTATAAACATCAGTAATTATTTTGTAGCCTGAATGAAAAGAAACTTCTCTCTGCAGTTTGATTTAGATATTAATTATATTAGAAAAGATATTAATTATATTTATTTTTCCCTAATTCTTCGAAGAAAAAAAATCAAATATGTAAGTTTTATTTCTTAACGATAGTTCAAAATCTGTTTGTAAAATTAATAATGTTATTTATATGTAAACCTGTAGCTTTTGCAATATGAAATATATTGGACAAACTAGTAACTCTCATAATATTAGAAATAATCGACATCGTTCCAATAAAAACAGCAATAAAATTATCTATAATCGAGAATGGAATCAATTTAGAGTTTTAATAGTGTTTAAATTAATATTTTAGATATAGAAGATGCCGATTTAAGACTACAAAAGAAAATTACAAAATACTTTTATACATAACAATTTTACCAAATGGGCTAAAGGATACCTTCCAACATACACAGATTAACTTTAATAACTCCTCAACTTACTCACTTTTCACATTAAAGATAAGCGTACAAATTAAAGTAACCAAAGATTAGGATGTAATAAAAACTCTCTTAATAGTGACATATTAAATGTAAATTTTGTTTCTAATAAGGGAAAAGATTTTAATAAACATTACAGTATTAAACTAATGGAAGATTTTGTTTTCTCCCTTTAAGATAATGGTATTTATAAGCTTCAAGATTTTATTAACAACTTTTCTATTACTAATTTACTCCTTAAAATTATTTGTTAAGATCTTGTAAAAGCTAAAATGAGTAAATTTTCTCCAAATAAAAAGAAAATTTAGATAACTTGTATTTTGTTATTAGCTTTCAAAACCCTATTTTTGATTTGATTAAATTTCATAATATTTTTGAAAATTTAAAACATGTGTTATCATTAAAAGATTTTAACATAATTAAAAGCTAAAAATATAATAAAACTCTTGGTAGAACTATTTTCAATTATAATGATATTAGGAAAAATTTAGGGAAAATGTATATATCCGATTATAAATGTCACTGTGAAGAAGAGAAATATTGCAAATTTGTTGAAAAACATCATAAACATATTATTACTGGTAACTTAAATATTGTAGAAAACTTAGAGCTAAAACATTTATGTTAAAAGGCACAAAATTTAGATCCATTTACCATACATCAATCATTAAATTCTATAACACTTTCTAAGTGATTTTAATAAATTTTTATTAAAGATATCAAATAGATTCTCATTACCTTTAGGTGTATTAACGGAATGGAAATGGACTGTTTATTATTAATTTAAAAACTTTCTTTTTAACTTTTACGAAAATTTAATTAACATTAAAAATTCAACACATTTTTCCAAAATTTATCGATTAATTAAGCAATTTACAAAAAAGGTTTTGTAATTAATCCCATAGACAAAGCTAATAACAATTATGTAATCTTCTGTATAAAAATTCTATGTTGAACTTTCAAATAAGGAAATAAACTGTAGTAAATATTTTGACTTTTGTAATTTAAATAATAATTTTACCATTAAAAATATTTTAGCTTTATATAACAGGTTAAAAATTATAAATAACAATATATAATTTCTGTACTTAATCTTCTTCTTTCTATTTTTAATTCTTCTATCAGTCCAAAGTTTTAAAAAATTCCTTTTAAATTTAGAACTATCACTTGTGGGTCGAATTTTTATCTAACTAAATCTGGCACCATTTTCCCTAACTATTTAAATGAAATTATTAACAATTTTATTAAAGAAGGTTTCTCTTGGATTGTCACTAATAACCAACCTTTTTTAGAATTTATTTAAAAATATAAAATTAATTCTATTGCGACTTTTGATTTCTAAGATCTCTTTAATAACATTCCCCTTTCTAAAGTAAAAGATGTTCTTTTGTGTTATTGCTATGATTAAAAAAATATCCTTAATAGCGATTTTGATTATTGAGAAATTCTAATTAAGTTTGAAGTTTATTGAGAAATTAATTAAGTTTATTGAGAAATTCTAATCCAAATTAATTGGATTAGAATGGAAATTCTAATTAAGTTTATTGAGAAATTCTAATCCAAAATTTATCGATTAATTAAGCAATTTACAAAAAAGGTTTTGTAATTAATGCCATAGACAAAGCTAATAATAATTATGCAATCTTCTGTAAAAAATTCTATGTTAAACATTTAAATACGGAATTAAATAATAGTAAAAATTTTAAACTTAGTAATTTGAATAATAATATTGTCATTAAAAAAATTTTAGCCTTATATAAGAGATTAAAAAATAAAATTAGCAATATATAATTTCCTTACTTAATTATCAGTCCGAAATTTCATAAAATTCCTGTTAAATTTAGAACTATCACGTGTGGATCTAATACTTATCTAACTAAACCTGGCACCATTTTCTCTAACTACTTAAATAAAATTATTATCAGTATTTCTAAAGAAGGTTTCTCTTGGATTATCACTAATAATCAACCGATTTTAGATTTCATTAAACATAATAAAATTAATTCTATTGCAACTTTTGATTTCCAGGATCTTTTCAATAGCATTCCCCTTCCTAAACTAAAAGATGTCCTTTTGAATTATTACTGTGATTTCAAAAATATCCTTTGTTGCGATTTTGATTATTGGGATATTCTGATTAATTTTTGTCTTTTTAATAATTATCTTTACAATGGAAAAATATTTTTGTTTAAATTGACGGAATATCACAAGGATCTAATTATTCATAACTCTTAGCTAAATTATTTTTGCATTATTATGAAAAAATTTATACTCTTAACATTAAATTTGTTTTTAGATTTATTGATAAATTCAGTATCTTAAATTTTCAGGATTATACTATTTTATTAAATAATATTTACCCCGATGAATTAATATTGCTTCGCAATCATGATGATAATATTAATTTCAATTTTTTGGATTTGGGTATTATAAAAGAAGAAAATATCTGCTTTGTTGATTTATGTGATAAAAGAAATGATTTTAATTTTAATATAAATTAACTAATTATTTGGAATTCTAATGCCTCTAGGAACATCTATATAAATACCATTTTTAATGAAGTGAATAGAATTAAAGGAATATGTAGTAATATTTATTTATCCAAAAAACAAATAGACAAACTCTTTCAAAATTTGATAAAAAAACAATGAATACCCAACTGAAGTAATTAAATTTTATATAAAATCATTGAGTTAATTGTATATTATAGTAGATAAATTTACTAAAAATTTTCTTTGTTAATTTATATAATATTTACCACGTGCAAATCCATTTCGAGGAAATCCGTGGCTAAAATTATGTGCGAAACTGGCAATTCATGTTTCTTTCTCATTTTTTTTTTTTTTCTTAAATGAATGTTAATTTTCTGAAATAATTAATTTTCAACTTCTTTAAATTATCCAGTATAACATTACCTTGCGTACATCCATTTTGGGACCCATTCTTGGTGACTGGCAAATCAAACGCACTTCAGTACTGCACACAGTAAGAACTCACTTTCCCCTCTATTTAGGCTTTTACTTTAATTTGCACTTTTGGTTTCATAATTTTAAATCTGACAATCTTGTTACGAAAATATTTTAAATCATTCTTAAAAAATTTCCGTTCATGTAAGTTCATTTGAATTCGCTACTCGTTTTATAGATTTCGTTTCATGTTTTATTATGTTATAATTAAAAGTTAGCCTTATTATATAATTATAAAGCCTTATTATAATTATAAAGTTTGAATTATCTAGTCTAATATTATTACCTTTCGCACATCCAGATTCGGGTCAATCCCAGGTAACTAAGAAATCAACTCTTCTGTAGTTCATTAAGAATGCGCCATTAGTTAATTTCATCATCCTTCATTTACGCTTCTATTTTCATATTTTGAAATCTCGCAATCTGGTTCATGAAAATATTTTAAATCATTTTTGAAAAATGCCGGTAATTATTAGTACGTTTGAATTCGATACTAGCTTTTTATATTACATTTTGAGTTTTATTCTGTATTTTCTTGATTTTTGACATTTTGTATTTTTAGCTTGATTGTTTTATTTATTTATTTATTTATTTATTTATTTATTTTTTTTTTGGTAATTTTTTTATTATTATTATTTCTTTTTTGTTGCTTTATTTTACATTTTTTACTTAATAAGTTCTATTTTCGTTTCAATTTTTGGTACTCCCTACACTATTGGACCGATATATTTTGCTTTATTATAATATTAGAAAGCACTTTTTTTCGAATAGAGTCGTATGAGTTGACGACAAGATTATATCTTTTCCTTATTTGTTCCGTTTTCTTTTAAAAAAATTCCGAATATTTCTTTAAAAAAAATTTTTTAATATTTTTTCGTTTCATATTGGTTATGGAAATGTCTTATAACCAACATTCCCTAGCATTAACGTAGGAGGGTGACCGAGTTCATCGCCAAAACATCTTAATTTATAAAAGCCTATTGAAACTTGCTCTAAAAATGTATTCAATTTTTGTGCTGTCTCACTTTTGTTTTTGTTCTAGCATTGGGTTATATACTTGTTTATTTGTTCCGGAATTTCTATTTGAAAACGGAATGTTGTGAGCACGAACAAAGAATTTTCCTATAAAAAGAAGTGAGGGCGAATGTTTTCAAAATTTGAAGAATAAAGAAACAATCCTATTCCGATTAAAAAAAAAAAAAAATAAATAAAAATATTCATATCTTTTAAAGAAAGAAGTTTTTTTTACCCTGTTTGAAGAATGCGATTTTTATGAACGAAACATTTTAAATATATTGATTGAAACCCTTGCATTGCACCTCGTCATCCCGGATGCATAAACATTGACAAAGCATTTTTTTTAGGGAGAGTCTTACAGTCGGCTTTTAGTTTTCAAGATAAGATAGGGGATTCATAAATTTTGACCTTTATTATTATTATCGTAATGTATTATTTTGAATGTGTGTTTTATTTTTTTTTGTTTTGATCAACATAGAGCAGCACATAAAATTATATTCCACATAATGAGTCTATTCTTTACAACTAATTTGTGATTTTCCCTTGTAGAACGAGGAAAGCGATGTTGAGCGAAGGAAACTTAAATATTGCTATCTAGACAAATTAGGTTCCAACGTATGTGTTTTTTTTTACACTAAAAATAAATGAACGAGGGTTAGTAGAACTAATAGTTTAGAAGTTATAAAATTTTATGTAAAAACATTAACTTTGGCCTATTTACGTGCCTGACATTTCTACCTAAATAATAAAGTATGGATTCCCTTTATATTTTTTTGCGCTTAATCAAATGAGGCCGAATCGGATTAAATTCGACAAATTATTTCTGTTGCAGTCAGTGAGGCGGGAGAGAAGTGTGAAATTTACTTCGCGTATTTGCAATATTTACACTGATGGTAAAGAAATTCCAACGCCAAGAAAAAACATTGTACAGTGAAGAAATTGTTCGTCTGAGTAACATATTTAATTGATGAAAGTTTCAAGATCCCAGGTTAATACAATTAAGAGAAAACCCATTTCAAATGTGAAATACTGGTACATTAATAACCGGTAAAACCATCAGAATTTTGATTGTAAGCATGTAAACAGGCATTCATTATGTCATCCAGATGCCATAGGCCATTTTGTGGGATAAAGTCCAAGTGTCTGTTGCACTTGGTCAGTCAAAACGGGGTTAGTTAATGCTGGTTGTAGATGACGCTCGCCCAATGCGCTCGATTGGTGAAAGATCTAGTGATCTAGCAGACCAAGAAAACATGTCGGCATTCTGTGGAGCATGTTAGGTTACTCCAGTAGTGACGGCAAGCATCCTGTTGGAAACCCCCCCCCCTCCTTGAATGCTGCTCATGAATGCCAACAAAACAGGTTGAACCACCGAGTTAACGTAAAAATTTGCAACTAAGATGCGTAGAATCAGTGGCGTACGCAGAATTTTTTCAAGGCGGGTGTTCATAATTTTCTGAAACTACTAAAAGAAATTCGAGAATGTAATAAGCACTATTATTTCCCTAATTTAGACAGCTAGACTATTTTGACTTTTTATTAGGACAACATTGTTTAGTTAAATTTTGATTTTATTTTTTAAGTTTAAGAACATAATTTTTTTTTTTATAATAAGAGGTAAAATATTTTATTTTTATTAAAAAGTAGGAATTGATCAAGCCGGAAAAAACTACTCATAATGTAACAGCTACCTAAATAATAACCGTATAAATATGAATATTCTATAGAACTATTCTATGACTAAAAAATAAGAAAAAAAACTTACCAACAAATAGGGAATTAAACCAGTATACAAATACGCTAAAAATTTATTGAATTATTCAGTAA